>JARHVA010001023.1:3557500-4032866 GCA_037957365.1 Torreya grandis | reverse complement strand
ATTTTAGGCCTTAAAAATTCTTATCTCACCTCTTCTAAGCTTCAATGGTAGAGTTTAATCTTATAATATATTTTTTGGTTTGATGCTGGTCTGTACTCGAGCTTGGATCCTTTATTTTTTACCTTATTTAATTCAAATAATGATTTATTGACTTCTATCAAAAATATCTTGGCTCACCTTTGCTTATTTTCTATCAAAAACTAACTCAAATCATTGACATGTTAAACCCATCTGACTCCATTGATCCTACCTGGTTATGAATGACCACAAGCTATTAACCTTTTTCTAGATGAATGCATTGTTGGCACTTGTTGTTCATACATTTACCCTTTGAGATTCACTGACCCTTAGTCTTGTTCACGTGTTGTGTAGATCTAAATCTATGATTGAACATGATTCATTGATCTTATTAGGACCTATTAACTCTATATTTTCCCACTTCATTAGATTTAAATTCTGAGATCTTGCCCATTTGTCACCTTCACACTTGTCTACAAGGCCTACTGACTTTTTGACCCTAGCTTGCACTATTTTATCTCCTGTATGATTAAACACTGATCGTTGATCCAAATTTTTTGAATCCAAATGGATATTTAATGGGGTTTAAAATTAACATATACTTGAATGTATTTGAAATTTTTTATGACCATCATTGATACATTTAAAAACCAATAGTAATTTGTTGTGACTTAAATTTGACATCTACGTAGCCATCAATTGACATGCATGGGAATGTTAATGATATCTATGTGACCATCAATATTTAGACCCCAATGGATGATTGTTGAGATTTAATTTGATGTTTTCATGAATGTAAATGACATCCACATGCCCATTACTACATATTTGAATTTAAATGGTTACTTGATGTAACCTACATTTGACACTTATGCACCCATCAATACCCTACTAGATCAATTCTATTAGAGATTTTGCATCAGTCACATTATTGCAAACATTTTGTTTGATGAAAATATCTTCAAATTTTGACAAGGCCTTTTTATTTTAGACATTTTTTCTGACTGAAATGTGTCTTTAAACTTATGTTGTGGACAAAATGTCCAATATAATTTATCTCTTTGCTTTTCCTATGGATAAAATATTTGAAAGAATTAAGTATGTGGGATCTTTATCTCAGACAAAATGTTCGAAAGAATTCAAATCTTCAAAAAAATTATTTAGATAATTTGTTCAAAAGAATTATGTACTTATTCAAATAAAAATGTCTTCAAGAATTTAGACTTATCAAAATAAAATCTCAAAATATTTTGACAAGCGAGGACTTATTCAAAAAAGGTTTTTCAGTTATCCCTTTTAAAACATGTAGGCTTTTCTAAACTTATGCTTGAACTTTGATTACTCAAATGACATTCCAATGCTTTTGAAACTTCTCCCTAACATTTGATCTACTTGGTTTCATCATGAAACTTGCTCAATAATCTTCTCTATACTTGATCTTTAGGATACTCCACTGCATTTAGGCAAGTTTTCTATGTATGCCAAAAATTGGCTAAAATATTTGACAACTTAGTTAGGTAACATGTCTGTTATGCTTGAGAACTTGGACCATTTACATGAATCTTGACTCATAACAAATAATACATTTGTTCCATGATTGAAACAAACCTCTTGACTAAAAATACAAAAGAATTCCACCAAAACAAGGAAAGAAAAAACATGAAATAGGGAAACTAATCAAATAAAGTAAAGGTAGCTAACTTAATAAACAATTATGCAACAAAGAACTTATTTCGGATAAATAAGAAATAACCTAATGTGTTATAAAAACACTTAGATAAAAACAAGACCAACTAACTATGTACAGGGAACTTAGCTTCCTTAATTGTAGTCCTTTAGATGTATCCCATTGACTGGGTTATGAAGCTCCTCTCCATCTATCTTTGCAAGGTAGAAAGCAATGTGGAATTTGGAATTGGAAATCATATATAGACAACTCCAAAAAGATTCAAACTTTGTATTCCTTCCTAACTTAGCTCTATCATCATCCCATTTGAGGACCAAATCTCCTTATTTAAAATTTCTTAAAGAAGCTCCTTTGTCAAAAGATCTTTTTATTATTGTTTGATGGGCCTCCATGGCCAACATGTGCTGACACTTGTCCCTTCTAGATCTATGAGTTTAGCATATCTAATATCCATTGGATCATTCTCTAAAATCTCAAGTTGATGCATTAATTTTAAAGTAGGGAATTCAAGAGAAATAGGCATTCTTTCTTCCTTACCATATACTAGCTTGTATGGAGAATTGGTTATTGACATTTTATAAGTGATCCTATTAACCCATAGAGATAACTTAAATTTAAGATGCCATGACATATGATTTTATTCAATAGTCCTCTTAATGATCTTCAACAAATTCTTGTTAGTAGAATCAGTAAGGCCATTACCTTATGAATAGTAGTTTGATAAGGTACTAAGAAAACTATATGTTAAACTGCCCATTGGCTGATATTAGACCCCACAAAAGCCATATAATTGTCAGAAATAATAGTTTAAGGGACTCAAAATCTGATAAGTAAACCTTCATATAAGTCTATAACATTGGTTTCATTGGCTTATTTTAATGTTACTGATACTATCCATCTAGGAAAATAATATGTGGTAGTTAGGATCCACTTGTCTCCTAAGCTTGAAAGGGAGTTAATGAGACTAATAAAGTCCAATCTCCATTAGACAAAGGGTTTATTTACTAAAATTGGTTGGATAAGTAAGGTTTCAATCTTAACTTTCCCAAAAAACATAACACATTGTCTGCATTTCTTAGCTTATACATGACAATCACCTAATATACTTGGCCAATAATACCCACCTCTCATGATCTTGTGGGCTATGTTCCTTGCTGAATAATGACCTCCAAAATGTCCTTCATGGAATTGGTCAAGTAATTTATGTGTCTGATGTGGCTTTATACATCTTAGCAACATGCCACTGATATCCTTTTTGAAAAACACATTATCAACAAGAAGAAAAGGAATTGACTTCAATATGAAATATCTCATCTTAAAAGGGGTCAAATGAAAAGGATAAATACCATATTTTATGTATCTTACCATATCTTAGAACCAATTGGAAGATGGAGTGTGATCAATGTCAACTTATTCATCACTTGACATCATATAACCACCCCATTGGCCTCTTACAAATCTTGGCTAGATGTTCACAAAGTCCTTTGCCTCTACCCAGATTTGTGATCTTGATCTCAACATCATATTCCCTAACTTTGGTTATCCAACTAGATCTTTGGTCATTTATATATTTATTAAAGAGGAAATCATTGACACTTAGATGTGCAACCATCAAATGTATCTTATTATTAGACAAGTATCTAAACTTTTTTAGATACCTTATAACTTAAAGTACATGCTTCTCAACAAATCAATAACTTATTTCATATTCTTATAAGCCTTGACTGAAGAAGACTATTGGATGCTCTAAGGTATCTTTATTTTGATGCATGAGAATACCTAAAATATGTCAATGTTAGCATAGGTATACAAGAAGAAATACTTGGTGAAATTAGGGTTTAGGAGTGTAGGAGCACTGGATATAACTTTATTTATCCCTTAAAAACTTCTTACTCCTTTAGACTAGCTAAAACTCTGAACCTTTTTTAACATGGTCATGAGACCTAGCTAAATTATCAAAATTTAAAATGTATCTCCGTATGAAATTGATATTGCCTAAAATCTTTGCAAGGATTTCTTGTGTTTAGGCAAGGAAAGTTCAAGAATTGAGTCTATCCTATCAGGGACTATTCTTATACCATGTTTTGAAATTAAATGTCCAATAATCTTACCTTCATGGATAGAGAAAACACACTTTTTGGATTCAAAGACACCCTAAATTGTTTGTACCTTTCAAACACTTGTCTGAGGTGAATCATATGTTCAGTTGTACTATCAAAAAATATTGTATGTCATCTAAATAAATAAGAATAAATTTGTTAAGGAGACCTTGGAATGCCATATCCATGGATTTATAAAAATTTACTCCAGTATTAAATAAACCAAATGGCATATTTTTATATGCAAATGTCCCTCACTTTATGGCGAAGGCTATTTTAAATTAGTCTTCTTCCTTGACCAAAATCTAGTTATAACCACTATAGCAATCCAATAAGGAGAACCTTTCTAATCCTGCAACTAAATGTAAAATTTGATCCATTGATGGTAGTGGATAGTGGACTTTAAGAGAGGCCTTGTTCAACTCACAAAATTCAACACATAGTATTATTTCACCATTCTTTTTCCATACTAGAACAAGGTTTTCCACTCAAGTTGAGTTCTTAATTGGAAATATTATAGATGACTCAATGATCTTATGTAGCTCATTTCTCATCAAAGGTTCAAGCTTTGGGTTAATTGGACTTTGTCTTTGTCTATCTAGCCTAGTCACTTCTTCTAACTCAATGGTATGTTGAGATAAACTTTGATCAAATCCTTTAAGGTCACACATGTAAAGACATCTACAAAACTTGAACACAAATCAATAAAAGTTTCCTTCTCTGAAGATGTGCAAACTTTACCCAAATTTAAACTCTTACCCATTGTAATCTCCACATTTGTATAGTGTTCTTCCTTGGTTGACAATGAATTTTTTTATTTTCTCAATTCATCATCTCTGTTGAATACATTTTCAAAGGTGACCAACCCTTTAGGCAAATTATTTGTCTCTAGATGCACAATCTGGTCACCATACCGTTATAAGAACTTGTCTCGATTCCTTGATGAAAATTCAGCCTCTTCTTGAAATAACCAGACAATATGATTTTCATCTTCAAACACTTTCCAATTATCATGATTATCTAGAATAGGTCTCACAAATATATTAATGTATGACTGAACCTTTTCATTTTTGTATAAGTTGGGATACTAAATTGTGACCCAATGGTAGCCAACCTGTTTGCATGTTTGTTTATATTTCTTGATATGACACAAATATTGAAATCTTTAAAGTATTCAAGTAAGTCACATAATCTATTCGTATATGACTTAAGTAGTGGGTTCTTACACACATAAGGCCTCTCACTTGGTGAACTACCATTTCACTATCACCAAACACTTACAAGGTATTGACCTTCATCTTTCTTGCCCTTTGCAAACCATGCGCTAGTGTTTTGTATTCAACAAAAATAGTGAAACAACCAAAATAAAATTTGAGAGAAGATAAATACCTTTAATTGGATAGATAAATTAACATCATTCCAACCCTAGTGCCATTTTTGTTCCTTGATCCACTTAATTATAGTTTCCACAGGCTATCATTAGGTTGATCATCTTTCATCAATGTTAGAATTGGTGTATCATTTTCATGAAGGTAATAGACACCAAGTCCTTCTTCTTCAATTAAATTTTATGGATCATTCCCATGAAAATAATATGCCCACTCATCAAGGAAAATATTTGGGACTCCATCTAAAGGTGATTCATTTTCCACCTCACTATTTTATAGTACCTTGTCTAAGATAACACAATTAGAGTTCACCATACTTGGCATATATGACTCTAAATAAAATCTTGAAATAAGTTTAGAATGTATTTTTACCCTAGTACCATACCTAGTCTAGAACATTAAATATGTCCAATAAGTTGACAAATATCCTCCAATCTTTGAAGAAAAGTCCCTTGACAAACACATGGCAAAATAGGGAGGCAAGTCCACTATTACTACATCTTGTTGAATAGTAACATTGAGGTAAGCATGTAATGTCAAATTTAGATCCTTGATTATGCTTGCTATCTTTGTTGGTGACCCATCCAATTTAAATACTCCCTTTTTATTTGGTTCATATACAAGACCAAGCTTGTTTGTAATTTGCTTAGGCATGACAATACTACTAGCTCCACTATCTACCTTATAATTATGGACTAAATAGTCATTGACAATAAGAAAGAGATAAAAGGGAGGGGTTTTGTTTAATTTTATATTGGTCTTATCCACCTTTATCATGTTATGTACCTATTGATCAGGTTGCTTTATTTATTGGTCTAAATTAGCCAAGACAATTCCTTGTTTCTCAACTAATTCTTGAGATACCTTAAGAGCTGAAAAATATTGAATGAGCATGTCTTTTTTCCCTCAAATAGAAAGGGAATCCCAAATACTAATTCTAACATTTTATTTATTCATTTGATCTATTATGTTGAATGAGGCTCCACTAGCCTTTGGCTACAACTTTTGAACCACTAGTTATTCTCTGATTAGAGGTATTTAGGGAACCTTCCCTGCCTTTGCATTCTAAATATTCTATGCTATAGGAGTAGCAAATTGATCTTTGACACTTTTCAGAACAATGTTAGGAACACTATAAGTATTGATCACATCTTGAGTTTCCTCAACTGCTCTTCTTTTAGCTCTAGTCAGAGGTACAACTTGACCATTTATGTTACTAATTTTACCAACTTGATTGAATGCAATATGATCATCCAATTGCCAATCAACATTGATAGCATCAGGTTGCCTTGGAAATTGTTGAGATTATCCTTGGAATTACATATTCATGTCTTGATACTAACCACTTTGAAGAGAGAATTATTCATGTGTCATTTGTGGCGTAGTAATATCTTGTGATGCTAAGGCTTGATTTTGAATGTCATTTGGATTAAAAGGCTACTGACCTAAATCTTGTATCAATTTGTTTTGAGGAAGAATAACTTTTAAAATGGAAGGTACCTTAGGATCAAGGGTTGCATATGTTTTAGTTTGGATTATGGCTCCTTGATTTTTGTAAGGTTACCTATTATCCTTAAAACCTTGATAATTAGGTCTTTGATTATTAAAGGACTAATAAGTGTTCTATTTTTGATGCTGATAAGGTCTACCTTGGTATTGTTGTCTCTTGATTTGAATGATTTCATTCCCAAAATCTTGTAGCATAATTTTTAGATATCCAATCTCACTAGCTTGATTAGAAAGGGTTACAACTTGGGATTTTGGAGATGGGATAAGAGCTATTGATGGGATTTGAGGAACTTGAGGGGGAGGAACATGTTGTAATTATAGGAATATAAGCATTAAAGGTCTTAGATAAAATTTAACAATTTGTATCGAGATATTTTATGCTCTTATTGCAAGTTCAATAGCATTTGTTAAAGTATTACCACCCATGGACTATATCATGACACTAATATCAAAATTAATGGCCTTTAGATAGTACAAAAATGCATACTCTAGACATGGTTTGACTAATGAAAGGATTATAATCCATGTTTTTTATAAGCTAAGGTTAAAATCAAACATGAACTCATGGGGGTAGCTTTGTATGGTATTAAGTTGTTTAACTAAAGATAGATGATCAAACTTGTCTTCAAATTGTCTTACTAAGGTTTCACCTAAATCATCCCAAGTAGTAATGGAGGTCAAAGGAAGTTTCCTATACAATGGCAATTCTTTTACTTTGAAAGAGGTATTAAGTATTTTGATAGCCACATTATCTTGAGTAGCATTATGAACAGAACATAAGTTGGAAACATCTTAAATATTCTCAATAGCAGTAGTTTTATCCCATTATCCTATGAAGAAAGGGATAATATTAAAGGAAGACACAAGGATTTCATCAAATTGGGCCAAATTTAGGGGACTACCCCTATTGAATGGAATGAAAACTTGATTCCTGATAACCATTTGGGCAAAAGGGATTTGGCTTATGGGGACAATAGATTGGACTGAAATAATAGGATGATTAGGAGACAAATGATTTTTTTGAGGATAAGGATTTGTCTTATTAAATATTACTTTTTTATAAGAAGTATAAGGAAATTTAATGTGTTCGAAAGGAATACCTTTACTTGATGACCTTTTTGTAACCTTTGGCATGAAAACACTATCTAGATGATGTTATGAACCTTACAACTTGAAGGATATTCAACCTTTGATGATAGTTTATTTCCTCTTTCTAAAATTTCTTATTTTTAATCTTAAAAACTTTGATTATGCCAAAGGAACTTTGTTCCATTGGTCATGCAAAAATTGTTGGTTGTTCTAGATTTATATCCTAGCTAAGAAGGGGATTGTTTAGGTCCTCTTTCTCAAATATAGTCCAACATGGGATTGATCCTAGGTTGTGGGTATCCTAATATTGGATCAAACCTCTAGAAAAGGTCAGCTTCCTTCTAGATATATCACCTATACTAAACCTAAACTAGTAATTGTTTGGAAAAGGGAGAGATATTTTTAACAATAACTTATGAAAGCATGTAAAAAGAGGTGATAGACCAATGATTTTATCACTCATACTCACACAATACAAACTATAGGATGCATTTAAGACCATATAAAATCATTCACAATAGTATTTCACAAAAAGGCATGAACTGGCTATTAATCTATTATGGGAGGGTAGTTATCCACTTCTAAAATTGACCAACAAATCATATATTGCACTAAAATGACCTATGAGGATTGCCAAAGTATTTCATAAAGGTGAGGAAATTTAGACATAGGAAAGGAAAACATACATTCACTTAACCAATCAATGAACTCATAAGACACACTTTAATTCAGCTATAAAATGGAGGAATTTAGTCTTTTATTTCATGAAATAGGTGTTACAGTATAAATCTTGACATAGTTTACTCATACCAAAGAGAGGGATACATTTCAAGGCCTAGAATATTATATTTATAGAAAAGGGAAAGAGAGAGAGAGAGTTGTGCATTAGAAAAGGCCCAATCACTTTCAATGGATTAACACCAATTTGAGTATGCTGAGTCATGATATTATCAAGAAAGAAGGTCATCATAAAGAATTTAATGCTCCATTGATCTTTATCTAATGACCAAGTCACTTCTTGGGACTCTACACCATCTTTACTTGATCTACCTAGGAGGACCAAATCTTCATGCCTTAGAATTGATAGAGCCATGTCACTCTATAGATTAAAAACCAATGTCATTTATTGGTTTTCCCATAGCTACCATGTCGATGAGATGGAGATCTCTAGTTGTTCGATCTTGATTTGACCATAGTTACCAACCTTTGGTCTATTTTAGGCCTTAAAAGGGCCTATCTTGCCTCTATTGAGCTTCAATGGTGGAGCTCAATCTTGGAATATTTTCCTTGGTTTGATCTTGGTCTATGCTCAAACTTGACTCCTTTGTTTTTACCGTACCCAAGTTGAAGAATGTTAGGGTGTGGAGCTAAAAGCTTCAACTGTTGTAGACATGAATAGGTTGTTGAGTTTCAAAAGTACCACCATCAACATCATGACTGACATCGGCCAAATACAGTGCAAAAGGCAACCGGTGTTGGCAAATAGTCAGCCGACGTCAGTAGCACCAGATAGACAGGGACTGACATCGATCACTTGTGGTGGTTCTAGAACTGCTGTTGACAAACAATCAGTTAAGAGAAGCAAGTGTTTGCATGTTAAATGACTAATTATAGTCACGAGCTGTGTGTCTAATTATTGTAATTAGAGTTCTATTTTTGTATGCATGGGATCCTATTTAAAGACCCATGAGGCATGTATTGTAATAGTCAAGCAGGCAAGTAAAAGCATTGAAGCAAGCAAGGTCAAGGAGATCTACAAGCAAGTTAGGTCAAGGAGATCAGCTGTAGCATTCAAGGAGGGGATAACAACTCAAGTTGTAGAGTTGGTTGGTTGAGCAAGAGAGAGAGGGAAGAAGGTCTTGAGGTGTGGCAAGCCTTTGAGGTGGAGGAAGAAGTGGCATCTTCCTTATTGTATTTTCTTCTAGTAATATTTAATACAAGAGTGTGTATTGTCTCTCAAATTCTTTGCTGTCTCAAGTTTCTAGTTACTTAATCATTCTGGTATAATTCTGTGTTTAATTGCTTATAAGAAAGTAATAAATTGTGCTTTTGTTGGATAAGGGGTTCCTAACAATTGGTATCAGAGCTACGGTTTGTAGGGAGCAGGTTATTGTTTTTGATTACAGGTCATTCACAGGGTTTTCTGATTGAGTGGGAGTTTAGCAATGGTAGAAGAAAGTAAGCTACGAATGGAGAAGTTTAACGGCAATAATTATCAACATTGGAGGATGCAAATAGAAGATTATCTGTATCAGAAGGATTTGTACTTACCATTGGGTGGGGTTGCATGCAAGCCCACAAATATGAAGGATGAAGAATGGATTGTTCTTGATCGAAAGGCTCTAGGATCCATAAAGTTGAGTCTTCCATCATCTGTGATTTCCAACTTATCATAGTGTAAGACAATGGAAGAGTTGATAAAATCCTTGGCAAATTTATATGAAAAGCCCTCAGCTTCTAATAAGGTATTTCTTATGAAGCAGCTATTTACTTTACAAATGCAGGAATGTGGATCGATACATACTCATCTTAGTGATTTCCATGGTTTGGTAAACCAATTAGCTTCAGTCAATATTGTTTTTGATGATGAGGTAAAGGCTCTCTTGATTTTATGTTCTTTGCCTGAAAGTTGGGATAGTTTGGTCATGGCAGTAAGTAATTCTGCATCTGCTTCTAAAATCTTAAAATTTGATGATGTTGTAAGTGTGATCTTGAATGAAGAAATATTCAAGAGAAGCATAGGTGAATCATCATGGAAGGTTCTAAGTGCAGAAAGTAGGGGAAGGCAAAGGGAGAAGATAGAGTAAGGGAAATCAAGGTCGAGAAGGAGATTCGAATCCAAAGGTATTACTTGCTAGTTTTGTGGAAAGAAAGGACACACAAAGAAGGAGTGTTGGTTGAGAGATAAAGAAAATCAACATGAAGGTAAAGAAGAAGCAAAGGATGCAAATATTGTGGTACAGGATGCTCTCATACTTTTTTTGGATAGTCAGGTAGGATCATGGGTTTTAGATTCTGGTTCATCTTTTCATGCATCCCCAAACAAAGATTTGTTCCATGAGTATGTCCAGGGAGACTTTGGAGTGCTTTATTTAGGGGATGGTACACCTTGTCAGATAGTTGGCAAAGGGAAAGTGCAGCTGAGATTGCAGATGGACAACACATGGGTGTTGAAAGAGGTCATACATGTCCCAGTTCTGAAGCAGAGTTTGATTTTTGTAGGAAGGTTGGGTGATGAGGGATGCACAATAACCCTCACAGTGGATTCTTGGAAGGTTACCAAGGGAGCACTTGTTTTAGCTAGAGGTAAGAAAGTAGGTACTCTTTATCTATCTACTTGTATTACTGATTCTACTTTTGGTTTATCTACTTTAGTTGTAGATTTGAAGATGTGGCTTAATAGGCTTGGTCACATGAATAAGAAGGGAATGAACGTTCTTGATTCAAAAGGTATGTGTTCAGATTTGGAAAGCATAGATAGAGTTCATTGTAGAAAAAGGAAATTTGATGCTTTTGACAGGAACAAAGAAGCCTTGGTGTTTATGGAGGAGATGAAGGACAGAGATCAGTCACAGGGGCTGAATAAATCTGAGCAGGGCAGTATGGATAGAGGTTTGATCCAAGAAGAGCTCACAAATGAAGATTTCATCACTTACAGGAACACATAGACACTGACATCGGTCACTTAGAACCGACATCAATCAGCCAGATACCGACATCGGTCATGTGCAGACTAGCAGGGTCAGTAGAGTCAGCAGGAAAAGACCGACGTTGGTTAGGAAGGAACCGACGTCAGCAGGGGGACACTGGCATCGGCTAGGGAAACGGTGTTAGCAGTCAGGGTCAGTGCAGGGAACTGACATCGGTCGGGAGCAGACTGAGAGATGGCTGAGATCGGTCACTGGAACAGATGATGGGTGGATAACAAGCTGTCAAGGAGTCTCAAATGCCCATATGGAGGTCAGAAAGGGTAAATGAACCTCATATTTGTTGTTTACCTTCTTTATATTTCTTACTGATGGTCAAGAACTAGGAAGATGGAAGAAGCAATGCAAGTAGAATCCAGAAACAATGGGAGCTTGGCATGGATGAGGAGTGTGAGTCCTTGGAGAAGAACCAAACATGTATTTGTTGGTAGAGTTGTCAGCTGGAAGAAAGCACTAGATAGAGGGATGGATTCCCAAGTTAGAGAAGAGAGTGGATGGATACGTGAGACAGAAGGCTAGGGCATATAGTCTTGAGTAGGCTACAGAATAATGGAGGTTTGACCATTGTATTTTATCTTTATAATGTTGGATAATATTAGCTACATTATCCTGTTACTATATTGTGTTGCTTGTTGCAGGGTTTCATATACAGGGAGTTTTCTGAGCTAAGGATAGAGTTGGTTCATAAGTATGTCATGAAGAATTTGGGAGCAGCAAAATTCTTTTAGCATAAGTGGCAGGGTCTTCAAGGGTGATGTTAAAGAGGGATACAGAGCCAAGGGAACAAAGTAGATGGTGTACAGGTACAGGTACAAGTTGCAGCCGTTTATCTCCAAGTGGGAGATTGTTAGGGTGTGGAGCTAAAAGCTTCAACTGTTGCAGACATGAAGAGGTTGCTGAGTTTCAAAAGTACCAGCATCAACATCATGACCGACGTTGGCCAGATACAATGCATAAGGCAACCGGCATCGACAGATAGTCAGCCGATGCTGGCAGCACCAGATAGATAGGGACCGACGTCGGTCACCTATGGCGGTTCCAGAACTGCTATTGATGAATAGTCAGTTAAGAGAAGCGAGTGTTTGCATGTTAAATGACTAATTATAGTCATGAGCTGCGTGTCTAATTATTGTAATTAGAGTTCTATTTTTGTATGCATGGGATCCTATTTAAAGACCCATGAGCCATGTATTGTAATAGTCAAGCAGGCAAGTAAAAGCATTGAAGCAAGCAAGGTCAAGGAGATCTACAAGCAAGGTCAAGGAGATCAGCTGTAGCATTCAAGGAGGGGATAACAACTTAGGTTGTAGAGTTGGTTGGTTGAGCAAGAGAGAGAGGGAAGAAGGTCTTGAGGTGTGGCAAGCCTTTGAGGTGGAGGAAGAAGTGGCATCTTCCTTATTGTACTTTCTTCTAGTAATATTTAATACAAGAGTGTGTATTGTCTCTCAAATTCTTTGCTATCTCAAGTTTCTAGTTACTTAATCATTCTAGTATAATTTCGTGTTTAATTGCTTATAAGAAAGTAATCAATTGTGCTTCCGTTGGATAAGGGGTTCCTAACAAAGAATGCTCCATTAACTTCCATAAAAAATATCATGGATTTCCTTTACTTATTTGCTATCAAAAACTAACTCAAATCATTGACATGTTGACCCATCTCACTCTATTGACCCTACTTGGTATGAATGACCATAATCCATTGACCTTATACTAGATGATTGCATTATTGACACTTATCATTCAAACATTTTCTCTTTGAGATTTGTTGACCCTTTAACTTACTCGCATGCCATTAGATCTGAATCCATGATTAAACATGAGCCATTGATATTACTAGGACCCACTAACTCTATCTTTTATCACTCTATTAGATCTAAATCTTGATATATTTACATTTGTCACCTTCAAGCTTATCTATGGGGCCTGCTAACTTGTTGACCCCAACTCGCACTTTTAGATATCTTAGATGATTGAACATCAATCCTTTCCCTTTATTTTTAAAATCCAAACAACTATTGCACAAGGATTACAATTTATGTCTACATGCCTCTATTTGATGTCTACACAAACGTATTTGATGTTTGTATAACCATCACTAAGATATTTGACAATTAGTGATCATTTGTTGTGACTTAAATTTGACATCTGTACACCCATAAATTGACATTCATGAGAACATCAATGATGTCTACATGATCATAAATCTTTAGACCTCAATGGATGGTTGTTGAGATTTAATTTTATGTTTTCACAAATGTCAATGATGTACATGTTGCCATCACTGCATATTTAAATTTTAATGGTTACTTAACATGGCCTAAATTTGACACTTACATGCCTGTCAATAACCTGTTGGATCAATTTTGTTAGAGCTTTGCATCGATCATAGTGCTATAGAAATTTTATCCGATGGAAATATATTTGGCTTTGGACAAGACCCTTTTGTTTCAAAAAAAATTTCAAACTGAAATATGTCTTCAAAACTTATGCTACTAATAAAATATTTGATATAATTTAGCTCTTCACTTTTCTCATAGATAAAATGTCCAAAAAAATTAAGTCTATGGGATCTTTGTCTTAGATAAAATGTCCAAAATAATTTATATCTTTGGAAAAATTATTCAAATAATTTGTCTAAAATAATTATGTACTTAGCCAAATAAAAATGTCTGAAAGGATTTAGACTTAGCAAAATAAAATCCCAAAAGATTTTGACAAATGAGGACTTAGCCAAAAAGGGTTTTGCACTTAGCCCTTTTAAAGCCTATAGGATTTTTTTAAACTTGTGCTTGACCTTTGACTACTCAAATGACTTTCCAATACTTGTGCGACTTGTCCCTAACCTTTGATCTACTTGGTTTCACCATGAAACCTACTTGTTGACCATTTTGGCCTTGCAGGGCAAAATCAGTCTCCTTCTTCCCTTGCTGTTCTGGGCTAGTTTAATTTCTAGTTTGCACAAGTCTTCAGTAAGAGGATGAACCATTTCAACAACATGAACTTTGAACTTGAACTTTGTATCTCCACTTGGTTCAATCACTTAGTTCAATCGGTTGGTTTAATCACTTGGTTCAATCGGTTGGTTCAATCACTTGGTTCAATCGCTTGGTTTAATCACTTGGTTCAATTGATTAGTTCAATCTCTTGGTTTAATTAGTTGGTTCAGTCAGTTGGTTCAATTAGTTGGTTCAAGCAGTTATTTCAATGATACATCTAATTCACAAGGGAATTGAATGGATGCAACTCCTTATAGAACACAAAGTGTTGAACCATTGAACTATTGAATTCCAAAAAATGGTTCAAGTTTAACTAGAAGGTTCAACAATAGAGACCCAAACAAAGGAAAGGCTGAAGGAATTGACTAGATGGTGACAGGTGCACGAATGTCAACTTTATGGCAATGAAATAGCCATTGATCTTTAAATGAAAGGTGTGAACCCAAAGGAATTCAAAGGCTTAAAGCCAAAAGGAAGAAACCACTGAGAAGGGAGCCCAAAGAGCCAAGCAATTAGTAGAAGATAGCCCCTGAAGGATGAAGGAGCCAAAAAAGACAAAGCCAGTAAGAGGCAAAAGAGCCAAGTGCAAAAATGGACAAAATAGTCCAACTGGCAAAGGAAGGTGTCGACTCAAGGAGTTACTCCAATGGTTGACACAGTATCTACCAAGTGGTCATCAAGGGGTGAAAATAGTGAATGGTGCAACCCATTTTTCTTCACTTTGCATTGATGAGCAGACAAACTGCATGAATGCCTTGAAGGAGCAGTCTTGTTTGCAGATAGGTGGTGCAGCCTATGTTTTCACACATGACATTTAATGTATTTGAAACACCTAAAGTCAAAATTAGAGCTGACATATCATTCTCTTTCAGTGACTTCCTCTTCCCAATGCTCCCAACACACGTAGGCCACTTGTCAAAGGGCACCAAAGTCTTTTCCAAAAGGGGTGCTTTTGTTTTCTTCTTCTCTATATATTATAACTTCTCATTTCAGAAGATATCTCTTGGCTTGTAAGGTGGAGCTCTATCGAATTTTACCTTGAATTAAGACATAGCATTTTTACCTCCATTTGAGCTTACACTTTTTCATATGTCTATGTCTTTGTTTTGTGTTAAGTCATTTTTCTTTTATGCTTTCATAGAATGATTTCAACATGTCTAATGTATTTTGAAGTTTTTTCTTTTATAGGTCTAATAGAAGTGTCTACAAAGGAGTATAGGTATATGTGAACATGCTGCCATAGTGTGTCATAGAACACCTCTGGTAGTTATTCCTCCCTATATCTCCAGAGGACCCCTATCTCACTAATGTAGAAGAGTTTCTCATATCAAATTAAGTGTATGCCAGCTTATTCTTGGTGGAAAGTGTAGGCTCAAGCTAAGTAGATCAAACCATTTTTGGTGTATCACCTTTTAGTTTAGGTTCTATTTTTAGCAGTCTTTCTCTCTTTTCATGCCCTCCCCATTGTTAGTAATAGAAAATCTAGGACCATAGAGATACATCAAAGGGAGCTAGCCCTTATCTAGAGATTCTCCCCTCAGTTTTTCCAAACCCATAGGCAAGAGAGGAGTCTCCATTGTGTCACGTGGAACATAGGAGATCAACCTATTGTCAAGGGTGCAATCCACAATGTCAACACTACACAATAACCTTTTCTATACTTGATTTTTAGGACATTGCACTGCATTCAGGCATGTATGCCAAAAATTGGCTAATAGGTAGATTAGTGGTTAAGTAGGCTAGTTAGTAGGTTAATTACATAATTAACTGGTTATAAGGGTATAGAAAGGTTTATGGGGTATAAGGAATATTGTGATAAATGGGACTTTTAATTAATTGGTTAAGGTTATGGTTATTGGATAAATTAGTGGGTTTAATAAAATTATTAAGATGATCAAATTTAAGTGCATACACTGATAACTATGGAAGAAATCTATCAAAGTGAAAAAAAGGTAGATGATAAATTATCTATAAAATAACAAGTTAAATCTATAGGTAAATGAAGGTATTCAAGAGGACAAGGATAAGCTAGCTATGGAAGAGGACAATAAAACCATGGTGGAGGGACAAGCAGATCATAAAATCTGAACTTAGGTATGAGAGGAAGCTACTCTTCTTTAGGAAGAGGATCCTTTAGAATAGGTAGAGGTGGAGGATTTCAAGGTAAGTATTTTGAATGCAATAAGTATGTTGGGAATAAATCCTATTAATTTTATAAAAAAAATCAAAATAGCAGTAGGAGGACTAAAGTGAGTAACCATGTTTTTCATGCTGATGATGAGTGAGTGGTGGATCCCCAACACCAACTAAAGAGATAGAACAAGGAAATGATATATTGTTTAAAAGAGTATTGTTAAAACTAACCAAGGAAGTGATTAAACTGATAAAAAGGAATATTTTATCCCAAATTATTATCAAATATAAAGTTAGGCTTTGTAATGTGGTGATTGATAGTAATAACAAAGATAAGTTGGTTTCTCAAGAGATAGTATAAAAATTTGGACTGAAATAGTTGGTACATCCTATAACATACAAGGTTTTGTGGTTAATTTAAGGCCATAAAATGTTGGTAAATGAGAAATTTATGGTAAGTTTTCAAAAAAATTCATATAATCATGATGTCTTATGTGATAGTATACCCATGGATTGTGTAATGTGCTATTAGGAATCCCATGGTAGTTTGATAGGAAATTTATGCATGATGGAAGATCAAACATGTATAATATAATGAAGGATTTTCAAGAGACTCAAATTGATCCCATTGAGAGATAAAATATATGAGGTTGATAGTAGTTCTAAATTGATGTTGTTTTCCAACAAAAGGTCTTTAAATTTGGCCAAGGAGGAAGAGACATACTTTGCTCTAGCTTCAAAGACTATGCAAGTTGTGACAACCACTAAAGTAAGTGATATTTCTAAGTAAATTCAAAATATGTTAGAATACTAAGTTTATATTGTGTCAAATTAATTATTGAAGGGGATACCACCTATGATAAGCATTAGTCATTACATGGATCTAGTGTCATAATCAATTTTGACTAACAAGACTATAGATTGACTCTGATGGAAAGGGGATTAATCTGAGAGTTTAAGCCCATGTGTAGTCCTAGCTATGTTAGCACAAAATAAATTTGGAGAGTGGAGTATGTGTAAAAATTAACATGTAATCAATAAGATCACCATTAATTAAAAAAAAATCATTTCCAAGGATAGATGACTTAATGGACTTTTTTAATGGAGTGAGGTACTTCACCAAGATAGATTTGAAGAGTGAGTATCACCAAAAAATCATATGAGAAGGTGACGAGTGGAAGTCCACATTCAAGGTAAATTACATGTTTTATGAGTATTTGATCACGACAGTTGGTTTTTAAAATGCCCCAAGTACATTCATGACACTCATGAATGAAGTGTTGACTCCTTTCACTAGTAAGTTTGTGATATTTTATTTGGATGAAATTTTGATTTTCAGTCATTCTAAAGAAAATTAGTTGAAGCATTTGAAGTTGGTTTTGTATATGTTGAAAGAAGATAAAGTAATAGTGAACTTGAATAAGTGAATATTAATGTAAGAGAATATGATATATTTTGGGTTTATAATATCAAAGGATGGTTTAAGGATGGATCTTGAGAAGGTGAGGGAAATTTTAAAGTGGCCTTTGCAAAAGAGCATGTTTGAGGAAAGAAGTTTCCATGGGTTGGAATTTTTTATATAAAGTTCATAAAAATACTCAATGTTATATGTGCACCCATTATGAAGACTAAAGGAAATAAAATAAGTTTTATTGGACCTTTGCATCAAAGTGTAGCTTCTGGTTTTTAAGCTAGTTATGACTGAACAATCAATATTAGCCTTGCTAAAATTTAGAAAAGTGTTTCAGGTGGATTATGATGCAAGTAGGACAACCATAGTAATGATACTAAGCCAAGAATTTAATCCCATTACTTATTTTTTTGATAATTTTAATGACACCAATAAAAATCATTTGGTTTATGACCAAGAGTTTTATGCAATGGTACAAGCTTTTAAGAAGTGGTGCACTACTTATTCCAGAAAAGTTTTCTTGTACATGTAAAATCATGATTTTTAATTCATAAAAAACCAATGTAAACTCAATCAAAGGCACATAAAATGGGTGGAATTTATTTAAATATATTATTTTCTTTTAAAACATATAAGTGGGAATTCTAATTGAGGCCTTGAATAGGTGAGCTCTTGTTATGAATGAGTTTAAAGTAGAGGTCATTGGGTTTAACTCAATGAAGGAGTTATATAAATAAGACTTGGATTTTTGAGATGCATGGACAACATGCATGAATCTAATAAATACAAATAGAAATCTATTATTAGATACATGATTCAAGTTGAATTTTTATTAAAAAGAAGGAGGCTATGCATACCTTAAGGTTCCATGAGAGAAAATATATTGAAGTAAAAACACAATGGAGGTCTTGTTGGTCATTTTGGGTATGATAAGACTTTGACACAATTGAGTGACAATTATTATTAGAAATAACTGAGTATATCTATGAACAATTTTTTGTTGATGATTTGCACCTTAGAGCCCAAGACCAAGTGTTTAGGGGACAATTGAGTTTGGTTGTGTAGAGTGAATGTGCAGATATGTATTCAAATAGAACAATAAATACATATTAAATGGATTGAAAGTTGTAAATTCAAAGAAATGAAATTTATATTCAATATGAAATAATATGGAAATGCTATAATGTGTTTTAGTGTGTGTGTTAAAGAGTAGATATATAGAGCATGATATATTTGTTATGACTATGTATTACATCAACCCTTGGTCGGATGCATATGTTACATCTTTATACAAGATTAAATGAATTATTAGTTACAACTATTTTTTATTTGATATGGTAAAAATCCTAGTTTTACAAGGACCAAGATCTAGAGTATATTAGTTACAATTGTTATTAGTTACAAAGAAGATAGTTAAAATTCATTTCATATTCCTTTTTGGGAAATAGTTGAACTTCCAGTTTAGTGGTGAATAATGGTAAAAATACCATATTCTCACCTATAAAGTACCACCTTACAAACCACACAATTATATTAGGTTAACATATGGATGTGATGGATAAAATAAAAGTGTGGGCATGTAAGTCTATGAGTAGGTTCTAGTGAGGCACATAGGATTACAAGTTGAAGAGTACAGAGTGGAGTGCATAAGACATGATTGGGGGTGATCTAGGCATGAAATTATACAAGAAAGAATATTAATTATGCACAAGAGTCTGAGAAAAAGTAATGTAAAGGAGTGCATAGGATTGCATGGGGAGGTGCAAGCTATGTGTAGGAAAATAAGTGATAAGTGTATTATGTTTCACAGGAGTTGTGCACAAATCATTCACCCTTTATTTAAGATCAATGGTATTCATTAAATTGGTATGAAACTAAGGTAACTAAAACTTGAATATATTGATATTTATAACACTTATATTGATTAACATATTTTCCAACCCTGACCACTCATAATATTTAATGTGTACCATGATAGGTGCTTGTGTTTTTCACATTGATGATGTGATCCTCTATGAGACGCATGTGTTCAAGATCTAAATCAAAAGGATGTTGTGTCACTATTGGATTAAGAAGTGGTAGAGTATAAGCCTTCAAAATTTCCATATTGAATACTAGGTGCATTCCCAAGTAAGGAGGTAGGTCAAGAATAAACATCTTTTCACCAATTGCATGCATAATGGTGTAAAGACAAAAGTGTAGAGGTTTGATTTTCCTATGTGGACCTATAAGGCACTCCTTATAAATATGAAACTATAATTTATCACCAACACAAAATGAATGATGTGTGTGATGTGCATCATGGTGATCCTTGTACTTTTCATGTGTGTAAAAAAGAATCTATTGAACTTGTTAATAGATAGATTAGATGTGGTGTAAAAACTTCACATCCTTGTCTACTTCCCATTGTTGTATGCATGACTCAATGTTGGTTGGTAGGTGGTAATAAATGTCTAGATGTGTTAAAATTTGAAACCTAAGACATGTCTAGAATGGAATATGCCCATATAGTTATTCAATGCTCTATTGTAAACACATTGAATCTACAAAATATTTTCATCCCAACTGTGAGCATGTATAAAATTGTACATTCATAGAAGATGAAAAAGTGTGTGATTGACAACTTATATTTGTCCATTTGTCTATAGATGAAAGGTTGTTGATTGGTCCAACTATGTTCTTAGAAATTCCCATAATGCTTGCCAAAATTAACTCACAAAGCATGGATCTATGTCAACAATGATGGATGTTGGGATTCCAAAGTGAACCCAAACATGGTTGAAGAAGGGATTACATAGTTTTAGCTATGTCAATGTCATTATTTCATGCAACCATAAAAACCATATTTGAAAGCCTATCAAATATAATAAACACAACATCATGTTGGCATTTAGTCATAAGTAATCTAGTCATGAAATCCATGTTGATAGGTACCCATGGTCTAGATGGAAATAATAGAGGTGTGTAAAGTCTTAACTTCTTATTTGTGGGTTTGGTGATGCAATAATGAATGATATAATTGATGTGGTGTTCCACGTATGTGCACATGTGCAATCAGTAGAAGTGCAATGACAATGAAACTAGAGTCTTTGTCATGCTAAAGTATCCCAAGGTCTTGGTGTAGTGTACTTATTAGATGATTAATTAGTGAGGTGCACCACTAGGAACACATAAATGTATGAGCTTGTACAGAAGTTGGTCATAAAAGTAGAACTATGAAACTTGTTTATATTTCTCAAGGCTAATGTAATTATCTGTGAAGTTCTAGTCAATTGAATAGAAGGATACCCAGTATACAAAGTTATGGTCACACATATCTAACACTATGATGAGCATGTGAACTAATGGTCAGCTAAAAAAATCTATTCTCTTGTTGTATTTCCCTTTGTTATGCTTGATCACAAGATGGAGTTACTGTAAGTCATCCATTTCATGTGATGCACAATATCTAACTTTTTTTACATCTATAATAATTGAAGTGGCATATGATTAGAATGAATAATTATCTTCTTCCCCATAATGTAGTGATACCATTACTTGATTACTTGGACAATAACATATAGTTATTTTTCATAGGTGGAGTACCTTTTAACCATGTGGTTGAACATATTTGAGCAATATGTGATCAGATTTCCATGTTTTATGGGTATTTCATTGAGTGCATAGTCAGATGCATCAGTGTGAAGCTTAAAGGAGTGTGCAATGTTGAGCATTTAGAGAATAGGCATTGTGTATAGGCATTGCTTGAGGACCTCACAAGTGTAGTATTGTGCATGAGTCCAATTAAACTTATAATTTGCATGTGTTATTTGGATGAGTGATAAAAAATATGTGCAAGAAACTAAGGACAAATTTTGTAGTAGAAACTATCAAGCCAAAGAAAAATCCTTGTCTTTTTGATATTGCATGGAATAGGTCAATATTGGATCACTTTGATTTTATCATTATCTACATAGAATCCTATGTGGTTTATGATGTAGCTTAGGTACTAAATATGCACAAAATTGATTGTAAACTTACTAAGTTGGTTTTTAACTTGTGCAAGGTGCATAGGATATATGTGACATGTTACATGTGCTCCAACCAATTATTTTTGAATATGAGAATGTCATCCAAGTAGATGATAATAAAAGAGTTAATAAAAGGCCTGACTAGATCATCCATTAAGTGAAAGAATATGGTTGGAATATTAGTTAGTGAAAAAGGCATGACCAACCATTCTTAAAATCCTTCTCATGTCTTGAAATTTTTCTTATATATGTCTTTATGATGGACTAGTACCTGATGGTAACTTGATTTAAAGTTGATAATGATGAAGTGAAATATGCCTTAGAGCTAGTCTAGGAGATCATAAATGCATGGAAATGGATACTAATTCTTCACCATTTTTTTTGAGTGTGTGATAGTCTATTCACAGATGATAGGACCCATCCTTATTAGATGAGAGGACTATCAAAATCCCAAAAGGAGAAGATACAGACTTGATCTTTCCCTAATTGAGGATCTCTTTTATTTGATGTTAGACTTCATCATTCTTCCAAAATGATTTGTGATACAATGGACTATTTGAAAGAGGGTATCCAAAAACCAAAGCGATGTGGTATTTACTATGAAGTGTGTTAGAAGGCCTTTAGGATCTATGAAGACTTTATCATGTTAATTTAGTAACTTTTAGAGTTAGTGTTGTTGTAATGTTGATCATGTGGTGCACATTTATAGATCTTTCTTTATCTTATTCAGAGGTGCATCAAGGTATACCATGAGCAACATGAACTTGTAGGTGTGCGAGACACATTTGTGGCATTTTTTGGTAGACACCAAGGTTAATTTGGTCATGGATGATGACTCAAAAAGGTTGTATAAGTGATCTTGTGCACAAATATTCCAACATTGTTGTTTGAATTGATATGTAGCTTCATTATTTTATAGATACAGTCTTTCTAGTAAGATGCTATAGACCTCCAAAGGTGCATTATCACAAGTGACATTGTCCTCTATTAGATTAACTTTATACTATAAATTACATTATCATCAGTCCTATATATCTTTCCCTTGTTAGATCCTTCGTTGTGAATATAGATTGGTATGTGTATCAATGGCAAGTCTAATGTGTTATGATATGGATTGCATAATGATGTTATTTTGACTACTATTTTCAATGATGACATGAAGAGGTTGACCCTTCACCTAGAACTTGGTGTGGAAGAGATGCTCATGATCCTTAGAGATGTCAATCATAGTGGTGTTGGTGATTAGAAAAGAGGCATCTAGATTAGTGTTGTACATTAGTGGAGGTCCTACTATATGCATTGAAAGAAAATATTATTTCACATGACAATCGAAGTCATTGTGGGTGTATGAGTAATGATGATGGCACCACTTATAAATGGATTTATTATTGCCTTTTTTGAGATATAAAGCACAATATCCTTTGAATTTTGTGTAGTTTTATTTGCCTACTATCCTTTGATATAAGTGCTCTACTTCTACACATAAGGATGTGATGAGCAATTTTGCAAGAGTTGGCCCTTGCATGCAGTGTTAGATGAAAAGGTTTTATGTTACTTCATCTTTGCCTTGGATTTGATCTTGGTGTAACTATGATAGACTTTCCCTAGAGTGTCATAATTCAATAATTTTATCTTCTCAAAGATATAAAGTGAAAATCCACTAATGTAATTTAGTACCTTATGTTGTTAAATCAATGTCTCTCACATGTATGTAAAGTAGTCATGGAATGTATTGTTGTAGTCTTCCATTGACTAATCCTTACAATATCAAAGTTTTAATAACTTGATGTATACCTATTCAAAGTGATGAATATGTTAGTATTCCTCATTTATCACATCACCAAAGGTCTTCCAAGACTTGATTAGAACATAATATTTCACATATTATGCATTTAAGGTATCCCATTAATGAACCAACATGATAGACATCTTAAATATGGTTAAGGTGATCTTATTGGAATATGTGAAGTGATTGATTGATAATTATGCCTAAATTTACCTAACCCATCCATCTAATTATTTTTCATTGATTTTTCCTTCAAATAAAGGAATGTTCTGATTAACTTGTAATTTTAAGGGGATTTGTTATTGAAACTATTGTTGAGCATATTGTGTAGGTGTGGTGTAAGGTGTTAGGTTGAGCTATATCATCAACTCACAAAATTTGTTAAGTTGTGGAGCTAAAAGCTTCACCAAGATGCTAATCAAGGGGTTTCTGAGTTCAACCACTAACCGACATTGACAGTATTATTGACATCGATCAGGCAGGGACCAGGGATCGGCCAACATCGATCAGGAGCAGACTGACAGCAATCGACGTCGGTCACATGTACATGTGCATGCATTTGCATGTGTTTTCAGAACGTGTTTCCAAAATTAGACTCGTCTAATTTTAAGAGGTCCGAGAGTGTTTGCATGTTGAAGACTAATTTAAGTCTTGAGTCTGTGTTTCTAATTATTGTAATTAGAAGTCTAATTATTGTATGATTTGGATCCTATTTAAGAGACCCATGAGGCATGTATTGTACTTAAGACAAGTAAAGCATTGAAGCAATAAAGCAAGGTCAAAAGAGATCTGCAAGGTGCAAGGTCAAGGAGATCAGCTAAAGCTTTCAAGGAGGGGATAACAACTCAGGTTGTTGAGTTAGTTGTGGTTGAGAAAGAGAGAGAGAACTATTGAGTGAAATACTGTACACCCAAGAGGTGTGAGGAGGAGAGGAAGATTTCTTTATTGGATTTAAGAAGAGTGTTAATATAGATAGTATATTTTCTCATATTCTTTGCTATTTCAAGTTTCTAGTTACTTAATCATTCTGGTTTAATTCCGTGTTTAATTGCTTATAGAAAAGTAATTAATTGTGCTCCTAATCCTAACAAAGTGGTATCAAAGCAAGGTTGTAGGGAGCAGGTTATTATTTGATTACAGATCATTCTCAGGGGTTTCTGATTGAGTAGGAGTACAACAATGGCAAAAGAAAGTAAGCTACAAATGGAGAAGTTTAACGGCAAGAATTATCAACATTGGAGGATGCAGATAGAAGATTATCTACATTAGAAATATTTGTACTTACCGTTGGGTGGGGTTGCATGCAAGCCCATAGATATGAAGGATGAATAATGGAATGTTCTTGATCGGAAGGCTCTGGGATCCATAAGGTTGAGCCTGGCATTGTCTATGATTTCCAAATTATCACAATGTAAGACAACAGAAGAGTTGATAAAATCTTTGGCAAATTTATATGAAAAGCCTTCAGCTTCAAATAAGGTATTTCTTATGAAGCAGTTATTTACATTGCAAATTCAGGAAGGTGGATCTATATATAGTCATCTTAGTGATTTCCATGGTTTGGTAAACCAGTTAGCTTCAGTCAATATTGTTTTTGATGATGAAATAAAGGCTCTCTTAATATTATGCTCTTTACCTGAAAGTTGGGATAGTTTGGTAATGGCAGTAAGTAATACTATATTTGCTTCTAAAATCTTAAAAGTTGATGATGTGGTTAGTGTAATCTTGAATGAAGAAATTTGCAGAAAAAGCACAGGTGAATCATTAGGGAATGCTCTAAGTGCTAAAAGCAGGGGAAGGCAAAGAGAGAAGGTCAAGCAAGGGAAATCAAGGTCAAAGATGGGAAAGAGATCCAAATCCAGAAATGGAGGTATCACCTGCTGGAATTGTGGAAAGAGAGGACACATAAAGAAAGATTGTTGGTTGAAGGATAAAGAAAATCAACAGGAAGGTAATGAAGAAGCAAAAGATGTAGGTATTGTGGCACAAGATGCTCTCATACTTTCTTTTAATAGTCAGCTAGAATCATGGGTTTTAGATTTTGGTGCTTCTTTTCATGTAACCCCAAATAGAGAATTATTCCATGAATATATCCAGGGAGACTTTGGAGAGATTTATTTAGGGGATGGTATGCCTTGTCAAATGGTTGGCAAAGGGAAAGTGCAGCTGGAATTATAGACGGGCAACACATGGGTGTTGAAGGAGGTTATGCATGTCCCAGTCCTAAAGCAGAGTTTGGTTTCTATAGGAAATTTGGGTGATGAGGGATGCACAGTAACCCTCACAGCAGATTCTTGGAAGGTTTCCAAGGGTGCACTTGTTTTAGATTAGGTAAGAAAGTAGGTACTCTTTATCTATCTACTTGTATTATTGATTCTACTTCTGGTTTATCTACTTCAGCTGTAGATTCAAAGATGTGGCTTAGTAGGCTTGGTCACATGAATAAGAAGGGAATGGACGTTCTTGAGTCAAAGGGTATGAGTTCAGATTCAGAGGGCATAGATCTAGTTCATTGTAGAAAATGGAAATTTGATGTTTTTGATAAGAATAAGGAAGCCTTGGTGTTTATGGAAGAGATGATGGATAGAGATCAGTCATAGGGGCTGAATAATTCTAAGCAGGGCAGTATGGATAGGGTTTTGATCCAAGATGAGCTCACGGGTAAAGAAGTCATCACTTACAGGAAAACATAGTTACTGACATCAGTCACATGGAATCGATGTCGATCAGGTAGGTATCAACATCAGTCATGTGCAGACCAATAGAGTCAGTAGTGTCAGGTAGGCAGATACCAACGTCGGTCAGGGGGAACTGATGTCGATAGGTGGGTCAGTCACATGGAATTGATGCTGGTTGGGTGCAGACTAAGAGATGGCCAAGATTAGTCACTAGAACGGATGTTGGGCAGATAACAAGCTATCAAGGAGTCTCAAACGCCCATATGGAGGATTGAAAGGGTAAGTGAACCTCATATTCATTGTTCACCTTCTTTATACTACTTGTTACCCATTGATGGTCAAGAACCAAGAAGATGTGAAGAGGCAATGCAGGTAGAATACAGGAAACAGTGGGAGCATGACATGAATTCTTTGGAAGAGAACCAAGTGGGAGTTTTGGTAGAGTTACCAGCTGGGATAAAAGCACTGACAGATGAATGGATTCCCAGGTTAGAGAAGAGAGTGGATGGACATGTGAGATAGAAGGCCAAGGTATATGGTCTTGAGCAGGCTGTAGGGCAATGGAGTTTGACAGGGATATGACTAAGCATGGCTTTAGTCAAGGTCAATGTGACCATTGTGTTTTCTTTTACCAGGTTGGATAATATTAGCTACATTATCCTATTATTATAGTGTGTATGTTTGTTGCAAGGTTACACATGCAAGGAGTTGCTGAGCTAAAGGTAAAGTTAGTTTAGATGGGTGTCATGAAGAATTTGGGAGCATCAAGATTCTTTGGCATAAGTATGTCTAGAGATAGGGAAGATCACAGGTTGATGTTGTCTCAGGATGATTGTGTGAATAAGGTAGTGGTGAGATTTAAGATTCAGGATGTAGAACAAGTTAGCACACCTATGGATGGATAGTTCACAGAATAGTGTCCCAATTCACATGATGAGGTTAAGTACATGGTATGTACTAGACCCGAGTTTTCCCAAGCAGTGGGAGTTGTCAGAAAGTTTAGATCCAATTCAGGAAAGGAGTATTGAAGAGTAGTTCAATGGATTCTCAGGTATTTGAGAGGGACCAGTAGCACGTATTTATGCAGGGTCAAGCACTTCTCTACATGGTATGTAGGTTTAGATGTGGCAGGTAACTTGGATGATAGGCGTAACATCATAGGATGTGTGGTGGTTGTTCTTCAAAATTGAGCTTGAAGATGGAGGTGCCTGAGATGGTTAGTGGAGGTTGCTGTACAGGTGTAGCTGTTTATCTCCAAGTGGGAGATTGTTAAGTTGTGGAGCTAAAAGCTTCACTAGGATGCTAATCAGGGGGTTGCTGAGTTCAACCACTAACCGACATTAGTAGTATTGCCGATGTCTGTCAGGTAGGGACCAAGGATCAGCCGATGTCGGTCAGGAGCAGACCAACAACAACTGACATCGGTCACCTATGCGTGTGTTTTTATGCAAAATTGCTTTCTACATTCAAAGAAGAAATAAGAAACTAAAAGAAATGGTCAAGGCTAGAAGTACCTGATAAAGTCGTGCGCACCGAAATTAGATGTTGGAAGATTCTCCTCTTTTGCTGTGGAGGAATGACACCTGCGAAGAAAAGGCTAAAACACGAAAAAATGTTAGTCAAAGATATGGTGGGCTGTCAGGCGCACGCCCGATCCCGGAAGTACAAAGACTCCCTAGAAGGATATCAACCCACTGATAAAAAAGTAGAATATTGGATGAAAGTAGATAATAATGACAAAAAATAAAAAGCATACCTGATATGCAACACTATTCTGCACAGTCACCGACGTCGGTCTCTGTGGTGCCGGCGTCGGTTAGGGAAGGTGCCGACATCGGTTAAGGTGCCGTCGTCGGTCGGGGTAGTGACCGGCGTCGGTAGGGGCAGGTTCTGGAAAAGTCTGAACAGGTTCGGGACAGGGTCTGAGAGAGTCGGGATGACAGAACTGATAAAGAATAACCAAGGAAGAAATAAAATAAACAGAGTAATTACTTACCTGCCGAAGATGCGATGAAAGCCATAGTTGGAGTTATCTGTGCAGTGCCGAATTGAGTGCAGATTGGTTGATGCCGAGAGTGTTGATGTCGGGAGTGTTGATGTCAGAGTTCGCAGGTTGATGATTGCTTGGGGTTCGATTGATCAACATTTTGAATAGCGTTCGGGGATTCGGTCTCGAATGGTTGGAGGAGGTTGATGAAGGCGAGAGACGGTTCCAGAGACGGTTCATCAACCGTTTCGAGAAACCGAATGATAATTGGTAACGGATAACGGCAAGGTGACCGATGTCAGCAAGATTGCCGACGTCGGCCGATAGGTGACCGACGTCGGTGACATCGGTTGGGTAAAGACCGTCGTCGGCAGATGTACAATGGGGATAGAGTCTAGCTTTAACTCTGTGCTCATGTTTACATGCTGCCAGGGTCAATGTTGGTGGAACAAGTGATCGACAAGGGTTAAATAGGCGAAGAAGAATAAGACGAGGAATGACCAGGGGAGTTGACATGATTTTGGTGTCTACATTTGCCCCTTTTTGTCTTGTTGGTTGTTCTGGATGAACTGCAAGACAAAAATAGGAGTGAGTGCCCCAGGTGAGGGATAAGGTTGATTTCGTCTTGTTGGTTGTTCGAATGAACTGCAAGACAAAAATAGGAAGCAAAATGCCCCGAGTATGGATAAGGTATTCCCCCTCAAAGCAGGAGTCGAGGGAAGGGAACCGGGAATCGGGTGCTGATTTGACAAAGAGTGGATGAAAAAGGGGTGAGGGTGAACGCTGAAAAAGTCGTGATTGCACGCATACCACTGCACGAGATGGTCAGGCCAAAGTGTCGCAGGTCAAGGGTCGAGGAGTGCCAAAATTGAAGTAACCAGGCCCCAGCATTTAGTCGTCTGCTGATTAGGTCACTCAATCTAAGCTGAAGCTCCAAATGGGTCATCGCGTTCCAGGTATCCCAGGATCAGGAAGTGCTCCTAGAAACGCGAAAAAGTCACAAGTAGGGCGGATCAACCGGTGTGCGATCCTATACTTGTGAGGGTCCAAAAAGGTCTGCGCATAAGTCTGCTAACCAGTCATGAGGTAGCATACATGCAAAAACAACCAAGGCAACAACGTCTTGGAAGTGGTCGAGGTCGGAGGAGATAGGCATGATCTCCAATGGTTGGTGGTCGATGGATGGATGAATGGATGAAAGGATGCGGCCGAGCTAACCCCAGAAGACCCCATGTCAACTGAGTGCTACCTACATAGCCCTGGTGATAGGGCCTCAGGCCGATGTAGTTCTCCCTAGAAGGGAGGAAGGGTCAAAGGGATGGAAATGGGTCGTGGTGAAGGGCAAGGTTATGGTTAAAAGAAGGAAAGAAGGTTTGTCCATCAGAGAGACGAACAAATGAGAATGGTCGAGCTAACCCCAGAAGACAGTCGTGTCGACTGAGTGCTGCCTACATAGCCTCTGGTGATAGGGCCTCAGACCAATGTAGTTCAGACAAAGGGTCCGAGTGGTAGACAGGTGATTAAAATGGTTGATAGATTGGTCATGGTTATGATGAAATGATGAGGAAAAAAAGATGTCGCAGCCTTTTCCAAATGGTGTATTCTGCAACATTGGTTGATGGGTTTTTCATCCCTAGCAATATTCCATATTCGTGATGGATGTATGCTAAAAATGAATTGAGGTCTATTTATGCTTCAGCAAGTATTGGTTTATGCTGAACATAAATTGGGGTGAGTCGATAGTTTCCATGTGTATTGGTGTCCATAGAAACTAGGGTGAACAGGATAGGTCATGTTGATGGTCTGAAAAGAGAGTTGAGTTGAGTTGATTGACAAGTGATGAGGGTGAATGTGACCAAAGTGCAGAGAAAAGATGAAAGGCGAATTGCTCTTTTATTGACAAGGACCAAAAAGATAGCATAGATAGGGGTTATGAGAACCAAGAGCCCCATTCATGCGTGACGTCGTTGACCATAGTTATGTTAGAGCGGTAATCGAATCACTTAGACATTAAAGTGAGCTCGAAGTCCCTTGAGCAGGTAATAGGAGGAGGATAGGGTAACCTAGTTTAAGAGCAGGGATAACTTTGCCCCTTTTTATAGGAGACCCTGAGACAACTAAAAGCCAAGTCCGTGACTCGTTTTTTTTTTTTTTTTTTTTTTTGAGAGGCAGACTGATCGATGCGGGAAGCCTGCATAGAGATGTCATTTGATTGGTGGTCAGGTTGTGAAGCTGATCAATGCGGGAAGCTTCTAAAATAATGCTGTTTATTGCCAGATTAGTCATAGCCATCCTTCGAGGGAGTGGTCTAGATTTTTGTTTAATATAAAGGCTCTTGAATAGCTGTCCTTCAAGGGAGCAGTCTATTTATTATAGTAGTGATGGTACAGCTGTCCTTCGAGGGAGCAGTCTGTTTTGTTTGATTTTGATATTGATATAGTGACCATGGATATGTTTTGACATCTTGATTTGTTTTGATAGAAGTTGAGTCATGGACAAGATTGTAGAAGTTCAAGGACGCCCCTTTTATTAGGACAAAGCATCCATACATCATAAAAGGGTTATAGGAATTGTTAAGAGGAATAGGGTTGAAAGGAAGTAGGATGAAGAGGACGGGGATCGCTCAAGGGATGAGCTCAAGTTAAGTGTCAAGTGGACGAATACTCGACTAGCAGTAGAACGGTCGCAGATGCAACGCATAAAAAGGGGTTCAGGTTCTGGTAAGTCCCTGGTGTATACATGTGCATGATAAGGTCTGAGTCAATTAGGAGCAAACTTGCCTCGTTTACTTCGCTCCATGTTGGTCACGTGTTGATTGATGAGTGGATGTGAAGTTGGTTGATATGGTTGTTGATTGATCGAGACTGGTTGAATGTTTTGATAAAAAGGTTGGGTCGAATGTTTGGTTGATATTTGGTCATGTGATAATTGGTCAATGGTTGGTTGAGGGTTGATTGGTGGGTATTTGGTCTTTGATTGGGTCGAATGTTTGGTTGAGGTCGGGTTAAATGTTTGGTTGCTGGTCTGGTTGAGGCTAAGTTGAAAGAGTGATTGATATGTGGTCGAGACTGTGTTGAAAAATTGGTCAAAGTTTGGATGAAGGTTGAATTCCCCCAGCGGTTAGGGAGAATGTTTGACGAATTAGTTAAGGTCGATTGAGGTTTAGTGGTCAGATGGACTGTGTTGATGTCGAATAAAGGGGTTAAAGGCAGCGAAGGGACCCTAGTCTGACGTGGAGATCCCGATTTAGATAACGAGGTTGGAGAGGTATGGGTCGGTGTTGATACTTTGTCAAAGGGGGGGTCAAGAGGATCCTTGATAAGAAAGGAATCCTTTTTCCGGTGGTGACGAATGACAGCTTTAAGAGCGCAACAACGCTCGGTGTCATGTCCCAGAGTGTGATGATAATGACAGAACGTAGAGTTGTCGAACCAAGATGGTTTTGATCTGAGAGTTGATGAGTGGGGTGGTGTTGAAGGTTTATTGATAACATGGTCGAGAAGAGAGGTGTCATTCCCCAGACATTGGCGAACGATGACCTTGAGGGCATGACAATGCTCCATGTCGTGCCCAGGCGTGCGATGATATGCACAAATGCGAGTGTCATCGAACCATGGTGGTTTTGGTCTGAGAGAGTGATATGGTCTAAGAGGCGGGAGATTGAGACGAGAGGACTGCAACAATTGCCGTAAGAGCAAGGCATATGAACCTGCTAACGGGTCGGGATGTTTTATTGCAGAGAGGGTTGGTGACATTGGTTTGGGAGGCATAAGAGGCGTTGGTCGATGGTTTGAAGGAGGTATAAGTCTGACGGGTTGATAGAATAATGGAGGTGACTTACCTCTGTGAAGTATGGGAGTGGGAAGCACTCCGAGTAAAGTAGACGGATGTGGGCCCAAGATTGAAGGTAATGACGAAGATGGGGGAGGAATCCTCCGGTGTGGTTTAGTAGCCTTCTTTGGTTTGGGTTGAGGGCCACCTTTGTGTGAGGCAAGATTAGATGTGGGGTGAACACCAAGAGGTTTAATCTCTTTGGGCATGATGGACGCCTGCGCGGGTTTGGATTTAGATGTGGACGGTTTTTCTCTCGATGGAGAAGGGATTAAAGGTGTGGGCTCTTTAAGTGGAAAGAGCTCTGGAGTAGTCATGGCTTCTGTGTGTGGTTGGGGAGTCAAAAAGGTATGATCGTCTATGGATGATAATAAGGATGAAGGTGAGGCAGCTGGTGTTGATGTGGTCAAAGCGTCCTCCAATATGGGAGAAGTCGCGGGAGGAGAAGAAAGTTCTTCGCCACGTGGAGGAGGTATAGGGGAAGAAAGGTCTTCCACCTGTGAAAAAGGTTGGTCAGGGATAAGAGAAAAGATAGTGTCGACCGTGTGTATATCATGGTCTTGAGGGTCATTGGTTATAGTTTGGACGTTGTCTTGAGTAGGCAGATGATTAGAAAGGGGTTGCTTGAAAATGTCAAGGTTTTGGTTGGGTGGTGCATTCGGGTTATCTAAAATAAGATTCCCCTTGTCTAGCATGTCCTGTACGATGTTTTTGAAGGTTTGACAGTGATCCGTGTCATGGCCTTTGACACGGTGATAGTCGCAAAAGTGATTCTCCCTATACCATGCAGGGATAGGTGTTGAGGGGTCGAATTGATGTGGTCGGATTGGAGGGAGATTGAGGACCCCCTGCTTGACGAGTTTATCCAAGACAGAGGCATATGACTCTCCAATTGGAGTGAATTGACGCTGTATGGATTGACGTTGAAAATGTTTATTGATGTAGTCTAATGTTGAAGATGATGATCGGTTGGTTATTGTTGAAGATGATGGTCTAAAGATGACAGTGTTTGCCAACTCCTTGGATTGAGAGTGGGCAGAAGAGGGTCTGGAAGAAGAATGGTCATTGGTTCTTGTGTTAGTGTTACACAATTTGACCTTATCTTCTTCAATGGCGCGGAGTTCAAGCTTTCGGGCCATGGTGAAGGCCTCGTCGAAAGTGTGGAATGTTTGAACCCGCAAGGTGGATGAGATATGACTGACACATGCTTGGGAAAAGAGCTCAATGAGCTCGGGTTGAGGCAAGGAGAAGGAGAGCTGATTAATCAAGCTTCTCCAACGGGCGACAAAATCGGCTATTGATTCATCGTCAAATTGCCTGATAGAGTAAAGGTCTGTGATCGAAACTTGTTTAGTGATATTGATTGAGAAATGGTCAATGAATAGTTGGGCGAGTTGGATGAATGAAAAGATAGAATGTCTGGCAAGAGAACTATACCAGTCAAGGGCAGGGCCAGAAAGGGACATAGGAAACGTGCGTAGAAGTAACGCATCGTCGTGGGCGATAAGATAACAGGCATGTCTGAATGCTCGTAGATGTTGTTGTGGGTCTTCCTTACTCTTAAAGCGAGTAAATTTAGGAAGCTCCCAGTGGTTGGGGTATGGTCGGATAGGGACAGAAGGGTGGATGGGCTCGTTGTAAATCTGGTCATATGAAGAGATATTACTTGAACTAGAGATAGAAGCTTCGAGACGGGACATTTTATCCATTAGCATCTTGATGACGTCCGCTGACGGATTGGCGGGTTGAGCACCCCCTAGGTTGTAAGGCGCTTGAAAGAGGTTAGAAGAGGCGTGCGACATAGCCGGTTATACAATGTATGGATGACTAGTCGCAGGGGCAGAAGTAGAGGTTAAGGGTGGTTGTGTTATGAAGGTCGAAGGCATAGGCTGACTAGATACCGCCAAAGGAGGTTGTGTGACGGCATTGACAAAGGGCGAGGTAGGCACTCCTGCATATATAGGCGCAAGAGTGTGAGGGGTTGAGACAATCAAGTTCTGGCATAATGTAGAACTTGGTTGAATTGCAGGTGGTTGAGGGGGTAACGAAACCCCAGTGGAGGTTGGTCTAAAAATAGACGAGGAGGCCGAACTTTGCGTATAGGCCATGGTCGGGTTAATGGTTGAGGCAAAAGGCTGAGTCGTAAAAGGTTGGGTGGCGAACGATGTTGATGTCGTCGCCACGTCGCCCGAAAGGTCCCACATTGGTTTTCTTGCAAGATAGTTTTGGAGGGCTGCGGTATTGAGGTCCAAGAATCTTGCAAAATCTTGGTCCCCTTCTGGGATGATAGGCGTCTGGGTTGGAGATAGTCTAGTAGGAATTCTTTCGGTCTTCGAGTAGAACTCCATTAATGATTGTTTATAGATGGGGTAGGCGAAAGCGATTGATGGCTAGCGTGGTCAAGAAGAGCCTTGGTTTGACTACGTGTTAGAACCATTCAAGGCAAGAAAGAACGTCCTCACAAGCTCAAACAAGCAGATAAGAACTAAAAAGATGAAGACACAAGCAGATCCTAAAACCCTAGAAGTAAATTATTAGGACTATAGTGGCTTATGCCTTAGAATGTGTGTAGTGGAAGGTTGGTTTTGTGAGTCAGGTCCTAGAAGAAGCAGTCTATGGATGGTTTCGGGTTTTGTTATGGTGCTGAAGAAGTCTGTGTTAGGGTCTGGTACGCGGCCTGGTGTTAAGGAGCAAGCTCCCCTCACTTCACGATTCCAGTGGTTAGATGGTCTCGCTTAGCCAAAATATACCTCGCCTAGAGATTAGACTCTGCCAGAGAACGGAGTGGGCTTCCCCCTTGGTGATGAAATCCAAGTAGGGTCACCGGGATGGGTAAGGTATCCGCTGGGGGATGAAATCCCAGTCGGGCCTTGTCTCAGGTAAATTTTATGTTTGTTTTGTGCAGGTGGTCTGGTCGTGTAACATCAAGTGATCTAGATTAATTCAATATGCGGTTTAATTACTATGTGTGGTCTAAAAGATGCAGGCAAACAGAGATGAATGCAAAGTGTTTTAATGTCCAAGTCGAAATGTTTGTTTGTATGAAGACGAATGGAGAAAGAGTCGAAGGATATGAGTTTTAGCTAGTCTAGAAGTGCAAGAAAGAAAGAAATGTTCGTTTTAGTTCTGCTTATGATGTCGTTTAAGAAGAGACGAAAGGAGGCAAAAAGGAAGGAACCTAATGCACCTAAATGAATGAAAGAAAGAAAGAACCCAAGGAGGACCTAGGGTCCCACCGGGCGTGCCAGAATGTTTCTATGCAAAATTGCTTTCTACATTCAAAGAAGAAATAAGAAACTAAAAGAAATGGTCAAGGCTAGAAGTACCTGATAAAGTCGTGCGCACCGAAATCAGACGTTAGAAGATTCTCCTCTTTTGCTGTGGAAGAATGACACCTGCGAAGAAAAGGCTAAAACACGGAAAAATGTTAGTCAAAGATATGGTGGGCTGTCAGGCGCACGCCCGATCCCGGAAGTACGAAGACTCCCTAGAAGGATATCAACCCACTGATAAAAAAGTAGAATATTGGACGAAAGTAGATAATAATGACAGAAATAAATGACAGAAAATAAAAAGCATACCTGATATGTAGCACTGTTCTGCACAGTCGCCAGCGTCGGTCTCTGTGGTGCTGGCGTCGATTAGGGAAGGTGCCGACGTCGGTTAAGGTGCCGTCGTCGGTCGGGGTAGTGACTGGCGTCGGTAGGGGCAGGTTCTGGAAAAGTCTGAACAGGTTTGGGACAGGGTCTGAGAGAGTCGGGACAGGGTCTGGGCAAGGTCTGAGAGAGTCGGGACAGGGTCTGAGAGAGTCGAGATGACAGAACTGATAAAGAATAACCAAGGAAGAAATAAAATAAACAGAGTAATTACTTACCTGCCGAAGACACGATGAAAGCCATAGTTGGAGTTATCTGTGTAGTGCCGGATTGAGTGCAGATTGGTTGATGCCGAGAGTGTTGATGTCGGGAGTGTTGATGTCAGAGTTCGCAGGTTGATGATTGCTCGGGGTTCGATTGATCAGCGTTTCGAATAGCGTTCGGGGATCCGGTCTCGAATGGTTGGAGGAGGTTGATGAAGGCGAGAGACGGTTCCAGAGACGGTTCATCAACCGTTTTGGGAAACCGAATGATAATTGGTAACGGATAACGGCAAGGTGACCGACGTCGGCAGGATTGCAGACATCGGCCGATAGGTGACCGACGTCGGTGACATCGGCTGGGTAAAGACCGTCGTCAGCAGATGTATAATGGGGATAGAGTCTAGCTTTAACTCTGTGCTCATGTTTACATGCTGCCAGGGTCAATGTTGGTGGAACAAGTGATCGACAAGGGTTAAATAGGCGAAGAAGAATAAGACGAGGAATGACCAGGGGAGTTGACACGATTTTGGTGTCTATAGCGTGTGCATGCATTTGCATGTGTTTCCAGAACGCATTTCCAGAATTAGACTCATCTAATTTTAAGAGGTCTGAGAGTGTTTGCATGTTGAAGACTAATTTAAGTCTTGAGTCTGTGTTTCTAATTATTGTAATTAGAAGTCTAATTATTGTATGCTTTGGATCCTATTTAAGAGACCCATGAGGCATGTATTGTATTTAAGGCAAGTAAAGCATTGAAGCAAGAAAGAAAGGTCAAAGGAGATCTACAAGGTGCAAGGTCAAGGAGATCAGCTAGAACTTTCAAGGAGGGGATAACTACTTAGGTTGTTGAGTTAGTTGTGGTTGAGAAAGAGAGAGAGAACTCTTGAGTGAAATACTGTACACCTAAGAGGTGTGAGGAGGAGAGGAAGATTTCTTTATTGTATTCAAGAAGAGTGTTAATACAGATAGTATTGTTTCTCATATTCTTTGCTATTTCAAGTTTCTAGTTACTTAATCATTTGGTTCAATTCCGTGTTTAATTGCTTATAGAAAAGTAATCAATTGTGCTCCTAATCCTGACAAAATTGGCTAAAACATTCTTTGTGTTGTATCTCTAGTGTGTCAACAATAAGTCTTTAAACATTTAGGGATACTTTAAGTTGCTTCTGATGTCAACCATCTTGATCTTATTATGACATTCTTTCAATATTTTGAAATAAAACTGACTGATAAACCTTATCTCTCTAGTTTTGCTCGCATGTTTACATGAATGTAAATGTAGAGATGAAAGATTTGGTACCAATGATCCACACCATGGGGCCCATTACCAAGGGTGCAAGGGATAAATGACTATGATAATATGAATTAAATGTGTAGAGATGTATTTAGATAGAATAAATACACATCTAATGGAGTGGAAGTCTTAATTGGATAGGAAATTCAACTTTTATTTAATAGGGAAATGTTCAATGTGTTGCAATGTGTCTATTACAGAGTCAATACATATATCATGTTATTTATGTTATGATTATATAATGCATTGACCCATGGATGGATGCATATGTTACATCTTTATATAATAAAAAATACATGAGTAATTAGAGATAGTTTTAGTTATAAAGAAGATAGTTACAAATCATTTCATCTTATTTCTAGGTGATAATGTAGACACCTATTTTGGTACAAGTACACATATGTCTAGTTTTATTGTATGTATATACCTTTTTATTAAGAATTATATATCTAGTAATGCAGTATATTATGCACCTCTTTGGTTCTATCTTACTTCAATTGATTTACCTACCCCTTGGGCATATGTGTTATGTATGTTTATCTTAATCCAATGTATGTTAGAGACCCCTACCTAGTGTGCCTATTTTTTGTATGTTTTTATCCCCTAGACACTTGTGTCTATCCTATATGCTAACATCAACTTTAGTTTCCAACTTCAACATAACTATCCAAACTTATCTTTTTATACTATTTCATATTTTTCCCTTCGTGATTATTTTATTACCCTCTTTTCCCATCATATGGTCAAATTTTCATGTCACTAGGTTCTAATTCAAAGTTAAAAGGTTCTTCTATATACAAAGGCTGTGTTATAATTAATGCACCTCCCAATTTGATAAGGCAACTCTCTAATAATAAATTATTGTTGTTTTCAATCTATAAAATTACACTACAACACTAAATCAAATAACTAAAGTATTCAAAAGGTCAAATATACTATTACATCACTTGTAACAAGGGTTAATAGGATAAGGAGCATATAATTGTACCATTAAAATTCCACACATATGCATAGGATGGAAAACTACATACGAGTCTAAGGCCCTCTTAGGAGTATTGGCTATGTTGATATCACTTAGCAATAAACAAGGTTTCTAGGGCTATCTCAACTCATGTTACTAACCCCTTTTTACCAAGTTGTAATGGGTAAAATGCAAAGAAACTAGTGTTTATTTTTATCTAGATCAGACACACAAGAAAAAATAATTTGAGGCATATAATGATTACATGGGGGAAACACATGTCTAGTTTAAATTTGAAGTCACTCTTGTGTATAAATCTCACTGGCTGCTTATGTCAGACATAGACATATGAGTCACCATTCCTATCCCTAATCAATGAAACTCTCTAAAGGTAAAAAATATTTATAATATAGAATGAATAAGGTCTAGATCTCTAATATAGCCATGTGATAACTCCTGATCATTGCCACAATCTAGAACATAGTAACAAATAAAATATACTCTCTTTATCCCTTAGTTGCTTAGTACTTGTATTTATTGCATGTGCTTAAAAGAGATATATTTTTAAAATACTATAGTACATTGTTAAAATCTAGAAATTACATGATCATCATTAAAAAAAATTATTGCTTTTTGTTTCTCTTGTAAATCCAAAAAACATTAAAACATTTGGTGAACATGTCCTATATTTATTGAACCAAACCCCTAGTTTGCATATTAGGGTTTTCAACTTCTTTGAAAATTCATATAATATTTATATATTTTTTCATGTCTAATTTTCCCCTCACTTCTATGGGCATAACTTAGGAATGCTTAGTCATATTCTTGTTTTGCTCCTCCTAGTTGTGTGTTTGGTTATCATTTTAAAATACTTTGTAACCTTTATTGAGTTCTTAATGGAATTTTATGCATGAAAGCTAAATTATAAGAATTTATTTGATCTACTTGATGATCAATGTATGGCATATCAAGACCTACAAAAACACGAAAAAGCTAATAAATTCACTTTAATTTACAACTACGATAATGAAATAACTAATGATGCAAACACAAATATAATGCAAAGTAGTGATCATGATGCTTCCACTCTTGGTTATGAGACCTATCTTGTACCTCTATTTTATGATACTGAAGAGACAACAAACATATAAAATGATACCATTACTAATGTTTAAAATCTTATCCCTACTCTATTTAGTTATTTCAACAAGTGAGTGTGATTTTCCCCTTTCTAATGTTAAAAATGTCAAAGAAGTTGAATGTTCCTCCACTATCTCTCATAGTGAAAATATTGAAAAAATCAAGTATGTCTCTCCTTACCAAAATAATATTAGTTTTGAAAATTTCATTAATTATTTGCATTATTCAAATGAAAATAGTCAACTTACTTCTTACCCTCTCATTTTTTGGGAATAAATTACATGTCCCATATCTCCCATTGTGTTGGTTGAATAAAAAAATGATAGTTCATTTAATTTTTTTAAGGAAACACTTATACGACCTACATTATTTAGGGATACAACAAAAGTCCCAAATCTATTTGATGTATCTTTTAAAAAGGTAAAACCACATAGATTCAAGTAAAAAAAAACCATGTTTCTATAAGGTTCCTAACAAAAGAATATTCTAAAATAACTAGTAAGGATGCAAATGATAGTAATGTCAATATTCCTTTCTCAAATAACAATATGCACCTTAAGTAGAAATTGATATTGCATTAATTACTCCTATTTTTATAGGATGCAACACTAAAAATCAAAATGAAAGTGGCATCCTTACATATTTGAATGTGGTGCATGACACGGCATATGTTTCTTTCATTTCCTCCTTTGCATTTTCTTATCAAAAATAGAGTGTGCCTAAAAATGAAATTATACCTCCTACTCCTATAATATGTCACAAAATTCATAATGATAATAATATTAAACTTTTTGTTATTCCACATGATATGCCTACATCTGTAGATGTGGGTGTTCCTTTACCAAGCATTTAAAAATCATGCAAGGAGACTATTTTAGAAAGTAATAAAGATTCCATAATTTTTATGCTCTATACAAATGGTAGCTTAAAACCACTAAAAAAAGCCTTAGCTTCTAATTATGAAATGTTATCTATTATGACTACCATTGGATATTTATATCAACAAGTCAATACTCTAAAATTGCAAGTTTCTTCTCATGAATCTATTCTTGAGGAGAATACATTAACAGAGTAACCTATTACAAGGGAATTATTTGAGTACGCTTATCCTTTAAACTTTTATATGCCTCATTTACCATCCATTGATGGTCAAGGGGATCAAGCTATTTATTTTCAATAATATACACACTCTTTTGAACAGTGGGACTAAAATAGAAGCTTGTTATTAAATATTTTTTAATGTAGCTTAAACCAAGTCGCTCTTGACTAGTTTTATACTTTGAAAAATGGTTAATTATCAAATTTTAAATAGCTTGAAGATGTATTTGTATCACATTTTCATTGTTATACCTTACCTACATTACCATTGGAGCATTTTCAAACATTGACACAAATAGAAGATGAGCCTATACAAGATTATATTATTTGGTGTAAGGATGTTCTATATTATTTACATTACACACCCTTAGATTTGGAAATATAAATAATATTTAACATAGGTCTTATTTCTCCACTAAGAGGAAGAGAAATTCATAATCCCTTTACTTCATTCGAGATCTTATATTGGGATGTGAACAAATATTCATGTGCTCTAATGAACACATAAACCAAGTTACTTATTTCTCAATTCAAACCTACACATGGTAAAAATATGGTTTCCAAGGTAAATAAACAAGTTACAAAACCTATTGAAGAAATTCAAAATATTTATACAAAACCAACACCATATCTCATAAAATAAAAAATAAATGTGTTTGTTTTAGTGAATTTTAGCTTATATTTTGAAAAAGGAAGAAGAAAAAACTAAATACAAGTATGGTTAAAAAACCTATTTGGTTGTGCACACATTGAATTAGATGATTGTGAAGAACTCCTATTTGGCTTGGGAATATGACCTACAAATAAGACATCACTAAGAATAATTTTTTGTTAGATAGATAGATGAGTGGATTGCTTAGCACTAAATAGATCCCAAAAATAAGAGCTTCTTTAGGGGATGTTAATCCAAAAATTTTAAACAATTAGTTTTATAAATAGTATGATAAAGTACTTGCATCAATAATAAAAAGGTATTGAAATTGAATACAAGAAATGATTGATAAATAAATAGACTAGAAATGACTAATATAGTGATAAAAAAGTCAATACTAGTGCTAAACAAGGAAAGTGTGCTTCATAAAATAGGTTGGGGGTTTGTGAATAGGCAGGGACATAGGAAATTGGATTTGGTTGGGGGTAAGGGGGTGATAATAACCTATTGTTATTTTCTACCATAGTGACCATCAACGATTGGGATGAACATCGGTGGTTAAGGTGACCATTGATGGTCAAGGTGACTATTAGTCCTTGGATAGAATATCAGTAGTAAAGACAACCATCAACGGTTACTGTGTGTAGGCTTGGGTTGATAAATAGACTAATTGATAAGATTTTAGAAGGAAATTTTGGGAGGTTGGCTTGTGCTGGGCTGATTATGAAATATAAATAAAGTAATTAAATATTGAAAAAATAAATACTTAGCTTGCATAAGATTGATCAGATGAGTGGTTGAGGTGGTTTTCTTATTGATAAAGTCCATAATGATTTTGGTAGAGTAATGGTACTTGGTTGTCGATTGAGGGGTGGTGGCAAGTTGGCTCTCTGATGTGATGGATGAATCACTAGATTACTAGAAGAACACTTGTAAAAGAAAGATTTAGATGCAAAAGATCTTGATAGTCATCACCCTATTCACCTCCTTCTCCTTTCTCTTTATAGGCAAGGAAGGAAAGGTGCAAAAAAAGTTAACGAGGCCTTTTAATTATAACTCACACATGTAATGGATTACACATGGATTTAGATGAGTTAATTTTTAGAAAATCAAAGTAGATGTTTGTATGTTAGTACTTATTTAGTCAGGTAGTTAAACCCTGACCATCATGGTCAAGATTACTGTCATTGATTACCCTAACCATCGACAGTCAAGGGCCAAAGTTGAAAGTAGGTTAAAGGGTGGGTTTAGTCAGTTGGTCAAACTAACCATGGTTAGGCTTGGTTAGGGGTGAAAGGGTCAAATTGGTCCCAAAGGGGTCCAAGGGTGTTTTGATGTTTGGAATCACAGTATGTGGATTTTTGATGTCTACATTTTTCCCATTTTTATTATGTAGATTTTATCAACAAGCTAAAAAATAATGGATTATGGGTCAAAGGTCTAGTTTCCCTAAGTATGGGAGGAGGTTTTTCCCCTCAAATTAGGAGTTTATGAGGTGAAATAGAATTGGGTTTGGGTTTGATGAGTGGGTGATTTCATGGTAATATGGGTGGAGGATAGATTAGGCATGAAAGTGTAAACACATGCACAAAGAGTGATAAAAAGTATGATAGCCAAGATCATGCATAGACTAAGTTTCCATAGCTAGTAAAAATAAAGGTCGATGATTAAAAGGATAAGTGACAAGTGTACCATGTGACCATATTTAGGCATAGAAGTTAGGTACACTTATAAACACAAGTCTTCTAGGCAATATTTTTTATTTTGGTGGGTATACAAGGCATGAAGTACTTCTAGTGAAAACACAAATTGGTCAAGTATAATGGGTATCTGAGGTAAGAAGTGCTCCCAAGAAGACACAAGTGGGTTTGGTACGTGCGAGGTAGCGTAATTTCAAAAAAGTGGTCAACATGGAAAAGTTGTCACTATGGTTAAAGGACCAGGCAAAAGTTGTCATAAAACACATGTTAGTTGGGCTAAAATGGACCAATAGTAAGATGACAAGGTGGTTAAGGAGGGAAGATAGTTTAGTCTCCATAGGTGGGAGTGTGGTTAATGTGTAATGAAATAATGTGATTGAAGAGGAAATGGGTAAAAGGTTAAAACCCTGACTACTAGTGGTCAAGGGTCCAAAGAGTGAATGTCAATGATCTCTCTAACCATCAATGATCAAGGTGAAAACCCTAAAGCCATAGAGGTTTAAAGTAAAATTGAATTTAATTTTTACTCATTGTAACTTTTGATGGTTGAGCTCTGGCATTAGTTGTTTTAGGAAAATTCATGTTGATGGTGACTACTGAGGTATACTTGTTAAGTTGGATTGATCAAGAGGATTGAGGTTAGATATAGGGTGAGCATGAGTGCGAATGAGGATGGGTGGGTCCATGAATTAATCTTCAATGATGGTTTGGTTATAGAGTTTGAATTGGAATTTGATTGTTTGGGTAGTTGATTTTTTAGGTTGGGTTTTATGTGGTTTGTTTAGTTATTTTCCTCAGGTGGGGTTTTTTATTTTTGGTCAATTTTGTAGGTAAATCTTGAAATTGATAGGGTGGGTAGGTGAACTAAGGTAGGGGTAGGTATTAGGTTATAATTTAAAAGATATTATGGTTTATTGGGTGGTTGTTAGGTAGGTTAGGTCTATGATTGTTCTACTCATAGAACACCCATAGTGACCATCGATGGTTAGGGTTGATCATCGATGGTTGACATCCCTAAATAGATGGATGTCTGATCAATGGTGGTCACCATGACTATAGATAGTTAGCCAAGTAGAAAAATATTACAATGTTGAGGTTAGAAAAGGATTCATGATTGTGTTATTTTGAATGGTATCTTTAGGTTACTAATGTGAATGGGTAGTAGTTTTGTTTAGGGTATAGGTAATGTGGAATACAATTTTAGGGTAAATATAGGAGAAGGCAAGTGTTTAGTTTTGAATAAATGGTCAAATAGGGAAGGTTGGATAAGTTTAAAAATGGGGGTAATGTATAGGTTAAATGAAAGTGGTTAAGGTATGGTGAGTCAACTTAGTAATGTTAGTGACTTAGTAACATTGCTAAGTTGAAAGGAATGTGGTAAAATGTCATGTGAAGGGCTAGGTTAGTAATTGTGTCAATAGGGTTTGATAGATTAGGTAAGGGGTAGTTGTGGAAAGTGACATGGTTTATAGAGGTGAAATAGCCATTATTAGGTAAGGTAAGGTGATAAGGTATAGTCCATAGGTAGAGTGTGGTAGTGAATTAAGTTATTTACTACTAATTGTTTATAGGCATAAGAGTAGATTCAAATGTGTGATCATGTGCCATGCATCTTTGTAGAGATTCACCCAGGGATGACCCCAACTGATTGGGCATATATGGAGGAGTTCAGCCTTAGAGCTATGAGGTATTACCATCATTTTCCCTATGATGCATCCATGATCATAGCCCTCATCAAGATATGGTATCTTATCATGAACACTTTCCTATTACCCATTAGCAAGGTCATGATCCTACCAAAGGACATGTACTAGATTAGATGGTGCCCCCATTGGGGTGATTTGATTTACCACATTAAGAGGAAGGAGTATGATTATTTATTAGAAATGGTATATGGAGATGAACAAGATCATGTTAGGTGGCACATTGGGGGTTTGAGTTACTCTATGCTCTATCAGAGGGTGAGGGGTGAGAGGAGATTAGTGATGATGATGATGATGATGATGATGGTAGTGCCATGATTTTCCCTTCCCAACTTGAGTAGTGAGAGGTTTCCATACTTGCTGTTAAGGGTTTTAATTGAGATGTTACTAGGGTAGATAGTGTTTGGCTAGGTACCTATGCTTTTGGTATAGATATACAGGGAGTTGTGGGGTTTTAGGGCCCATAAGAGATATCCCATTAGTTTTGATCTAATTTATACACTACTAGGCCTATGAGCACATCTAGGTGTTGAGGCTAGTGGGGCTACCATGGGTAGGATATGCCCAGATATAATTATCAGTTGGATTCATGTAGTGGAGAGGTGATTTTGTAATATCATGTACAAGAAGAGGAGCTCATAATGTTGATTAGTTCGAGAGTTCACTATATGCACTAGTTATTAGAGACATCACCTAGAGACCATATGTTGGGTTCTTGGAGTGGGTCGAATATAGGAGATAGAATTTCTCCTTAGAAAAATGGAGAAGTGGAGCTTATCCCATTTGACAAGGTGCGTAGGTACTTTGGCCTTGTTTAAGGTATCCTAGGTTCATTTATAAGTTATATGCGGGAGGATGCAAAGATCCTTCTACTAAAACCACATTTGGTGAAGACTTTGCTAGATATGAGGAGTTACCATCTAGGCCATAGATAGATGATATAGGATTTGTAGATGGCTACATGGCATGGTACCATGTTTTATACATGGTAGTAGATTTTTGGTGATGGTGATGGTGATGGTGATAGTGGTAGGAGGCCTATAGATGTGGAACCAGCTAGGAAAGGAGGACATAGGGCAAAAATATAGGGGACTATCTAGGATGGACAAGTAGGAATGGCACTAGCTATTACATAGGCACAAGTCATAACACTACAAGGTTAGGTGGTTGCCTTATAAGGTTAGGTTGTGACACTCATGAGTGATAGGGATTAGGCAAGAGCTTCACTAGCCTTGGTCACATAGGAGAGAGACTCCTTGAGAAAGAGAGAAAGAAGAGATAAGACATCTACAGGACCATCCAAAACCATCCTCATGACATGGTACCTAGCCTAGTAGAGGAGTTATGGTACTATGAGGCTATATTTTTGAGATGGTCTCTTGATGAGCCTCGATGGGATGAGTATAGATCAAGTGTGGTAGGTGGTGCTAGTGTGGCAACACTAGTCTAATGGGAAGTATATATAGGTGGATAGATAGGTACTATATATGGATAGGCACTAGGACCTAGTGGTGCTTTAGGAGATAGAAATGTGACAAGAGATAATGGTGCCCCTAGGGCAGACTAGACATGGTTTATGACATACTATATATTATTATATATCATTTTGATTCTAGCCTACAAGTTGATATGGTGAGATGTACATTTTGAGAGAGAAAGACATATATATTTATTTGTATATGTAATGATTTTATTTGACTCATGATTTATATATATGATCCATGTTTATTGTTTATGGTCTATGGTTTACTTTGATGTTATGGGATGATGCGATGTTTATATTTATGATTTTATTTTGATTAGGCTTATGTTATAGATATTGGCTACTAATGTAGACTCACCTAGCTAGGCACATGATGAGATGTATCTTGTTTTATTCATGGTTATGCTTTTTGACATGTATGTTTATGACATGCTAAATTTTAATGAGTATATGCTTCACTATTTAGATTTAGACATGTGGTGGAAAATGGTTGGTTACTTTATTGTTCATGGATGCTATGATGTTATTATGATTATGATGGTTATGATTATGGTTATGCATTTTTTTATGAAATAGATTAATATGATGTGATGATTATGGTTGTTATTCTACTTAGGGTGAAACACATGAAGCAAATTAATTAACAACACTAGATGTGAGAACAAAGGATATAATTAAGAGACAAATGTCTTTAGTGAAATTATCAACTAGTTATGAGAGGATAAGAAGAGGGAATGATGCTTCTTCTTTGATAAGGACTAAACCAAAATTGAAGTTGGATTGTCTTAAGGAATTTAAGCCCTTCGAATGTTTCACATTAGTGTTTTTTAGTTGGTTAAAAAGGTATCTTGACCACATAATGTCAAGTAAGCTCAAAATCCCTTGATTATAATGTATAAAGGGGAGATGGATGAAAATGGAACCTTTTTGTGAGACTAGCATGCCTCTTTTATAGGTTTTTAAAGAGTTAGAATAAATAAGTCTATGTCATACAAAGTGTAGACTCATTGATGCATGATCTACTCATGAGAGCCGATTGGAGATTTCGATATTATTTTGCTTATGAGAGTTGATTCCAGATTTCAAAATTATTATGATTATGATATTAATTGATAACAGGTCTTTTGATTTTGATTTTTGTTTCTTGGGGGTTGGAGAAGTTGATCAATATGGGAAGCTTCCAAGAAATTGCTTATTTTGAGAAATGCTTTACTTAGCCATCCTTCAAGGGAGTGGTCCAAGTTTGTATGCTTTGTTTAATGTTTTTTATAGTTTTCCTTTAAGGGAAGAGTCCACCTTACTTTGAGAAATTTAAAATATGTTTTCAATAGCTATCCTTCAAGAGAATAGTCTAAAAATTCTTATTAATGACCCATGATTATTATTGGTTTGGATTTTGCTTTTCGCTTAATTGATTTTTGTTTTACTTAGACATGCTTATATAGGCTTATAGGTTCACCTTTGTGAAGACAAAACTAAAAATCATAAGAAGTTTGACTAAGTGTAAAGAGGTTTAGGTGACAACAATAATAGGGATCTATCCTTATGAAAAAGGGTGAAAAGTACCATGATAATCATGCCATGGGTAGAGCCAAGGTACCCATTGTTCAATATGAGCCTATGATTATGATGGATAATCACATGATTCAATTTTAATTATTTTCCCCTAAAATAGGGAGATGAATGTGATGTGAAATCAAGGGATGAGCTTAAGTTAAAATAAAAGGTGAACTTGATCCTTCTTAACAAAAGAACATACACAGATGCGAAGCATTGATGGGATCAAGCTATAGGTTTCCCTCAAGAGAGGATAATTGGTAAGCTCCTAATCCATACTTGTGGGTTATGATATAGGGTCCAAGCTAATTGAAAGCAAACTTTCTCCACTTGTTTTTCTCCATATTGGTGACATGTTGATTTTCCTTTAGGATGAGGTCTCTGGTGTTGAATTCTCACATTCTAAGTTGTTTTTTATAGGCATGTTCGACATGCTCTTGATAGACATGAAGATGGGTAAGGGTGGATAAATGATGCTCATCAAGTAGCTCAAGATGGGCTAAGTAGTGCTGATGATAATCATCCTTAGAAATTAGATCCTTTAAATATATGTGAAAAGAAGGAATTTGGACTTTGAAAGGCAAGACTACCTCCTATCCAAAAATGAGAAAAGAAGGGGTGGCATCTATATGGGTTTTAATGGTAGTGATATATGCCCACAAGGTGAAGTGGATGTGAAAATGCCAATCACAACTAGATGCATTGACCATTTTAGTGAGCATGTTATTGAGAGTTTTGTTAGAGGCTTCTATCTATCCATTCACTTAAGGGTGATAGGGTGAGGAGAAAATTAAATTAATATCAAATGCATCACAAAAACCTTGGAATTGTTTATTCTTAAAACATTTGCCATTTTTGGTGATAATTTTAAGAGGAAAACCAAAATGATAGATGATGTGATGGTTGATAAAGTTGACAATCTTTTCTAAAGGAATAGCTTATACCCATTTGGTAAAATATTCAATCACAATGATGATATAATGGTGTCACTATGAATAATGGAGGTGACTATTGCCAATGAGGTCCATGCACCATTGTGAGAAGGGCCAAAAATTAATAGAAACATGAAGACTATGGCTAGGTGTGTGATGTAGATTGGTATGTTGTTGATACTTAACACACTTTTTAACATGATTACAATAGTCTTGGTTAAGGGTAAACTAGTAATATCCAAGGTGAAGGATTTGTTTAGTTATGGTGATTCCACTAAAGTGTCCCCCATAAATTTTATCATGCATTTCCTTGATAACATGAGAAGCTTCATGATTGCGTAAGAAATGGAAGAGGAGACCATCAAAACCATGATTATAAATAATTACCCAAATAATGGTATTATTTGCACTTGGATATTCACCCTTTGAGGAGATTAGAAATCTATCCTAATCCAAGTGGCATAATGGAATCACCTCTAGGCTTATGGATAGCCTAAGGAATGAGGTGAATCTCTAGATAGGGCTAGCTCGTTTTATGTACCACTTTGGATTGCAACTAATAATAACTTGGGGGTGAAAAAGGAGAAGTATAACTAAAATAAAACTAATATAAGGGATGTGATATACCAAATTGATTGATGACATCCCACCATATGCATATTACACTTGAAATCAAAGGACAAACTAAACACACACTTCTCCAATCTTCATCTTCTCACATCAATACTACATTTTGAGGTTATGCATGAATGCGCAAAGCTAGGAGGACTATACAAGAGGCATATGAGGTCAATAATTAATATAATAACTCACTTTCCATGAAAATATCCTAAAACACTTCACATGCCCTACAAGAAGAATAATAATAGAATAATAATTTATCTAAATTCTTAATATTTACTCCAAACTTTTTTTTATCTCTTGACTCCTTATAGAACCTATAAAACACACAAAATAGTGAGAAAAACCTTATTTTGTACCATGTCCATATAGTTTTGTACAACTATTTGGAATGTGAAGTATCTTGAGGGAGTATTTTATAGAATATAATATTATTCATGGTACAAATATTCCATTTGGATATCTATCCAACTCCATTTTTGTAAATTGGTCCTGGTTGAGGGTTTGCAAGGGTTTCTAGCAGTTTTCCTTCTTAAGCATTGTTCATAAAATTTGGACATCCAATATACTAAAAAATTCAACAAATATGTACTTAAAGACATTTTATAACCTCCCCTAACTCTTTTTTCACCCATACAATGAATAATTAAAGACATGAGTGCTTGAACTTGACCTATCAAGCTCTTTTTCTTGATTACATAAGCCTAACAATGGTCTCAAGCCAAAATTGACTCTTTTGGTGATTTATCTACAAGTTGGAAGGTGAAAATCACTTTTAGTGGCATTATTAATTGGTTTAAATCCATATGTATGCTCATCTCATGCTAAAAATAAGAAAGCCCCTCAAAATGGAAATAGGCCTAACACTTGCCCATTAAGCTTGATTATAAACTTTAGAGTTTTGGGCATTCAAATGAGTTTATTTTCATTATAGGATCTTAAACACATCATTTTTAACCCTATTAACATTTTATAGTTTATTCTAAATCTTACCCAAGTTTTTAAGGGAAATTGAGCCCCTATTTAGAATTAGGTCCCTTCAAGGCTTAACAGACTTGCCTGCAAGCTTAGGGTCTAGACCATTCTGTTAATATTTCTACCTATCTACTTAGTTATTCATGTTTTTAAAACTATATACACATTATATAAATGTAACCTAACCTCTGTTGCACTCCTTCATCCTCATTTCTCAAGATTGCAAGTTTCATACACCAAGGGAGTGCCCTTTGTCTAAGACAAAATAAAGGGCATTCCCTTGTCTCCTTAGACTTTGATTACTTGAAGAGTTTTCCCAAATAATAATAATGTTATGTAAAAATTTTGATCCCTATTTTGCATCAATGTCTTCTTCAACTAACCAAAGACCCAAGATGGAGTTTTTGAAAGATAGATTGTGCATACTTTTACTATATTTGGCTTTTTAGGATTCTTTTGTGTGTTCTCTATAGTATCTAGGAATTAAATACAATGTTTAAGCCTCAAATTATATTTATAATATGAGTCCCATCCATATACCTACTTGAATTCACACTTTGGGGTTTGAAAACCTTTAATACCAGTCAAGACTAGTTGATTATATTTTCGCTTTGGAAGTGGTCACCTATAGGTGGACCTTGTATGAGTTGGTTCCTTAAAGACAGTGTTGACAAGATCATATACCTCTCCTAGAGTATCTTACCATTTATTAGGTTCATATGATTCATATTTCATAGACATATTAAACCCCATTAAAACTCTCCATGGTCTTCTATTTGTGTCTTAACTTGTTCCTTTCACACTTGAGCTAGATTATCATTTAAGACTAGATCTTAGCTCACTGTCCATATATCATTAGTTTTATGTGCTCATTTACAAATGAGGGTTATTTGGAGGTTTTAATGGGACCAAAACCTAAAATTATAACCTCTCTTTCTTTATTTCTATGAGATCTATCTTCATACTATGTACTAGGTTACTTGTGCACCTAGGTTCATCTGGAAGGAACACTTTCTCAAAGTTTCCTTTTGGTTGGCTTTAGGTGAATCTCAAGCCTGTGTATGGATGGAGTGTGTATATGAAGGTCTACACACACTTTATAATCCCTTCCTAATGATATCTTATCTTATAAAAAGTAATTTCAACCATTAAAAACCAATAAATTAAGAGGCAAGGTCTAAATTGTAACCTTGGTAAAAAAAAGGTATTTCTACGATCAAGTCTCTAGACAACAATGACTAAAATCAATGATTTTAGGCTTTTCAATTTCTATTTTCCATTTCTCACTTTCTTTGCAAACCTTATATACTCATTAACTATGCCAAGGGATACAAGGTGAGCATAACTATATCCTACAATTATCTTAGAAAATAAAGTATAAGATATTCATAAAACCTCCTAGACCTCTATTTGATCAGTTTGGGGATTTGATCCTTGAACTTATAGTCATCACTCTTGAACATAGTTTTCAACTTGTTTAGTGGTCTAGTCTCCTTAAAATGCATGTTATGATCCTTTTTCATGCTAAAACTCTAATAAGGGATTAATTATTTATTTTGACATATATACATAGTAACTCTGCTCTTCGTTAAGCCTCTGTAAGTGAGTAAAATCATGCATATAGTCAGTGGTAGTGAGCATTATATATATCTTTTAATGAGTCTTATACCACTCTTAATCATGAAAAAACTATCTCCTTTCATGGTCAAGGATATAGCTCAATCTAAACTCATTTCTAGCATGAAATTACCCAAGATGACACCTGTAGATACCCATTAATGGTTGCCTGCCTACATTTTCTTGCATATGACTGCATAATCCTTCCTTATTACATTAATTGAAGGCTTTAAATCACCACTACATGGTGTTAAAAGATACACCAATACCTCAAAACCTTCAACACACCCTTGTTAACATGTTTTATAGGCTCTATGCATGTATTTCACCATGGTTGCAAGCAGACAGTGATCAAAATTTGACTATATAGTGTTCATAACTACACTCTCATAGAGTATTACCTTGTATATATATATTTAAAGGTACAAATATAAATTAATTAACATTTAAAACATTCAAAGTAAACTAAAACAATCCCCTAAAGTCACCATCCAAGAATGAAGATCTTGAGAATGGTGGAAAACTATCTTTTGCACAAAAAAGTGTTCCCTCCTACAAATTAAGATGATTAGCATATCAAAACCTCATAAAAATTGAAACCAATCATGGGAATAATTATATAAGGAAGCCTCTATCATATGGAATCAGTCTCAATAACTAGTTTGTATGAAATCCTCCAAACCATGGCAAACCCTATAGGGTGCACAGACAAGCAGGTAGATTTACACATTCAAATTCAAATGGATGATTCATAAAGAAACGTTTATCATTATTCAATATAATTATATGTAAATTAAGGTATATAAGTTTAAAATAACCTCTTGAATTTTTTTGACTTGAAACTTCATGGGTTGTTTATATCGAGCAAAACTTGAAGGTCACTTTAGTCTGTCCAAAAAAATAATTAATGAGTAGGATGGTTTTGGCCTCAAAATTGCACTTATAGATCAAAAAAATCATATATATGAGTATTTAAAAGGTGAATTTACCCCAAATATCTTTTCCAATGTGTCACACTTCTAGATAAGGTCGTATAAGTGCCATTTTCTCTCTTTTTTAGTTGTTTCTACAATTTCAATTAGGGAACCTACCATATTCAGATTTTACTAACATGGAATATGACCTATTGGATGTTATAAAGGAAAAAATTACATTTAGACACCTTGGGAAACATACCATTTTCATTTATGACCTTTAAAATCCCATTGAATGACTCAAATTGATAAATAAGCTAAAATGACTAAGACCAAAGCTAATATAGCATTAAATAACCCCAAATTAAATATCATATACCCCATGACAAGATTTATACCCCATAAAACATCTAAAAATCCAATTTTTTACTTATGGGTTCCCCAATTTTACCTAAAAGTCAAATTTGGTCAACAAATTAGTGACTCATAGGGGTAGTATGCTTGTTATACTAACTAGACTAGTAGCCTTATTAGTCCATTGGGTGTAGGATTCATATGAAACTGAGATAAAAAATAATACTTTAACCATTTACCACCAAATTTTATCAATACAATACCAACTAATGACTACCTTTACCACACAAATCAAAGGACACACACCAAAGCAAACAAATAACAAGACACACACATGCATGTGCTCTAAGCATTTAGGGGAAACATGAGAAAACTATTATGTACAATTAATAACTAACCATACCTCCCTCCAAGATCAAAACATAAGTTTGAATCATCACCTTCTTCATGATATGGAACATGGTGCAAAGCATGTTTTTCCTTGGATTTGATGTCTTGTGGATCAAACTTGTTCTTTGGCACTTTAATTGTCATACTCTCATGTAGACCATCATCAAACAAGTTGTAAATGTATAAGTATTCCTCTTGAATCCAAAAATATTCAAAATTGTCATTTGTATCTTAAATTTCAACTTAAAATGATGATTCAATAAGGCATACCTTCTTGTCTTCCATCTTATTATCAACAAGATTGGGCTTTCCTTTAGCTGTAAGCTCTTCTAGCTCATCAAGGAGATTTGAAAACTCTATCCAATTTTGATCATTATCTTCCATAGAAACCTCTTCTTTCACCTTGTCATAAAATTGTCTCTCAACTTGGAAAATCTCTTCAATCTAATGAAGCAACTCCATTTGTAGCTACAAATCATCCTTGTCAACCACTTCTTGAATGTTAGTATCACCAAGTGGCTTCATAACAACAAGTTCTTGACTAGCAAAAAGAGATTCCTCTTTATGTTTGATTTAACACTCAATATCATATTTGGAGTCATCAACACACTTTTCATTAGGTGCGTAATATTTTTGAGAAGGAGAAGCTTAACACAACTCATCAAATTCCTTCCATATGACATTGAACTTATGCCATAACTCTTCTTCCTCATGATCATCTTCAAGAGCTATTTCTTCCACCTTGATCTCATGAAAGTTTCCTAGGACTACCACTTCTGGAGAGATGACTTTAAATTATTATTCATCCTTGATATCACATTTTAATTCATGTTTGATATGATCATATACAACCTTTTGATCAGATGTAGAGTCTTTTTGAAGGTCAAGCCTAGGCATCTTGAAATCATGTGATCTAACCTAATGAGGCTGACAAAGAGGTAAGTTTTCTTCAAGTAAGAGTTATCTATTTTTATCAACCATCTGATCCACTTTAGGTTTCCATACTACAAGTCTATCAAGGCAAAGGGTCCTAAATTGAGATATCATCATCTATTATCCAGAAAACTTCCCTTTCATGCACCCTGCACACTTGGCCTCAAAATTGGCATTAGTTTCTCATGAAAATACATGGTAGGGAGTTTATGATAATTTTCAACACCCTACATGGACATAGAAGCATCAGGCACACCTTAAAAGGACATCTACTTGAGGTTTTCACACTTCTCCCTAGCTTGTGCAATATGCTAGTTTTGATAGCTGAAATGAAGTAGATGGTTTACACACTTATACACTTTTTCAAAGCATTATATGGCCATAAAAAAATATTACAAGTCTTAATATTTCCCCCAAACTTTGTTTCATCTCTTGACTCCTTATAGAACTTGTAAAACACATAAAATAGTGAGAAAAACCTTGTTTTGTACCATGTCCATACAGTTCCATATAACTAGTTGGAATGTGAAGTAGATTGAGGGAGTCCTTTCAAAATTAAAATAGGCTTCATGTTCTAACTATTCCATCTAGATAGATATCCAACTCCGTTTTGGTAAATTGGTCCTAACTGAGGGTTTAAAAGGGTTTCTGAGTAGTTTTCCTTCTTAAGCATTGTTCATAAAAGTTGGGCATCCAATATGCCAATAAATATGTCCTTTAATACCTCAGATAACCTCCCTTAACTCCTTTTTCACCCATAAAATTCATCATGAAATATATGAGTGCTTGAACTTGATCTATCAAGCTCTTTTTCTTGATTACACAGGCGTAGCAATGGTCTCAAGCCAAAATTAAATCTCTTAGTGATTTATCTACAAGTTAGAAGGTGAAACTCACCTATATTATCATTATTAACATGTTTCAATATATATGTATTCTCATCTCATGCTAAAAATAAGAAAGCCCCTCAAAATGGACATATGCCTAACACTTGCCCATTAAGTCTGCTTGCAAACTTTGGAGTTTTGGTTGTTTAATTAAGTTTATTTACATTATAGGAGATTAAAAACATCCTTTTTAACCCTATGAAAATTTTATATTTTATTATAAATCTTACCTAAGGTTTTAAGGAAATTGACCCCTCATTTGGCATTAGGTCCCTTCAAGGCTTAACAAACTTGCCTACAAGCTTAGGGGTCTAGACCATTCTGTTAGTATTCCTCCCTCTCTGCTTTGTTATTCATTTTTTTTTAGGTCCATTACAACTCCATACACCTTATATAAATTTAAAATAACTTATAGTTCACTCTTTTATCCTCATTTCTTAATATTTCAAGTTTCATATACCAAGGGAGTGCCCTCTGTCTGAGATAAAATAGAGGGCTTTCTCGTATCTCTTTAAATTTTTTGATTAATTAAGGAGGTTTCACAACTCATAAGCATGTTGTGTAAAAAATTTGAGCCATATTTGACATCATTTTCCTCTTCAACTCACCAAATACCCAAGACAAACTTTTTGAAAGATAGATTGTGCACACTTTTACTATATTTGGCTTTTTTAGGATTCTTGTGTCTATTATCTATAGTATCTAGGCATTAAATACAATGTCTAAGACTCAAATTAGATTTTTAATATGAGTCCAATCCATATCCATGATTTTTTTCACACTTTTAGGTTTGAAAACCTTCAATACTAGTCAAGACTAGTTGACTGTGTTTTTGCTTAGGTAGGGGTCACCTATAGGTGGACTTTGCATGAGTTCTTTGAAGACAGTGTTGACAACCTCATCTACCTCTCCTAGAGTCTCTCAAAATTGATTATGTTCATATGATTCATATTTCATAGACATATTAAACCTAATTAAAACTCTTCATGGTCTTCTATTTGTGTCTTAACTTGTTCCTTTCACACTTGAGCTAGATTATCATTTAGGACTAGATCTTACCTCACTGTCCATATACCATCAGTTGTATGTGCTCATTTCCAAATGAGGGTTATTTTGAGGTGTGAATGGGACCAAAACCTAATGTTATAACCTATTTTTATTTGTTTTTATGAGTTCAATCTTCATACCATGTACTAGGTTACTTATGCACCTAGGTTAATCCAGAAGGAACACTTTCTCAAATTTTCCTTTTGGTTTGTTGCAGGTGAATCTCAAGCCTATGTACGTATGGAGTGTGTATATGAAGGTATAAAGATACTTTAAAATCTCCTCCTAATGATATATTATCTCATAAAAATTCCTTTCAACTATTAAAAAACACTAACAAAAGAGGCAAGGTCTAAATTATAACCTTGGTAAAAAAAGATCTTTTTAGGATCAAGTCTGTAGACAATAACGATTGAAATCAATGATTTTATGAGTGATTTTAGGATTTTAAATTTTAATCTTCTACTAATAACTTTATATTTAGACCTTGCATACTCATTATCTATGCTAAGCGCTACAAGATGAGCACAACTAGATGATGCAATTCTCTTGGTAATAAAGTATATGATATTCATAAAACATCCTGGACCCCTATTTGCTCAGTTTGGGGATTTGATCCCTGAACTTATAGTCATCACTCTTGAACATAATTTTCAACTTGTTTAGTGGTATAGTATCCTTGGAATGTATGTTATTATCCTTTCATGCTATAACTACAAAAAGGGCTTAATTATTGGTTTTGACACCTATACATAGTACCTTTGCTCTTTGTTAAGCCCCTGTAAATGAGCAAAATCATGAATACAATCAGTGGTATAAGATGATAGGTAGTGAGCATTATATATATATATATATATATATATATATATATATTTAAATTATTCTTAGACCACTCTTAAGAATGAAAAAACTAACTCCTTTCATGGTCAAGGATATATCTTAGTCTAAACTCCTTTCTAGTATGAAATTACCCAAGAGGACACCTGTAGATGCCCATTAATGGTTGTCTGTCTACATTTTCTTCCATATGACTACATATTACCTCTTTTTTTCATCAATTAAAGGCTTGAATCAAAACTTCATGGTGTTAAAATATACACTAAGACATAAAAACCTTCAACACACCCTTTTTAAACATGTTTTATAGGCTCTATGCATGTATTTCACCATGGTTGCAAGTAGACAGTGATCAAAAGTTAATTGTATAGTGTTCTTAACTACACGCTCATAGATAATTTCATTTAATAATGAGATTTAAAGGTAAAAATAGAAACAAAGGAACATTATAAACATTTAAATGAAACTAAAACAATCCCCTAAAGTCACCATCTAAGTATGAAGGTCTTGAGAATGGTGGAAAACTGCCTTTTACATAGAAAAGTGTTCCTACAAATTGAGATGATTAGCATATAAAAAACTCATGAAAATTTAAATAAATCATGCGAATAATTAAATAATGAATCCTCCATCATCTAGAATCAATCTCAATAATTAGTTTGTACTAAATCCTCCAATCCAAGGTAAAACCTATAAGGTGCACAGATAAGTAGGCAAATTTGCATAGTCAACTTCAAACAGATGATTCATAAATCAATGTTGATCATTATATTTAAATTAATTTATCTAAGTTTAAAAAACATCCCAAAATATTTTTACTTGAAACCTCATGGGCTATTTGTACCGAGCAAAAACTTGAAGGTCACTTCAATTTATCCAAACTAATAAGAAATGAGTAGAATAGTTTTAGCCTCAAAATGGAAATTTTAGATCAAACCAAGCATATATATGAGTATTTTTAAGGTTAAAATACCCCCAATATCTTTCCCCATGTGGTACACTTCCCAATAAGGTTGTATAAGTGCCATTTTCTCTCTTTTTTAGTTGTTTTTGTAATTTTAGTTAGGGAACCTACCATATTCTAATGTTATTGACATAAATGACATGAAATATGACCTATTTGATGTTATAAAATAAAAAATTACATTTAAACACCTTTTAAAATTTTCCATTTACATTTATGACCTTTAAAATCCCACTAAATGACCCAAATTGATAAATAAGCTAAAATGCCTAAGACCAAAGCTAATATAGCATTAAATAACCTTAAATATACTATAATATACCCCATAACAAGATTTAGACCCCCTAAAACATCTAAGAATCCAATTTTTTACCTAGGGGTTCCCTAATTTGACCTAAAAGTCAAATTTGGTCAACAGGCATAACATGAGGTACTCTAGATAAATAGTCTTAGAGCATTCCTAGAAAGTCTAGAAGGAATGATGGATAGGTTAATATAGTTGAAGGTCTATTGATACCAAAGGTCAGGATGGGTCTCTTCCACATTAAAAATGGTGGGAGAATCTAGTTTGACATAGGAAGGCTGGGTAAGTCTATGGATAATGATAGATAGCCTAGTGTTAGAGGGTGTAGATGGGATTTGAGAGACAAGAGAAGCTATGGTGTTGGCAAACTTATTGGTAGATCATGGGCTTTACTAGATGTGTTATTGATCAAATGATGTTAAGAGTTCACCAACTAGTTTTTTGTACTATTGCAAAACATCATTCTTACCCTAGTAAGAGCCATTTATTTGATTAACCACAAGTTGGGAGTTACCAAAGATATTGATTATTTTGAATCTCAAGGATAAGGTAGTCTAAAGACCTATCACTAGGGCTTCGTACTCAACCATATTATTAGTACATTCAAATTCAAGATTGAAGGATAAAATAAGAGGTTCACCATCAAAGGGAATAAGGATGATGACAACTCCTCCACCACATTGACATTTTGATCCATTAAAGAACATGGTGACTTGATAGCCAAAGTTTGCTTGAGAGAAGGTCATGATGGACTCATTGGGGAACTCAAGAGAAGGAGGTTAATTGTATTCTAATGGTGTTTTGGTCAATTGGTTAGAAATAACTTGCCCTTTAATTGACTTTTACTAAAGGAACTCCAGGTAAAATTCTGATAAAAGCATGAGACACTTGGCCATACATTAGTTTTGGTATGGATTGGAGTGCATATACTTGAGTGGGTTAGTATTGGTTATGACATAGGTTTTATTGTTAAGAAGGTAGTGGCAAATTTTTGTGGCCATAAAGACTAAAGCTAAGAAAAGTTTCTCGATATGGGTATATCGAGTCTTGTACTCTATAAGTGTGTAGCTAATGTAGTAGATGGATTGATCTTTATGTTGTTCATCTCAATGATAAAGTATTTCCCCTAAGGAGTGGTCAGGGGTGAAGATATAAAGGTAGAAAGGTTGGTCATCCTTACGAGGGGTGAGGATAGGTGGAGACAAAATGTACTCTTTTAGTGAATCAAAGACCTTTTAACAGTCATTATTCCACTTAAAAGAGACATCCTTTTTCAGAAGGTGGTGGAAGGGTTGGCATCAGTTCAAAAGTTGGGAGATAAAGAAATGAATGGATTTGAGTGTCCCCTATAAACTATGGATCTACTTGAGGTTAATTAGAGGAAACATGTTGAGGATGGATTTGATTTTGGCAGGATTGACTTCAATCCCTTGAAGGGAAATGATAAAACTAAGGATATTTCCTGACAAGACCCCAAAAATGCATTTTTTGGGATTAAGGTAGATGTGGTAATGGATAAAGCATCAAATATAGCATTTATAATTGCCAAATGATCTTTAAAATACTTAGATTTCCCAAGGAGGTCATCTACATAGTATTAAATAATCTTATGGATAAAGTCATAGAAGATATAGGTCATAACACATTGGCAGGTTACACCAGCATTATTTAGTCCAAAAGGCATGACTCTATATCATAAGGTCCACCATGGGGTGGTAACGGTAGTCTTGTGCTAGTCTTCAAGGGCAATTAGGATCTGATTGTAACCTAAGAATCCATCCATGAGAGATAACATCTTGTGGTCAACTGTAAGATCAACTAGTTGGTCGATACTTAATAGAGAAAAGTCATTGGGGAAAGCAAGGTTGAGGTCATAAAATTACACACAAATATGTAGTCCCCCTATGGCTTTGGTAACATGTACAACATTTGAGACCCATTGGGGATAGTCAATGGGTTGAATGAAACTGATAGATAAGAGGCATTGAAGCTCTTCTTTGATGAGAAGGACTATGTAAGGGTGAATTCACCAAAGTTTTTGATTAATGGGCTTAGTGTCATGGTTAGTGACTATGTTATGGGTGGAAATAGTTGGGTTAATTCTTGGTATGTCACTATAAGACCAAGAAAATGCTATTTTTTGGTCTTACAAGGAGGGAAAATACTAAAGTTACTTGGCATTCAATGATTAACCAATTTTGATGATGTGAGTGTTATCTAGAGTTCTCAAGTTGATATCCATGGTGGATTCATTCAACATGGTCAAATTTTTGAGAGGAATGGATTTGTGGATGGAAGAATTTGGGGCACCAAGGTAGGTGAGAATGGAATCATCATCGTGGCACTGAATAGTGTGAATGTTAGGAGAGTCATCTCCTATCATCTCAAGATGGGTGAAAGGGATGGTTACGATTACCCCCTCTTTTTGATAAGTCAAGGGTTTGAGGCTAATCATGTTGATGAAATTTTTTTTGGTGGGATGATGTCATCATCCTCATATGTAAGTGGAGGAGAGGTTGGTGAGGAAGGTTTGTCTTCCTCAATAATGATGGTGGTAGGTGGTTTGGTTTGCTTCTTGGTGGGTAGAATGAAACTAAGGCCATTCTTCTCATGAGGCTTTCTAGTCTTAATAGAAATCAACTCATGTGGCTTTTGATCATATCATCCAAGACCAAATCATTTCCAAGCACACCTATAAAGGTATATCTCGATGAAACTTAGTTTGTCTAGAAAGAAGAAGTAAAAGGTGAATCGTCAAGGTGAATAGGAGGTGGTAGAAACATCAACTAGTTTGTCAAGTCCCACATAAATGAAATGGGTTTGATAGTGTGAAGGTCCAACGGGAATAATGGCTCTGACATTGGGGTCATATTCGGGTTGGTGGTCAAGTTTCCCATACTCTTGGGGAGTAAGGAAAACATCAAGGGTGAGGAGGCAATATTCCCCTAGTGAAATATGTTAAAATGTGGATTCTAAGTGGTCTGAGGTGAGAGGGGATGGATGAGCTAGTTGATGCCTCATTGGTAAAAGAAGGTATGACTTCCTCTTTCATGGTCAAGGGCTTATTTTTGGCTGATGAGGGTGTGATAGATGGAGGTAAGAGGACATCATTGGGTCAATAAGTCATGTTTCATGATCAAAAGGGGCTTAGGTCAGATTTTATAGTGACAACTTAGCCTTAGTGATCAAATTTGATGTAATGGTGAAGGGTAGAGGGGACACAACCCATGGAGCAAATCCATGGGCATCTTAGAAAAAAATTATATTAGAATTTTCCTTCCACTACATATAAGAATTTAAAGAGTGTGTAGGATCCTAAATGGATATGAAGGATAATAGCTCCTAGGGTAGTTGTCATGGTGTCATTGAAGGATCAAAGGATGGTTGAGGTTTCAAACATGACATTGTTCAATAGGTTTATTTGGTTATAGGCATGAGAGGAGATGATATTAATACTAGCTCCCCCATAAATCATGACCTATTTGATGTGGGTTTGGTTGATGTAAGTAGTAATAAAGAGAGGGGGATCTTGGTCATCATGGTAGTAAGAAGGTATTTATGAATCTTTTAAGGTGACAAGGTTAGAAATTTGGAGAGTGCCAACAAAGGCTACTAGAGGTTGAGGGTCTTCAAGTTAGACCTCTATCAATTATAATGCTTCTATCATTGCTTAATGATGATGAGGTGAAGTAGATATAAAATCATATAGGCTCATCTTCACTGAGGTCTAGTGAAGTTATTTGAGCACCACTCTCTTGATTGATTTAGTGGGGTTGGATTAAGAGGTACCCAAGATAGAAACGTTGGGTTTGGTTGAAGGTGAAGGTGATTGATTTTGATTTAGTTGGGAGGTGGAAGATGGGTATGTCCATGGGATGGATACTTTGGCCTTCCCCTTGTCTTTATATTGAGTGTGTGATTATGTGACCACATGGATAGTATGGATAGAGGTAAAAGTTGGGATAAGAGATTGGCTCAGTTCTTCATCACTTTGAGGTGAGAGTAGGGGAATAATTAGGTGTTGGGTAGTGGTTATTGTTGGTTGGATTGGTAATAGGATTGTGGGAGTTTACTTTGTTAATAGATCATCCTCATCATATATCTTATGGATTATGGTTTGGAGGTCCTTGTAACTCTTTGTGTCATGCCCTAGTGTCTTATGATAGGAGCACACTTGGCAGTTATTATACCATACTAGTTTTGGATTGAGAGGGTCAACTAGTTTGATAAATGGTAAGTTCAAGAAATAATCTCATAATAACCTTTGAAATATGATTAAGAAGGATTTATCTAAAGTTGGAGAGGGTTTAGAGGTTTTGGTCTTAGTTGGTGAGATGGAAGGATTTTTGGCAATGGGCTTGGTGGTAAGAGGTTTGGGTAAGGTAGTTATTTTAACTAATGGTTTAGGTTTTGGTAAGGTGGAGGTTGATAGTTTGGAGGTAAGAGGTTTTGCTTTATGTAGTTTTATTATTTATGGATCAGTGACAGTGAAGATAGGGGTGTCTAAAAGCAAGTGTGATGGTGTAACTAATAATAGTGGTTAGGTCTTGGTTAAGACAATTAGCTTCCTAATCAAAGTGGAAGGATAAGGCCCCAAGATAGAGTTCAAGGTTGAGGGAGGTAGGAGTTTGGCCCTTTGGTGGCTTTACTTAGTTGATTTGGTTTTGTGTTTGGTGAGACAAGTTCCACTTTCATAGATAGGTGATTAAGGCTCTGTGTAGGGAAAGTGCCAAGGTTTTTGGTTGGTTTAGTTGAATAGGTTTATTTGGATATTTGGATTTTAGGTGCATTCAATGGTTGAGAAACTATAGGGTTGGTATAGGTCTTTATCATTTTGGTTGATAAGATAGGGGTTTGGATAATAGGAATGGTGGGTTGGTTTGTTAAAGGTGTGGTTGGAGGTTCCCACTTGGTGATGTGAGGGAGCCCCAATTGCTACCAAAAGGTGGCTTGATCTATTTAAAGTTTATAGAAAAATTATAATTTCTAAAATAGTCTAGAGAATGGTTTATAAACTAGTTTTATTCCCTAGATAGTGGACTTGAAAGATAATCCCATAGGTTGAGAAAGGGGAATGGTGACCTCATCCATTTCCTCAATCAAAGGATGTAAGGTTTGGATGGGTGACTCCTCTATAGGAGGTGTAGGTAGGGTGGCTTCCTCTTTGGGAATGTTCTCAAAAGGGGTAGTAAATTGTTCAGTAGTTGAGGGACAATTTAAAATGCTTACTTATTTTGGTATGTCAATTAAAGGAGGGGTTGATGGCTCCACTAACTCAATAAGTGGAGGAGGAAAAAGGGGTGATTCCTTGATTTGGATCTCTAAAATAGTAGAAGGTAACTTCAATACCTCAATAAGTAGAGAGGGTGAAGAATAGGTAGATTGGGAAGTAGGTTATTCAACAATGAGTGTGTTAAAAACCATATTGATAGCATGGGCATCATGAGAACACTCAGTGTTTTTGCTCTCATTTTTGGCAGGCACATGATTGGGGAAAGAAATTTCAAGGGCTTGGTTTTGAGGTGCATTGGGGTTGTCCAACATGATCTCTCCCTTGTCAATGAGAGATTAGACAATGCTCTTGAAGGTATTACACTTACTAACGTCATGCCAAACTACTTGATGCAAAGTGCATAAGTCATTCTAATTGTACGAACTAGGTGCAGGATAAGAAGAATTGAGTTGTTAAGGAGGCTTGATAGGAGAAATTTGTATGATGTTATCCTTCATAAAATTCTCTAGGATTGAAGAATAAGATTCTCCAAGTGGATTAAATTACTTTTAATCATTCCAGTTTTGGCTTCTCACATTTTACTTTGAGAAACCAAAGGAATTTGGTTAGTTGACATATGGTGGAGAAACAATTTTAAGGACAACCAAATTTGTAGTTCCCTTGCTCTTAGAATTGGTATTGGTTTGGTTTCTCATTTTAGAGGAAGAGGCCTCATTGGTTTTGTAGGTAGAGTTCTTATTTTCTAGCTTTAGCTTTCCTTCATTGATGGCTCTATTTAATAACTTGCATGCCATGGTAAAAGATTCATCAAAAGTTTTGAAGATCTAGACATGAAATGTAGAAGAGATGTGATTGGCACATTCCCAAGAAAAAATTTCTATGAGTTTGGGTTGGGGTAAGGATAAGGAAAGTTGATTGATTAGGATTTTCCAATGAGCTACAAAATCAGCAATAGATTCATCATCAAATTGATGAATAGAGTAAAGGTCAGTGATGCAAACCTTATTAAAGATATTTATCAAAAACTAATCCAAGAAAGTTTGGGCCAACTAGATGAAGGAGAAAAAGGAGTGTTTGGTTATGGCACTATACTAGTCTAATGTTTGAATAGATAGGGACATGGGAAAGTTATGAAGAAAGAGGGCATCATTGTAGGCAATCAAATAACATTCATGCCTAAATTCCCTAAGGTGTTTTTGGAGATCCTCCTTACTCTGAAACTTAGATAATTTGGGGATCTCCCACTAAGGAGGATATGGTCTGATAGGGATAGATGGGTGAACGGGTTTATTATAAATCTAATCATATGATAAGATGTTGTGAGCTCTATAAATGGATGATTCTAAGTTAGTCATCTTATCCATGAGTATATTCATTAGGTATGCTTGGGGTTATGCACTTGAAGGGTTGTAAGGTGCATATTTTTATGGTGGTTGGGTGACATACTGATAACTAGTAGGAGGTTGAGGAGTGGCCACATATTGGTATGTGGGCACCAATGATTAGGTGGATGTTATGTAGGGGTATGTGGATGTAGGTGGTTGGGTAGTAGCTAGAGATATATGCCCTTATGGGTTATGGAGGTAACCTAGGTTTGGTATAATTAGAACTTGTTGGGTAAGAGTAGTGGTTAGGTTGGTGATAAAATGAAGGGTAGTGGCCTTTATACTAATTGGTGGTAAGGTAGAAGGTATAGGCAGCATAAGATTCTAAAGTGGGGTAGTGGTTATCAGATTAGGGGTAGCCAAAGGAAGTTTAGTAATGCTATTGGTAGGTGCTCCCATGGTGAGGGGAGTATAGGTGGATAATGGTTAGGTTTTTCTTAGGGTAGAGGAGTTGTTGGTGGGGGTAGAAGGTATAATGGTGTTTATAGGTTGGTTTTCCATAGTAGTATCAAAGGGATTATTGGTAGATGAGGGATCTTGGGTAGTCAATGGTTGGGTAGTGATAGTGGAAATATAATTATTTCCCATAAGGTGGGAAGGCATGCCATAAGGTGGCACAGATGGAACCAAAATAGGGGCACAATGAAGCATGGTGTTAAGATAATGTTAAAGGGCCACAAGATTGTCATCTAAGAAAGTGGTAAAGTCTATATCTCCTTGGGGAAATTCCTAAGGGAAATAAAAATTTCTCAAAGGGTGAGGAGAGTCTATTGGTTTAGAGATGTAATCCATGGATGAGGAGATAAAAGATAATAATTGGTTTGGTGATGGGTTTTGTTCTATTAGGCTATTTTGTTACTGACAAGTTAAAACCATAGGAGATAAGGGAAAGAGAGTACATAAATAATCTCACCACTCAAATAGAGAGAAGATAGGAAATGATCAAGGAAATCAAACACACACTAAAAATTATGTTAAGTCCTAAATTTATAATTAGTCTCTCTTTTGGCTTATGCCTTAAGATTTCAAGAAATTATGTGATTGAAATTAGCTTGTAAAACATGTACTAGAAAAGAAGTCTATGATTGGTTTCAGGTTGTGTTTAGGTTCTCAAGAGGATATGTATTGGGAATCAATATGTGGCTTGGTATTGGGCCTACCCCCTCACTTCACACATCACAACGATAAGGGTGCTAGGTACTTAGCCAATATATACCAATTTCTAGAGTTTATAATCAATCAGAGAGATGTGTTGGTTCTCCTCTTGGTAATGACCTCCAAGTAGGATTATCGAGGAAGGGTAAGGTGACCACTAGGTGATGAAATCTTAATTGGGCCTTGTCTCAAGTTGTTTGATGTTTAATTTATGAAGGTGGTTTGGTTTAGTATGTGCAACAAGAGTGATGCTATGATTTAATTAATTTACTTTAACTTAACCTATGTGAGCTAAACTTGTAAGCAACCAATGTATGCAGTCAATTTTAAACCCAAAAGAAATTTTGATTTCTTTTATGAGCATAGGTTAGAGAGAAAAACATATAGATGTAAAAAAGAGAAACCTAAGTAGAGACTCAAGGTTCCCACCGGGTGTACCAAAATGTTTTAGTGAATTTTATCTTGTATTTTGAAAAAGGAAGAATAAGAAACTAAATACGAGTATGGTTTAAAAAACTATTTGGTTATGCATGCATTGAATCAGATGATTGTGAAGAATTCCTCTTTGGATTGGGAGGATGACCTAAAAATAAGACAACACTAAGAATATTTGTTTGTTAGATAGATAGCTGAATGGATTGCCTAGTGCTAGCTAAATCCCAGAAGCAAGAGCTTCCTTGAGGGATGTCAATCCACATGTTTTAAAAAAATAATTTTATAAATAGAATGATAAAGTACTTGCATCAATAATAAAAAGGTACTGAAATTAAACACAAGAAATGCTTGCTAAATAAATAGACAAGAAATGACTAATATAGTGATATGCAAGTCAATACAAGTGCTAAATAGGTCAAGTGTGCTTCATAAAATAAGTTGGGGGTCTATAAATAGGCAAGGACATGAAATTGTGTTTTGCTGAGGGTAAGAGGGTAAAAATAAATTATTATTATTTTCATAGTGACCATCAATGGTTGGGATGATCATCAGTGGTTAAGGTGACCATCAGTGATTGGACAAACCATTGATGATTGAGACGACCATTAATGGTTACTATGTATGGGCTTGGGTTGATAAATAGACTGACTGATGAGATTTTAGAAGGGAATTATGGGAGGTTGGCTTGTGTTGGTTTGATTTCAAAATACAAATAAAGTAATTAAATACTGGAAAATAAATATGTAGATTATAAAAGATTGATCAGATGAATGGTTGAGGTGGTTGGCTCATTAATAGATTCTAGCATGATTTTGGTAGAATAATGGTACTTGGCTATTGATTAAGGGGTAACAAAAATTTAGATCTCTGGTGTGATGGCTAGATCATTGGATTGCTAGAACACCTATAAAAGAAAGATCTAGATGTAAAATCTCTTGATAGTTGTCCCCCCATTCATCTCATTCTCCTTTCTTCCTATAGGCAAGGAAGGAAAGGTGTAACAAGACATTAACTGGGCCTTCTAATTATAACTCATGCATGTAATGGCTCACACATGGATTTAAATGAGTTAATTTTTAGAAAAGAAAGGTGGATGTTTGCATGTTAGTGCTTAGTTGGTTAGGTGGTACAAACTTGATCATCGGTGATCAAGGTGATCGTCGATGGTCACCTTGACCATCGATGGTCGAGGGCTAAGGTCAAAAGTGGGTTAAAGGTTGGGTTTAGTTAGTTGGTCAAACTAACCACGGTTAGGCTCAGTTAGGGGTGAAAGGGTCAAATTAGTCCTAAGGGGGTCCAAGGGTATTTCGATGTTCAAAGTCATGGTGTGCATATTTTTGGTGTCTACAATGTTCAAAAAATGAAAGGAGCATGCTTATAAAGTATCTCCCATAGTTAGACAACATATCACTCCAAAATAGTAGCCTCTCAATTTGATTCATACCAAAATAGACCGCATGACATATTAATAACTTTTTTAGATAAATGATTGATCAAAATCCCTCCTACTTCACATTACCCACCTCATAGATTTTAAAATTCAAAAGGACAAACCTTTTGTACTTACCATAGTATCAATGGTCATCAAGATAAGAGTGTTTTTATCTCAATCAAAAGCTTATATAGTTATCTAATCATATAATCATTACTTATCAAAAAGACATATCTATACCTATTTCACATACTTCTCCTATAGGCTCATCTAAGAAGGTTGAGATATCCCATGATAAACCCTATGAGGAACACATGATCCATCAACCTTCATAGAAGATGAATTTTAGTAAAGTATTTATCCTAGTGTATTCTCTCCTAATATTGATCTCTCCCACACTAATCCTACCAAGGAACCATTGGTTGATCAAGTCCTTAATAAAGAGACACAGGTAGAAGGTTAACTTACACAACATTTATGGGTACCTAGATAGATACATACATATTCATAGATATTTCTATATATACTTCAGAGATGATTAAGAAACACAATCCATGGTCCCATTTCCATTTCCATATGAACATTACAACCAAGATTTCTTATATCCATTTAGATTTCATTACATATGATGATTTATTTATTGATAATATAATACATACATATCAAAAATAAACATACTTGTTACAAAAATATACCAAACCCTAATATATACCGTGAAAATAAATGAAATTAAAAACTATTAATGACGATCAGAGAATTAAACAATGTAAATCTATTTGATACCAAATAAAAACCCATGTGAGGAATCTCATATATATATATATATATATATATATATATATATATATATATATATATATATATATATATATATATATATATAAGATAATATAATGTTTATACAAATAAGCATATCAATCATAAGTTGGGGCCATATTCCTTGGGGTATATTCTTCATCACTATCAACATCTTTAAATCCAACACCTATAGAGGTAGATACACCAGGATCAAACTACAATACCCATGCCCATGATAGCATGCATACTTTTTCCTTAAAATCACCTAGCCATTGCAAAATCTACTCATGTTCTCATCTCAAAGTATCATAGCGATAAATTAGCATATACATAATCTTAGTGAAACTCCACTATGGGATGTCTCATTTATCTAGATCCACACATAACTCCTCATACTCTATGGTTGTAGTATGGTATGTTGCCAAAAATATTGTAAGAGGATAAAAAATGGTACATGTGTAATGAAAATGTCAAAAAATCTATGAATATATCCTCAGATACCATCACCAATAAGCTGATCTCTCTCACTCCTAATTGATAGTTTAAAAAAATATGATACACATCCTCTAAGGTAATAGTCATCTCACTAGTAAGAAGCCAAAATGTACATGTATCTAGATTAAACCTCTATGATAATACTATGAGGAGGTGGATATCATATATGATCTATCTCAAATGGGCCACATGCCCCAATCCTACCTGATCAATAACATCCCAATCAGTTGCATCTAGACCTAGTTTTGTTAATGTCAAAAAATGTCACTCATGCAAGGAATATGAACATTCTTATGAAATCAAGAAAAAAATAATAAAATATTTCTATTGACCATATTTTAATGCAAAAAATACTTAAATATCACTTAATAATACATTTAATAAAGAGACATTAGTGTCAGATGCTAGCATCCATATGGGACAAAATCATTGGATAATTATTGTCTGTATAGGATGAAAATGTTGGATGTTAGTGTTCGAAGCTAGACACTTGCATCAATGTGCCAATGCAAGTGTCCAAGACACCATATAAGAATCTAAAATCCTACAAAAAATCCCTAAATATATGCTCAAAATGTAATTTAAAAAAAAAAATTACCAATAAATCATCATAAAGCTTACTTACCAACTCAAAAAAATCTTAGCTGGCTAAGCCACTCTGGAACACATCAAATCACATCAAGTAAGGAAATATTCTATGTGGCAATGTTATTCTTTAGAATTAGATCTCAAAATTCACAAAAGTTCAAAATTCAAATGATTTCAAATTTATATTACAACCCACCTATACCACTTTGGCACCAACTTCAAATTTACATATCTTAAACCCCAAGTATCCAAAATTGAAACCATAAGTTGTGTTGGGATCCAAACAATGAGCCTTTCCACATTATACCAAATTTTCAAGAACTACCAAAAATCAGTACATTTTTGCTACACAAATATCTTGCTATATTCTAAATACTACCAAAAATAATGTTGCAAGTTATTATCTGCAATACTTTCACAACAATATTAAGTAAATTATATCAAACACATCATCCATTTTATTTTTTTAAGGAGACAAACAATAAACATTATACCTTCTCAAAAAATGGGGGGAATTTTAGTAGAGGCCTATTTATAAACATGTTATACATGATCAAATATAGTTTTCACATTCTCCACATTATGTGGGGGCATGCCTTGGAAGAATGTCCTCCACATTGGTGCTTATATCATTTTTTAGATTTATCCATAGATAATGAGGGTTATTTAAATTTTTAAGGGGAGTTAAGGAATGTAAAACCCTAGGATGTTAAAGTGTTGGATTAATAAATCAGGGAATAAATATGTAATAATTATAGCTATTGACTTGATTAATTACTAATAAATTTTAATTTGATAAATGTGGAAAGGATGAGAGAAATAACTTATCTATAAATAGGCCTTTCAAGAGGGATTAAAATATGAAAATAGGTGAGTAGATAGATTTTATTATCATCAATAAGATCTAGGTGTTAGAAATAGCCCTGGATATTAGTGTAGTCAGTCAAATAATAACATAGTATTCTAGTGTTCAAGGTGGTGTCCTAGTGTCCCACATAGAATATATATAAATTATTTATAGGTTTTGTAGATCAGATCATGTTCCAGTTATGGTCTAAATTTGAAGTTTGTGAGATCAATAATTTTTCTTGTAGCTTTATTTTCCTCTAAAAACTCTAGGTTTTTATGCTTGTAAGGGTTTGAATGAACACCATGACAAAAATTGGTTTGTGGGTCTAAAGTGTTGGATGTGTGATCCACACACCTATGTGGTCACACTACCTATATACCAATACTCTAGGTAGAGATCAAGCTTGATGTATTTCTTTTGCTTATGTGATATGTGTGAATGTTTGTGAATACTAGAATGTTTGATCATGAATGCATGAGAGGATGCCTTGGAGGCCACTTGAGATATATATATACTTGTGTTAGGTTTGGATTATTTAATGTATGGGTTTATTCAATACAATATTGGAACAATTGAGAGTTTTTCCTTAATATGAAGTGGTACTTTTGTGTGCTGTTATGTGGTAATGTCCACTTACAGTGTAAGAGGGTGAAAGTAGTGTTTATATAGTGTCCTCATAAAAATGACTATGGAGGGTGACTTAATAATAGGTCTAGGTTTACCCTAATCCTCTTGGGGATATGAAAATTAAAATTTTGGAGGATTTAAGGACCTAAATAACTAAGGTATTTTGCCATTAAGTGCCTCATGTGGCATTTTATAGGCTTGGGTGCTATTTGTGACTACCATATGACTAAAATGGATCAAAAGGGCCCTCAAGATGGGTCAAGTTCTATACTAAATGTAAATTGACCTCATGTGGACATCCAAGGCATAAATGGTTAATTTTAATGACTAAAGGGGGAATACTTTAGAAGCATGTTATTCACACTTACATAGTTTCCAAATTGATAAAAACATACACAATATATTATTCAAATTCATAGTTGTGGCAAAATTATATACATTCATACTATTTTATATACACAATTTCAACATGAGATATATCTAAGTTTCATATTATATGAAACATGTACCAAATATTACAAAATACAAATCAATTTCAAATTCTAAAACTATTTTATGGACTGTTACCATATCACAAAATTTTAGGTACTAATACCCTAATTCAATGATACCATGATCAATAATTCATGGATTTTATTGATCCTTACTCATTTGCATGGTTAGTTATTCTATTTTGGTATGATTGGAGGGATAAAATCATTTAGTCTCATAAAATTTTTGGGTGAAATTGACTACATCACTCACCCTATACTGAGTGATACATATACATATATTTTTCACTCAAGTTGTGTTCATTGGGAAATGATACTCTTGATGACTAAATTACCACTCATATTATTTTGGGTTGGGGGCATGATCACCTCCCAACTCTCCCTACTCCACGTACAACACCACGATAGTGAAACACACGTTACCACTTGTAGACTCACTCATCTTCTTGCATATAATATGGATGAGGTTACAATCCCCTTGTCTACTTCTCTAGTTTATAGTACTCCAAAACCATTTACTATATGACACGTACACAGGTGTACTCTATCCATGCTTTTTCTTTATGTTAATTTTTAGTATCTCTTACATACAGATTATATACATTGATTTAATTTTTTGGCATATGTTTTGTTGTAAGTAATGTTCAAAATGAAATATTTAATAAAAACTTAAGCAAAGATAAGGTGTGTTGTCCACACCATGATATGAATTTTATTTTAATTTAAACTAGTAATTCAAGTTTTTCTTGCATTACTAGATTAAAGGGTGGGAAATGTAGACACCCATTTTGGTAAAAGTATACATATGTCTAGTCTTTTTGTATGTATATACATTTTTACTAAGAATTAAACATATAGTGATGCAGTCTCTAATGGACCTCTTCGGTTCCATCTTATTTCACATGATTTACTTGCCCCTTGGGCCTGTGTGATATGTCTTTTTATCTTCATCCAATGTATGCCAAATACCCCTACCCATTGTGCCTATTTTTTGTTTGTTTTCAGCCCATGGACACTAGCATCAATGTTAGTGTCCATCTTTGATGCAAATGTCTAGACTTATATTTTTTTTCTTTTTCCATATCTTTCACTTTGTGATTTTTTTGTTAACCCTCTTTGCGCATCCTATGGTCATCTTTTCATGTGTCACTAGGTTCTAATTCAAATTCAAAATGTTCCTATATATACAAAGGCTATTGTCTAATTAATACACCTAAAATTTTAATAAGACAGCTCTCTAATATAAATTACTATTGATTTCAAGTTATCAAATTTCACTACATCATTAAATCAAATATATGAAGCTTTTAAAAGGTCAAATATACTATTGCATCATTTTTACCAAGGGTTAATTGGAGAAAGAGCATATATTAACACTATTAAAATTACACATACATGCATAAGAGGGATAATTACATGTGATTTTGAGTCCCTCTTAGGAGTATTGGTTATGCAAGTAACACTTAGCAATAAACATGGTTACTAGGCCCAGATCTACTCATGTTACTAGCCTTTTTTTATAATGCTACAAGAGGTACAATGCAAAGAAACTAGGGTTACTAATTATATGGATCTGGCACATATGTGAACATAATTTGAGGCATATAATGATTACATAGGGGAAACATAGGGCTAGTCTAAATTTGAAGTCACTTACATATATATCTCATTAGACACTTACATTGGATACATACATATACATCGACATTATTGTCCTTGATTAACATAATTTTTTGAAGGTAAAAAATAATCACAATATAAATGAATAAATTTTATACCTCTAATATAACCCTATGACAACACCTGATCACTACCACAATCCAAAATAGAGTAATAAATAAGATATGCTCTCTTTATCCCTTAGTTTTTTAGTACTTGTATTTATTGCACATGCTTAAATAAGATATATTTTCAAAATAATAGAGTGCATTGTTAAAATATGAATAGTACTTGATTAGCATTTAAATAAATTTATTGCTTGATATTTCTCTTGTGTATTTGAAAAACATTAAAATATTTGGTGAACTTATCCTATGTTTGTTGAACCAAAACCCTAATTTTCATATTAGGGTTTTCACCTTCTTTGAAAATTCATCTCAAATTTTTGCATTTTATTTTCAAATTTGATTTTTCCCTCACTTATATGGGCATAATCTAGGAATGCTTAGTCACATTATTTTTTTTCTCCTCCTAGTTGTGTACTTGGTTGTCATTTTAAAATAAACTTTATGGACATATTAACATAAGTTTATGTATGAAATATACATTATAACCATTTATTTAATCCATTTTATGATTAGTGTATTGCATATGATGACCTAGAAGACACAAAAACTAAATTAAGCCTTTTTTTCTTATAACTACAATAACGAAAGAAATAATGATGTAAATGGAAATATAACTGATCAAAGTAGTGATCATGATGTTTCCACTCTTGGTTATGAATGTGATGAAATGCCCCTTGGTTATGAGTCCTATCCTATCCCTTTATTTTATGATACCAAAGATTGAACAAATTCACAAAATGATACCAATCTTAATTTTGAAAATAAAATTATTGCATCCATAACTTATTTAGTTATTTTAAGAAATGAGTGTGATTTTCCCCTTTCTAATGTTGAAAATGTCAAATAAGTTGAATGCTCCTCCACTATATCTCATAGTGAAAATCTTGATGAAATAAAGTATGTCTCTCCTTCCCCAAATAATACTAGTTTTAAAAATTCCATTACTTCTTTGCATGATTCAAATGAAAATAATCAACTGTCTTCTCACCCCCACCATTTTTGAAGAAGAAATTACATGTTCCATATCTCCCATTGTATTGGTTCAAGAAAAAAATGAGAGTGCATCTAAAAGTCTTAAGGAAATAACTATATAACCTACATTGTTTAGGGACACAACAAAAGTCCCAAATCTATTTGATGTATCTTTTGCAAAGGTAAAACCACATAGACTCAAGAAACAAAAAAACATGTTTCCCAAAGGTTTCCTAACAAAATAATACTTTAAAACAACTAGAAAGGATGCAAATGATAGTCATGACAATATTCCTTTCACAAATGAAAATAATGAATCTAAATTTTAAGTGATATTGCATTACTTACTCTTATTTATATAGGATGTGATACTACAAATCAAAGTGAAAGTGACATCCTTACATCTCGTCATGTGGTACATGACAAAGAAAATGTTTCTTCCATTTCTTCCTTTATATTTTCTTCTCAAAAGGAGAGTGTGACTCAAAATGAAATTATACCTCCTAATCCTAGAATATGTTACAAATTTCTAATCAATGTATCACCTTAAAATGATAATAGTATTAAACATTGTGCTATTCCACAAGATATACCTACATCTATAGACATGGGTGTTCCTTTACTAAACATTGAAAAATCATGAAAGGATCATATTTTAGAAATTAATAAAGAGTTCATCATTCATATTTTCTATAAAAATGGTAGCTTACAACCACTAGAAAAAGCCTCAGGTTCTTCTTATGACATGTTATCTATTATGACTACCATTGGAGATTTATAGAAACAAGTCAATACTCTAAAATTGCAAGTTTCTTCTCATGAAGCTATTCTTGAGGATAATACATTAATAAATCAACCTATTACACCAGGGATGTATTTGAATACCCTTATCCTTCAAACTTTTTTATGCCTCAGTTCTCCTCCATTAATGGCCAAGGGGATCTTGTTATTCATTTTCAATAATACATACACTCTTTTAAACATTGGGCCCAAAATAGAAGCTTGTTATTAAATGTCTTTTTATCATAGCTGAAACCAAGGGGATCTTAACTAGTTTTATAATTTTCAAAATGGTTCATTATCAACTTTTAAACAACTTAAATATTTATTTCTATCACTTTTTTTTATCATTATTCCTTACCGAAATTAACATTAGAGCATTTAAAAACATTGACACAAACAAAAAAGTGATCCTATACAAGATTATATTATTTGATTTGAGGATTTTCTATATTAATTACATTACACACCCTCAATTTTGGAAACACAAATTATATTTAGAAAAGTTCTTCTTTTTCCACTAAGAGAAAGAGAAATGCATAAGTTCTTTGATTCATTCAAGATATTATATTGGGATGTGCACAAATATGTGTGTGCTTTGATGAACACATAAAATAAGTCACCTATTTCTCCATTCAAACCCAAACATGGTAAAAATATTGTTTCCAAGGTAAATAAAAAAGTTACAAAACCTCTTGAACCACTTCAAAATCTTTCTATAAAACCAACACCATATGTCACAAAAGAAACAATAAATGTGTTCAATAAAGGAAAATAGCATGCTTATAGAATATCTCCCATAATTAGACCATATAACACTCCAAAATGGTAGCCTCTTTAGTTTTATTGGTACTGAGATAGATCACATGACATATTAGGAACTTTTTTGAATAAATGGTTGATCAAAATCCCTCCTAATTCACATTACCCACCTCACATATTTGAAAAGGAAAAAGATAACACTTTTGCAATTACCATGGTATTAATGGTCATATAGATAATGAGTGTTTTTATCTTGAGAAAAAGTTTATATAGTTAGGTGATCACAAATTCATTGCATATTAAAAGGACATGTCTATACTTATTCCACATATTTCTCCTGGAGGCTCATCTAATAAGGTCAAGACATCCCATGTTGAACCCTGTGAGGAACACATGGTCCATTGGCCTTCACAAAATATGACTTCTAGTATAAGTCCTCCTAGTGTAATCTCTCCCAAGACTGACATATATGTGTACCTAAATAGATACATACATATTCATAGGGTATTTATACATATACTTCAAAGATGATTATAGAACACAATCCACAATCCCATTTCCATATGAGCATTACAATTAGGCTTCCTTATATCCTTCCATATCTCATTGCATACACTTTTGCACTTACCATAGTATTAATGGTCATTGAGATACTGAGTTTTTTTCTCTCAATCAAAATCTTATATAGTTATCCAATTACATAATAATTGCATATCAAAAAGACATATCTAGACCTATTTCACATACTTCTCCTAGAGGATCATCTAAGAAGGTTGAAACATCCCATAATGAAACCTATGAGGAAAACATGGTCCATTGTCCTTCATAAAAGATGAATTCTAATAAATTCTTTATCATAGTTTACTCTCTCCTAATATTGATCTCTCTCACACTGATCCTACTAAGGAACCATTAGTTGATCAGGTCCTTAATAAAGAGACACAAGTAGAAGGTAAACTTGCAAAACATATATGAGTACCTAAATAGATACATACATATTCAGAGGATATTTATATAGATACTTTAGAGATGATTAAGAAACACAATCCCCAATACCATTTCCATTTCCATATGAGCATTACAACTAGGATTTCTTATATCCATCCAGATTTCATTACATATGATGATTTATTTATAGCTAATATAATACATACATATAAAAAATAAACATACTTATTTCACAAATCTACCAAACCCTAAAATACACCATGGAAATAAATGAAATTAAAAACTATATAATGACCAACATAGAATTAAACAGTTCAAATCTATTTGATACCAAATAAAAACCCATATGAGTAATGTCATATATATATATATATATATATAATGTTTATAAAAATAAGCATATAAATCATAATTTGGGGGCATATCCCTTGGGTTATACTCTTCATCACTATCAACATCTACAAATCTAGCACCTATAGAGGTAGATGCACTAGGATCAAACTACTGTCCCCGTGCCCATGATAACACACATACTCTTTCTTCAAAAATACCTCTCCATCATAATGTATCTTCATGCTCTCATATCAAATTATCATAGTGATCAATGAGCATCTGAATAATCTCAATGGAACTCCATTATGGGATGTCCCATCTATCTAACTTTGCATGTAACTCCTCCTGCTCTATGGATGTAATATGGTATGCTGACACAACTTTCGTAATAGGATCAAATAATGGTTCATATGAATTAGAAATATAAATAAATATCTAAATATGTCTTGGGTTACCATCACTAGTAACCTAAACTCTCTCACCCCTAATCGATAGTCAAAAAATACGATACACATCTTCTAAGGTGACAGTCATCCCACAATTAGAAATCTAGAATGTACATGTATGTAGATTCCAACTTTATGATAGGTTTGTGAGGAGGTGGATATCATAGAGTATCTATCCCAAATGTTTGACATGCCCCAATCCCACTTGATCAATAAAATCCTAGTCATTTGCATCCAAACCCAGCTCTACTAATGTCAAATAATGTCACCCATGCCAGAACTCTCAAATATGAACATGCTTATGCAATCAAGAAAAAAATAATAATAACTTATTAGTGATAATATTTTGATGAAAAATATAAATATATTAATTAATCATACACATAATAAAGATATATTATCATTAGATGATATCATCCATGCAAAATAGAAGTCTTGGATGTTACCATTTGTGCAAGATGAAAGTGTTGGGCACTAGCATTCAAAGCTAGACACTTACAACAATGTGATGATGCAAGAATCTAGGACACCATGAAAGCATATGACCTCCTAAAAAAAATACTTAAAAATATACTCAAAATGAAAAATTTAAAAAAAAAAACAAAATTACTAATAAATTGTCATAAAGCTTACTTACCAACTCAAAAAAATCTTGGCCAGTTAAGGCACTCTAAAGCAAAAAAAATCAAATTAGGTGAGGAGATCTTCCACATGGAATTTTTATTCTCTAGAATTAGAGATCAAAATTAAAAAAAATTAAAAATTCAAATTATTTCAAAATTCTATTACAACCCACCTAATATACCACTTTGGTACCAACTTTAAATCTGCATATCTTAAACCCTGAGTATCCAAAATCAAAACTACAAGTTACATTGGGATCTAGATAATGAGCCCTTCCTATTATACCAAATTCAAAAATTTTCAAGCACTGCTAAAAATTCCTAAATTTTTTTCTACACATATATCTTGCTACATTCCAAATACTACCAAAAATAATGTTGCAAGTTATTATCCATAATACCTTCAGAATAATATAAATTAAATTATATCAAGCACATCATATGTTTTCCTTTTGTAAGGAAATGACCAATAGAAACTATATCCTCTCCTTCCAAAATGGGGGGAATCTTAGTAGGACATGTTTATAAACATGTTCTACATGATCAAATGTAATTTTTACATTATCTAGATTTAGTGGGGGCATGCCTTAGAAGCAGGTCCTCCACATCTATTCAATATTCACTATTCCCAATTTATAGTGGGGATAGTTTTGGAAAACATGTCTTCCACATTGGTACTTATATTAATTTTTATATTTCTCCATATATAGTGGGGGCATGCTTTGGAAGCATATTCTTCACACTTACACAATTTCTAAATTGGTAAAGACATACACAATATATGATTCAAATTCACAATTCTAGCAAAATTATATAAATTGGTACCATTTACTATAAATATTTTCAACATGAGATATATCTAAGGTGAATATTCTATGCAACATGTGAAAAATATCATAAAATATAAATAAGTTTCAAATTCCAAAACTCTTTTATGGATTGTTACCATAAACAAAAACTTGTATGTATTGATACCCATTTTTCAACACTCCAAATCCATTTACTATGTGACACATACATAGGTGTACTATATCCATAATTTTTATTTATGCTACTTTTTAGTATTGATTACATACAAATTATATATTCTAATTTAATTTTTTGGCATATGATTGGTTTCAAGTAATGTTTAAGACTATATATTTGATAAAAACTCAAGCGAAGATAAGGTGTGTTATCCACACCATGGCATGCATTTTATTTTCATCTAAACTAGTAATTCTATTTTTTCTTGCATTACTAAATTAAAGGGGGCAAAGTAGAAACCTATTTTTGTACAAGTACACATATATCTAGTATTATTATATGTATATACCTTTTTACTAAGAACTATATATCTAGTGATGCATTCTCTCATAGACCTCTCTAGTTCCATCTTATTTCACTTGATTTACCTTCCTCTTGGGCCTATGTGTTATGTCTATTTATCTTCATTCACTACATGGTAGAGACCCTTACCCATTATGCCTATTTTTTGTATGTTTTTATCCCCTAGGCACTTGTATTCATCTTGGAAACTAGCATCAATATTAGTGTCCATCTTATACACAACTATTGAGACTTATCTTTTTATCTTTTTTTGTATCTTTCACTTTGTGACCATTTTGTTAGCCTTGTTTGCCCATCATATGGTCATATTTTTGCATGTCACTAATTTATAATTTAAAGTCAAAAGGTTCCTATATATCAAAGGTTATGGTATAATTAATACACCTACCAATTTGATAAGGCAACTCTCTAATAAGAAAGTATTATTGATTTAAAGCTATTAATTGCACTACAACACTAAATCAAATATCTAAAGCATTCAAAATGTCAAATATACTATTGCATCACTTATACCAAGGGTTACTAGGAGAAAGAGCATATAATTGATATTAAAATTCCACACACATGCATAGGAAGGATAACCACATACTATTTGAGGCCCTCATAGGAGAATTATCTATGTATGTAATACTTAACAACAAATAGGGTTGCTAGGGCTAGCTCGACTCACGTTACTAACCCATTTTTACTAAGTTGTAAGAGGTATGATACAAGGAAATCAGGTTTATTTATTATTTATATTTAGCACACCTACAATCATAATTTGAGGCATAGAATGATTAGGCGAAGCATAAGTCTGGTCTAAACTTGAAGTCATTCTTGTGTATATCTCTCACTAGACACTTGAATTATCTATAGACATATGTGTCAACATTACTATCCATGATTGGCATAATTTTTTGAATATAAAAAAGATTTATAATACAAAATAAACAAAGTCTAGATCTCTAATACAACCCTATGACAACTCTTGACCATTACCACAATATAGAATAGAGTAAAAAATAAGGTACACTCTATTTATCCATTAGTTTCTTAGTACTTGATATATTTATTACTCATGCTTAAATGAGATATATTATCAAAATACTATAGTACATTGCTAAAATATGAAAAATAATTGATTAGAATTCTAACATCTTTATTGCTTGATGTTTCTCTTATGAATCTAAAAAGCATTAAAATAGATGCTTAAACTTCCAGGTTGGTGGAAAATAATGGTCTAACTAATAAATTATTAGCTAGAAAGTGCCACTTGACAAGTCACATGATCAGAATAGGCTAAAACATGGACGTGATAAAGAAACCAAAAGTGTGGACATGTGATTTTGTGAGAAGGTTCCAGTGAGGAGTGAAAGATTAGGAGTTAAGGAGTGTGTAGTGGAGTGCACATGTTACAATCAAGGGTGATCTGGGCATGAAGGTCTATAAACACAAGTGGGATGTATGTCGAAGAGTGTGATCAAGCTTCATGGAGAGGAGTGCATAAGATTATGCAAGAAGTGAGAGCTATGTGTAGGAAAATAAGTGAGAAGCATTTTTTATTACATAAGAATTATGCATGTATCAATAAAGCTGTAGATTTTGCCAACATGCTAAGAGAAAAAGTTAGAATACTAGATTATATCAACCATTACTTATTCCAGTTAGACTGTGAGATGCATTAAGTATGTAGTTTTTTCTTAGATTACCAAGATCACAACAAGGTATTGATTCCATATTTGTTTTTGTTGGTAGATTTTCTAATATGGCTCATTTTTTAGCATACAATAATACTAGTGATACCACACATGTTATGGATTTTTTCTTTCAAGAAGATATAAGATTACATGGGTTGCAAATAATTATTGTATCAAATAGAGATACAAAATTTATTGGGCACTTTTGGAGGATGTTATGGAAGAAGGTCGGCACAAGAATAGAATTCAGTTTATCCTAAAACCTTCAAATAGATGGATAAATAAAGGTTGTAAATTGGAGTCTTGTAAATCTACTAAGGTGTTTGGTTGGAGATAAACCCAAAAAGTGGGATTTGATATTGGCCCAAGTTGAGTTTTCTTTAAATGATTTGGTCAACTAAAGTACATATTTGAGTCCTTTTCAAATAATGTATGGGAGTAACTCTAGAGGTGTATGTGAGTTGAGGAGTACAATTGAGATGAGCAAGATAAGTGTGGAAGGTGAGGACTATGCTCAAATTATACATAATGTGCATAATGAAGTCAAGAGAAGACTTGAAGAGAGTGCTATAAAATGTAAGAAACATGTTGATATGCGAAGGAGAGAGCTAAAATTTGAGGTTTGGGACTTGGTTTTGTCACATTTGTGCAAGGAGATGTTTATAAAATGTGATTAAAATAAGCTCAAGTGGAAGAAAATAGAACCTTGCAAGATTTTAAGGAAGTTATTAGGGAATGCTTATGAATTGGAAGAGAAGAATGGAGTCATCATTTCACCTATCTTCAATGAATCATATTTATACCCATATGTTGAGGGACAAACAAGTGACAACATGTATTTTTTAGTCATGGATTGGAGAGAGCAGCCACTACTAGTAGACAAAGAGGAGATGGAAGCCATTATGGAAATTTAGATTAGAAAGAAGACAAGGGGAAATGAATACTACAAATACTTTGTCAAGTAGAAGGATGGAATAATTAAAACTATAACTTGGATGAATGCATCCAAAGTTTAGAAACATGGTAAAAATATAGACAAGCTCACAACAAGTTCATGAATAAGAGCTTGTGGACATTTTCATTACCCAAGGTATTTGATGTAAGAGCATCGAAGATGAAGGGAAATCTTGCATCAACCAAATTATGTTAGTTTAGTTTTTATCTTGTGTTGTATTTTTTTCCTTATTTGAGTAAGCTTGTGAACCTATGAGTATGATGTTGTAAAAGTATTACTTGAATATAAAACACTATAGAGATATTTGTATGCTTCTATTGTGAGCCTTTGAGAATACTGTTGTAAAATTATTCCTTCACCATACAACAATGTAGAGATCTTTCATATGTTTTTGTTAGAGTATATCTCTTAAATCATAGACATTTGGTAAAGATTATTCTAAAAATTTAGAAGCAAATTGGTTGGAAAGACTCATTGAGACCAAACTATATGAATAACATGAGTTGTGTGTTAAGTTTTAGGTCATTTATAGAAACAAAATTAATGCTCAGAGAGTTATGACATTTGTTTTTTGGCCTAGAATATCACTTGAGCATTAGGGAGTCAATAGAGTTAATTATACATTTCAAAATAAAATGATTAGTAGAGATTCTAAAGGTACTTAGAGCTTCATTTTACAACCTACATGTTGAATTTATGATTTCTTGTAAGGCTTGCATTATCATATGATAGTTTCTTGGGATTATGTTTGTAAGTGTGATGTGATGAAAGGAGCTAATGCTGATGGTTTGCTAAATAGACTAGGGATGCTAAAGAGACACCCCATGAAGCTAGGTATGTTAGAGGAATATTTATATTGGTCAGAGAAGTTATATTTATGAAGTGAACTAGTAAAGAGGGCAAAGGATGAGAGATAGTGATGAACATTCTTCTTCATGTTTTTTTATTTTTTAAATAAGCTTGTAAGGCATATGTGGACTACTATACATTTTCCAACATTTGAAATGTTTTGAATTAATGAAAACCCAAGTGTTTAAATTATTCATGTCTATGTATTTGGTCTAAGTTATGTGTCTTGGTCTACGTAGATATATAAGCATCACATGACTATATGTTATCCTTAAGTGGATACCTTATATGTGCTTGAACCACTAAAAGAGTTCAATGGCTTGGTAAAATTAAATCCCCAAGTGAAATAGAGTAATTTTTATCCCTATTGTCCTCTTAGGGAGATTTGTCATCACCATGAGGTGGCCTACACAATTGACTAGAGGTCATACTATTTATAGAGGATGTCCCAATAGGAGAAGAGATCACTTGAGGCTTTAAAACTTGTAAAACATGGCTCTATGAGTCCATCAACATAATAAGAGGCTTGGGTGTGGGATTGAATTTGTGCACCTTGGGAGAGTGTTTAAGAACATGGGGAGTAATAACTAGTTGGGTAGTTTTGATACTCATTGATGACTTTTTGTTAGAAACTATCATCTACTTGTTATTAGTTTTTTCCACCTTGGGATTCTTAGAGTGAAATTGTTCAGTCAAGGTTTTTTACTATCCCATGAGGGGTAATATTTGATCTAGTGGTCAAGAGACTGACATTAGAAATAAGTGTTATAGATATCGAAGTAAACAGCTTTTTGCACCCATTGCGTAGTGTCGACTTGAATATCAATAGATTTTTTCAAGTCCTTCATCAAGTCAAATTCAATGCAAACCAAATTTTTTTGGTGTGATAAATAGAAATTAATTGGATCATGACATAAAACACACCATATGGGTTTGATATCTCCTCAATAAAGGCCCATAGAGGAAGTGGGAGGCCAAGGAGTTTCATCTAGATTGGCATCTAGAGGGAACCCTAGTTAGTGACCTTCAAGTCATGGGTCCTTGGGGAAAATATTAAAAGAGTGTTCCTAAAGAAATAACAACTTAATTTATCCAAAACAATTTGGACCTTGGACAACTCCTTAAAGGAGAAAATAAAAAAACCCTTTGTAAGGTTTTGAATGCTAGTGACACGAACACCCGATGGTTCACATTGTTGTCAAAACTAGGCATTGATAGAGTCCTTCGAAGGTCCATGTGGCCAATAATGGAAATTATAAGATAATAATTTTAATACCATTTTCTTATATTTTCTATGACATCGAGCTATAATCAAAGATCATGTTGAGAGGGAGAGTTAGAAGTTATACCTCATCATAAAAATTTAGCACAACTTTCTTGGCTCACTTTGGTGCCATCCTTCCTACTTCCTACACCAATAGTTACAATAAAGAGGGTTGAATATATTATATATTAAAATACTACCCAAAGGATGGTACACCAAGTACAATAAATTCATGACTAACTTTAAAACTCTCATAAATGCAAGGTTGACATAAAACCCTAACATAGTACATTAATGTAAATTCTATATCAAATTATGTTGTTTTTAATCTTGAAGATTTGAAAAATTAGTTTATAATTACTAACATAAAAGTAATTGATTATAACATTTTATCAAATTGGAATTCAATGCATGTGAAGTATTAGTGGTGACTAAGAGCTAGATTTGATTTCCAAGGGTATGACCTTTTTTATTTTTTTGACATGCCCTAAAAATTTGCTCCCTCCTTAAAGTCCATGTTATTAATATAATAACTATACCAATATGCTCAATATTTTGACTCATTTGATTTCACATATGTTATCTAATCAATTAAATAAAGAAACTTCTCCCTTGTGATAAGATCATAGACAGGGAGAAACAATACATGTATAGATTTATGGAAACAAAAATCTAGTAAAGCATAGAATCTGATAAATGATATATGTATATACACATACATGATGATGTAATATGTCATGGGTCTACACAAATGTATTTATCAGAGACCAAGAAATCATAATGAGATAAAGTTGTGGAGCCTATCATTTGTCAAGTTTGATGTTCCAGATCACCAAGTAGTCACTTGGTGTCTATGATGAGGGAGAAGACACTATATAATTATGAAATTTTAGCCTTTTTTTAAATGTCTGAATAACAATCATGTATGTCACTGTGACAAGTGTTTTAGATTCAAAATCAACATTTGATTATATAAGAGTGTCCATGAAGGTATTAAACACCTCTCTTTTTTTTTTGATTGTTTTATTTCTTTTCTAGTAGGGTCTATGAGTCAGACCTATCCAAAACAAACAAGGTATATTCAAAGTGATTTGTATTGTTTGGTGTTATTATTACTACCAAGGTAAGAGAGTTGGGTGTAATTTTTTTTTTTTAATTTATAATTTTTTTTTATGTTGAGTGAAAGTAAATTGGTTGACAACATGCACAAGTGCTTGATCTTAGTTAAGGAGAGATCAAAGACAATATTAATGGTATTTTTTGGTGTTATGAACTACATGTGAGTTTGAGGCCCTCTTAGGAGTATTGGCTATGCAGATAACACTTATCAACAAAAAATTTTGCTAGGGATAACTTAAATCATGTTTACAAGGTTGTAAGAAGTAGAATTTAAGGAAACTAGGGTTGATTATCATATATATTTGGTACACATGCAAAAATAATTTGAGGCATATAAAAATTATGGGTAGAATAGGTCTAGTCTAAATTTGAAGTCACTCTTGTACATATCTCTCAATAGACACTTGCATTAGATACGTCTAGACATATGTGTTGACATTAGTATCTCTGATCAACATAATTGTCCAAAGGTAAAAAATATTCAAAATATAAAATGAATAATGTCCAGTCTCTAATATAGCTCTATGATATCTATTGATCACTGCCACAATCTAGAACAGAGTAATAAATACAATATGCTCTCTTTATCCCTTAGTTTCTTAGTACTTGATGTATTTATTGCACATTCTTAATGAGATATATTATCAAAATACTATAGTACATTGATAAAATATGAACATTACTTGATTATCATTCAAATAAATTTATTTCTTAATGTTTCTCTTATGAATCCTAAAATCATTAAAATAGATAATGGAACTTTCACGTTCGTGGCAACTAATGGTCCAACTGACATATTCCCATCTAAAAAGTGCCACCTGATAAGTCACATGGTTGGAGAAAGCTAACACATGGATGTTCTAGAGAAAATACAAGTGTGGACATGAAATTTTGTGATAAAGTGTCAGCAAGGTGTGCAAGACTACAAGATGAGGAGTGTGTAGTGGAGTGAACATGTTATGATTGGGGGTGATTTGGGCATGAAAGTTTACAAGCAAATTTAGGACTTATGTGAAAGAGTGTGATCAAGCTTCATGGAGAGGAGTACATAGGATTATCTAGTAGGTGACATCTTTTTTTAGTAAAATAAGTGAGAAGTGTATTATTTTGCGTAGGAGCTGTACACAAATCAATAGAGTAGATTTTTCCAACATGCTATGATAAAAATTTAGAATAGTAGATTATATCAACCATTGCCTATTTTAGATAGATTATGGGATGCAGTGAGTATGGAATTTGGTATTGGATTACCAATAACATAATAAGGTATTGATTCCATCTTTTTTGTTGTTGATAGATTTTCTAATATGGCTCACTTTTTAACATGTAAGAAGACTAGTGATACCACATATGTTGTGTATTTTTTCTTTCAAGAAGATATAAGATTATATGGGTTGCCAATAAATATTATATCAAATAAAGATACAAAAATTTTTGGGTTCTTTTAGAGGATGTTATGGAAGAAGTTGGGCACAAGATTTGACTTCAGTTTATCCTATCACCCTCAAATAGATGGATAAATACAGGTTGTAAATTGGAGACTTGGAAATTTGTTGAGATGTTTAGTTGGAGACAAACCCAAGTAGTGGTATTTGATGTTGGCCCAAGATAAGTTTGCTTATAATGATTTGGTCAACTAAAGTGCATATTTAAGTCCTTTGAAAATAGTGTATGGGAGTAACCTAGAGGTGTATGTGAGTTGAGGAGTACAACTGAGATGAGCATGAGAAGTGTAGAAGGAGAAGACTATGCTCAAACTATACATGATGTGCATTATAAAGTCAAGAGAAAACTAGAAGAGAGTGTTGGAAAGTACACAAAACATGTTGATATGTGAAGAAGAGAGATAAATTTTGAGGTTTGGGACTTGGTTTTGGCACATTTGTGTAAGTATAAGTTCTAAAAGGTGAGTAAAATAAGCTCAATTGGAATAAATTAAGCCTTGAAAGATTTTGAATAAGTTCTTAGGGAATGCTTATGAATTTGAATTAAGGAATGGAGTCAACATTTCAACTATGTTCAATGAAGTAGATTTGTACCCATATGTTGAGGAAAAAATAAGTAACAAAAAGGAGTTTTTAGTCATGGGTTAGAGAGAGCAGGTACTACTAGTATCTAAAGATGAAATGGAAGCCATTTTGGACATTCATATTAGAAATAAGACAAGGGACAATGAATAATACAAATACTTGATCAATTAGAAGGATGAAACAACTAAAAGTTTAACTTGGATGAGTGGATCTAAAGTTGAGAAACATAGTAAAAATATAGAGGAACTCACAAGTTCTTAAACAGGAGGTCATGGACATTTTAATTACCTAGGTGTATGATACAGGAACATTGAAGGTGAAAAAATATTACATCAACCAAATTGAGTTAGTTTAAGTTTTGTCTTATGTTATATCTATTATCTTGTTGTATAAAAGTAGGTGTCTTCAATCATGGGCCTAGTCAGGGACTTATCTAGCTACCTAGGTCATATTTAAACTTGTTACAATCTGGTGTAGGCCTTGACTAATCCTATAACACTCAACATTTTACAATTGAATATGCTGACATCACTTCACATAAGGTGCAAGACTTATACGCTCACTCGAAGTGCAGTAAAGAAGGGATTGAGGTCTATATTGGGATAGTTATTCCATGAAACAACTCTATCTTAAAGGGACTTTGGTTAGTATAATGACAATGGTGTATTCATGGGCATAAGCCATCCTAGGGTGGGGGAAAACTGACTGTCTATCAGGCACATGAAAATATGAATTATGTCTATAGTTTCATGGGTGTAAGCCTTTGGTTCCCTTAGCTTAGTGGTACTTAGGCACTTTAAGGACACTAAGGTGCCTAGTTGAGGTATTTAGGCTTAGGTTCATGCTAGACATGGGTATCATTATGAGGTGCAAGGTCTTATCCATAATTATAGTATTTATTATATTAGGTGTTGGAGTCCTCATGAGCTAGAGGCATGTCATAGACAAGTTAGATCAAAAGCTCATAAGATCTCAACATAAATATGATAGATTTAAGCATTCAATCAATTAAACATTACGTAAATTCCTTTATCATTAAACAAAGTTCAAAAAATAAAAATAAAAGTCAAATAGGAACTAAGAAAATTCTCAACTTAAGTTATTGAAGGCTCAGAGGCTCATAGGCGAGATTAGGCATTATGACAGGGAAAATCAAAGACATCTTAAACGAATATCTAATTCTAATGGTGAACTTAGCATCTAGGACCAATATTTTAGGGCTTCGTTATTTCAAACCTCTCCCTCACTAACTAGACTCAACTTGCTTTTATAGTGTTTTAGGGCATCTTAGTTCCATGGTAAATGGAGCATGTTAATTACTAAGTTGGCACTGGACATACTCATTCTATCAGTGCCACTATGTTGCCTCCAATGAGCCATACTATCCCATGCACCCACTTCCTAATGACTATTGATCCAAAAGGAGTTAGTTAGCCTCCTTCAAGCTAGTGCCATAAGATGACAAAAAGCAATCATGAAAAATGATTACCTCACACCTAAGTGTCTATTATGTTGGTGTGGATCTTATACTTAGATGGATTTGGGGCCCAACATCACCCCATATAAAATTATTAGTCCACCCTCAGACTAATCTTATATCACCTTAAGTGCACAAAAATCGAGTACATGCTCCTTTAATTTAGCTTTGAAGTCTTTAAAACCTTGGATTGTGACCTTGATTTATTCTATGGTGTTATCTATTTTTGTGGAGGTAGTGTTGAGGGTGATCACGTTAGTTTTCTCCAACTCTTTTTGAAAAGCCTATAACCTTTCCTTCACCTTTATTATGCCTCTATCAAGGATCTCTCCTTACTCACAAGACTTTGTAACATGTGGAAGAGTTCTTCTAGGTCATACTCCTAGCTCTTGATTTGGGAGCTCAAAATGTTGACCTACACCATTATCTAAGCATACTTGGCCCTAATCATAGTGCATGTCTATGAAAATAATGTATAATTCTCCCTTATTACCTTTTTGAAGTGTGTATTAAAATAATTCCTAGGTGAAGAAGTTGTAAGAGATTACATTAGCCGCTTATGCATCTTCTTCAAGTTTCATGAAGAGGTCTTCCACCTCTTTGAGTTTTGTGGAAATCTCTTGTTTTATGCTGACTCAAGGGTCCTCTTCTTATTATAATGTTGATGTCATATTCAACCTTAGGATCATCTACTACACTAGTGTATACACCTTATAAACCTCCAAAAAATTTAAATTATCAATGCCATCCAGGAGGGATGACTCAGCTTCCTCCATGCACTCACCTAGTTGTTGCAACTTGAATTTTATGTCCTTATTCTTTTCCTCTTCCTCTAGTGAGATCTTCTAGCTTAAGCCTCTAAAATCATTAATGATGTTATTGTGTGCTACCTTGAAATCCATTTAGATTAGGGCATTAGTTAACCTTACTAGATTCATTATGTGGGGGTTGATAAGAAGTGAGTCCTACCCTTCCTTTGGTGGGTCTATGCTGAGGACTACCTTTTGTAGTACCTCAAATTGAGGCTCATCCATATAAATGTCAAAGGTAAAGGATAGTTTCTAGTGCATCAGTATTATGGTAATTCTAGGGGGCATGTGCTTCATCATATAATAATATTCCTTTGTGAACCCCTTCTATGCCTTATCTCATAGGCTCAACTCAACTTCCTCTCCTTGGATAGATAGGTACATCTACTCTGGCTCTTCTTCATCAAAGCTAGTGCCTTCTTTAGTGCTTTCCTCTAACGTGTCTCATTTCTATAGCAAGGGTTATTCCTTGAACTTGACCCCTTCATCTACTTCTTCCTTTTCTTTGACATTAGCTTCACCCTCCTAAGTCCAATAGGTTTCAATTATACTCTTTGTTTGATTCTTTAAGGCACTAGTATCACCTTCCTTGTCTCTAGGTGGCCCTTCACTACTTGGGTGTGTCTGTGGTGCAGCTTCTTCTAATGTGCTAATGGGGTTACTAGGTGCCTCTGCTAGTTTCTATTTTATGGGTTCCATAATTATAGAAGCCCTCTTTTCTTCCATTTCTCTCTTGTCCTCTTTTTTTAAGGCCTTCTTCATTTCCACCTTCCTCTTTTTCACTATCATAGTTATCTTTTCCTCCTCAACCCTTATCTCCTCAACCTCAACTTTGTCAATTTATGCTTAATTCATGCCCTTGGCCTTTATGGCCTCCCTTTTTTTATGCAAATATAGTGTTGATTATATATGGTCCTTATTGAGGTCCATTCCCATCCATCGGTACTCCTTCTCCTTAGTTTGTGGAGGCTGCGTTATAGGTTCTATGGTTGGGGCACTTGATGGTTTTTTTGTTTCCCCAATCATAACAACAATACCACCTTAGAGACACTCATGAATTTATTCAATGATGTGCTCTTCCTCTATTTCTTATTCTTGGACAATATATACTTTCATCCCTCCTTTTTCTTCTTCTTGCACCCATTTGACTTCTACTTCCTCTCATGCCTCTTGCACCTCTATCTCTGCCAAGGTTATCATTGGCATCACCACTAGACCCTTGGACTTCTTTTTATTTTACCTTAGCTTGGGAGATGTAATCCTTAGTGTAAATACCATGTGATTCTTATTTATCATAGAGGGGGTAGCTTCATTATCAAAGGATATCTTCAATCAAAGGTGTTCTTGTATCTCCTCCAGGTTTACTCCCCACTTTTTCTAAGGGGATTTGCTTAGTGCCACTAGTGTCAACTCTCCTTCTTGTATGACCTGAAGGGGGAGGTAATAATATTTTTCCATGCACATGTCCTTATTCCTTTACTTCATCTCATAGAATATCCTATGGATGTGCCCAAGGATGACTTTTATTTTGAGGGGATAGATGTTAGTGGCATCTAATTTATCCTCCTCATATTTGGTTACTTTGCCCCCTAAGTGCATGTATTGGTGATTTAACTTGAATATTTTTTCACCCACAGTCTTCACTAGGATATCCACCTACTATGCACAGGGGATTCTTCATGATTCTTCTTTGAAGTACCTGGTTGAAACCATATTAGGTAATTTTATCTAACTGGAGTGATTCTTATTTGCAAGTGCTAATTAAACAACACAAAAGTGTTTCATAATAGTGAAATCACCATTCCAAACAGACTCTAAGGGAGTTTATTAGGGATTCACAATTCTTCTCCAAATTCTATAATATACCATGCAAAACATCCCATTACTTTAGATTTATACTTCAGGGTGAAGGAAGGGGGCAAGTGTAGTTCTGGTATTTCAACATCAGGGAGTTATTATGCACTGGGAAGACCCGTAGGCTATCCTCATCACCATCAAGCACACTAATCTCCTCCATCATATCAAGATCAATATGGAGCCCCATCAAAAGGTCTTTCATGCCTTATGACATTCAAGTGAATTTTTTATCATGTATTCTATGATGAACTTGGTGGTGTTGAATTTCACCCCCTATGCCATGTGGTAAGTGATTCACATGTAGCTATTTGTTACATCCACCCACCGGTCATTGGGGCATAGCTTCAAATTTACCAAGCATCAAATTGCCCTCATCCTAGGATAATTAATGTCCTTGATTAGGAATTCAAATCCTCCTTTATATTAACTTAGGATTTTCCCTACCCTTTCAACTTCAACATCATCTACCATCATCTGGTGCATGTTTGCATTAGAGATTGGGAATCTTACGATTTAGCTAATAAAGTCTGTAAACAACCTCATACACCTCCCTATAAATTAGAACCTATCCCTATGGATGCATGAGAGGAGGAACTACATGAATTCCTCTAGTTTTTTAAAACTTGGCAACTCAGAGTTGCATCACATTGGTGGTTTCCAGTTTATCCTAGATTGAGACATCAAATAGTGCTGTACCTTCTAGAGCCTTTGCCCCTATTTTAACCACCTAGTCTTATGATAGGACATTCATATTATTAGAGGTTTGATGGTTATACTATTTTAGGTGGGAGTTATGCATGAATGATGACCATTAATCTCCCATCAAAACCTCTTTAGGGAATTACATGTCCTAGTAGAACATATTTTCAAGCACCTCTAGATAGATTTGGGCGACGTTAACTCCTACTAGCCATGTTGCTATTTTTGTGGTAGTAGTTTCTACTATTACTCATGCTTCATTATGTCTTTTTTTGCCTATTATAAGCCTAAACTCATCTGATTTTTACCCACTCTAAACATGGTGTTAAACCATGGTATGTTTATCTTGTTGAAGCCTTCAATATTTGATGGTGCTTCACACAATCATGAAGTCTATGACTGTATGTTTGATTCTTTGAGCTTCATGTGCCACAAATGGTAGCCTCAATGTCACTTTATTTTTTAGCTACCCAGTTCTCACCTAATTCATGCCTCTTTCTTTCCTATGCGAATCTCATAAGGAATGCAATTCATCTCTCTACACAGTCATTCACTTTTGGTATCTACGGGTGCTCAAGGTCTCACTGTAGCAGGGTCTCCTTGGTTTGGGTATCTAGTTCACTAGTTTTTCTCTAGTTTTTTATTCAAAATTCAAATTAACACAAGGTTTGTAACTAGACATAGTCAAATATTTATTGCTTTATACCTCTACTCTCATCTACTACCTTAATTATGGTTGATTAATGGCATGATATTGCCTATACTCCTTGAGATTTTTTATGAACCATGAAATCTATAAAAATCATCTATTATTTACACATTCAATACAAATATTTATGCCTCCACTACCACCTCATTAACTTCTTATAACAAATTTTTGTTGAAGTGATGTGTAGTTCAAATGGTCACTTCCTACCTCACTTTGGGTGGATGCCAACTTATCCTGATGATCTTCTCCTACACTTTGTTCACTTGGCATGACCTTTGCCTTTAATATGGTAACCTAGGTGTATCACCTCACATGCATGTGATGCAACCTCTTCAAAATCATTTCTTTTTCCTACTATGATTCTTTTTCAAGCACACTTATCTATCTTGGTTGATTTCATTGTAATTTCATCTTATTGACTTGGTCTTTCCTATCCCATACAAATCCCTTATGATGTCCCTCTTACATGACATTCTTATTTGATCTCTTACACATGATCATATTGTACATCTTCACTCTATATTTTTCACACTTGTATATTGTGTGACTCTCTTGGTTCACATATACTCTAAGTTTGATGAGTTTCATGCACCTAGAAACTTAAGATTGGTATTAAGCATGGAAGCACCAAACTAGCCCTTCTATGGGCCTAGAAGTGCCTCATTTCATGAATCTTGCACATGAAGATCTATTGAAGCTTGTGTCTAACTCTAGAAAACCTCACATGCCCATAACTTAGGTGCCTAGCCTTAGGCACTTGGAGAACAATCATGCTCAACTCACCCAGCTAGATTTATACATGAAAATACTAGAAATATTTTATTAGTAGCCTCAAATCACCACTTATTCACTTACCACATCAAAATTTTAAATAACATACATAAAGGGAACTTGTTTGGATTGCACCAAAATTTATTCTAGTCACTTAATACAGCTAACACATGACCAAGAAATCAATGTTTGATGGCACAAGCACCACCTTATTTTTGATATAGCTTCAATTAGTTTCCATTGAAATGCCTAGGGATCATTTCACTTGACATGTGTATCTTGCATGTAGTATTATCTAAGATGAAATTGATGATATATGGGCCTATCCACTTTATCTTCATCTTGCCTAGGTGCCTGATATACTTGGAGTCATAGAGCAACACTAATGCCCCTTCTATTTGTTGGCTCCACTTTTCTTGGGCACATACCTAATCTAAATGCTTTAAGTCCTCCAGTCTTATATTTAGTGATTCTTGGTCATTTGAACAACCAATATGTATGATGCATAATGATGGCACCAAAAACTCCATTGATAGAATCACCTCAGTGCCAAACACTAGTTAAAATGGTGTAGCCTTGTTCAAGTGCTTGTAGGTTATGCAATATGCCCATAACACTAATGATACTTAATCATCTCAATATTTACAACCAATATGATATATATTTGTGAGACATGTCCCCAAGATCTTATTAAATGCCTCAATTGTGCCATTCACTTGGGGATGGTAAGGCATTATCTTATGGTGTACCACCATGTATTTTATTATCAATATCCACATGGTTTCATTAATGAGGTGTGTACCCCTATCACTATTCATGTTGAGTGGGAACCCATAATGGCTTATGATGTTTTACAATATGAATCTTATGGTTGTGGTGGCTGTGTAGCTTATAGTTGGCATGACGTCGGCCCACTTGGTGAAATAGTTGGTGGCTACTAGAATGTACCTCACACCTATGCACCATACTACAAGGGTAATTTGTTCAACAAATTTAATGGCCCATTTCTCAAATGGTGCTTGAGAAAGAATGGGGATTAGAGGTATCTCATCTTGGTGGTTGGGCTTCCCTATGCACTGTTATATATCACATGCCTTGGCATAATATTTCACATCTTAAAATAGACTTGGCCACCACAAACCTAATTGCAACACCTTACACACCATCGCATCTCCTATGTAATGGCCTCTTGATATCCCCTCATTTGCCTCATGTAGGATGGAGTCTCTTTCATGCTCCAAGACACATTGATGTATAACTTCATCTTGACCTAGTTTGTATAGTTCCCCATTGATGAGCTAAAAAGGGGTGGTGTGAACTATGAGCTATTTTTTTCTTTGGTTATCATTATTTGGGATTCAGATCTAGATGTTACAAATGTGGCTATATCACCAAGTCCTTAAGGATGCACTATATTCTATAAATTTGTGTATCTAACATATCATCCTTAATGAGAATTACTACATTGTTGGAATCTATATAAGACAAATGGTCTGAGCCCAAGTTTTATTTTTTAAGATTAACAACAATGGAGAACTCGAATTATTGAAATAGAATGATCCATCTTCAAATGCACCCATGGAGAATAGGCTTATTCATGAGGTACTTAAGTGCCTCATGGTCTATGAAAAATGTGAATGGGGTTACCAACAAATATTGTCTAAATTTTTATAGGGCGTAAACCATGGTGAGTGCCTCATGCTTAGTTTTAGTATAGTTCTGCTCTACCTTTGTTAATTTTTTACTAGTGAAAGAGATGGGGTGATCTATTTTTCCTTCATTAGGCTATGTCAAGATTACACCAATCATAGAGTTGAAAGTGTTGACATGGACATTGAATAGGTCATCCAATCAATAAATTACAAGATAGGCATGCTATCTTATCTGAGATTTAGGGTCTTAAAGGCATCCTCTTGTACTTTTCCCTAGTAGAATGGAAAATCATTATTCAAGAGCTCTTCTAGTAGTGCCACAATATTTGCATAGCTCCCTATAAAATTTATACAATACCCAAAGTGGCCAAGAAAGGCATGAACATATTTTGTGTGTAAGGAGTATAGAGTATAATGATGACCCTAATTTTTACTAGATTAATGAGCAAACTATCCTTACAAATGATGTGCCCAAGTAGGGTTCCAAATGGTGTTATGAAGATGCACTTTTTAAAGTTCAAAGATATCTGAAGTTGCTTGCACCTTTCAAACATTAGATGTAGGTTATCATAATGGTCCTTCATGAGGCCATACACTATCTAGTCATCTAGGTATACTTAGAGGAACTTGTGGATGAAGTATTTAAATGCAGTGATCACCACTCTAAAAAACATAACTAGCACATTATTGAGTCCAAAAGGCATCATGTTATAAGCAAAATATCCCCATTCAGTTGAAAAGGTTATTTTAAGCTTGTCCTCCTCAATCTAGACTTGGTAGTATCTAGAGAACCTATCAATGAAGGTGTATATTTCATAGCTTGTGACACCTTCCAGGACATCATCAATGAATGGAGTTATGAAGGGGTCATTAATGCAAGTAGCATTCAACATTCTATAATCAATGAAAATATGAATGTGCCCATCCTTCTTGATTCTTATTACCATCTATCTTACCCATTCAAACTCTTATACAAGGTAAATGACCCTTAAAGCTAGCATTTCATCAATCTCTATTTTGACCTTGGTACAGAGGTTGGTATTTATTCATAGGGGCACTTTTTGATGGATCTTACACCATCAATTAACTTTATTCTCATATTCCCAAGGGATGGATGGGTGCCCTTCATATCTTGATAAGTCATAGGGAACGAGTATTGGAATTCCTTAAAGAGGTCTATGATGTGTGCCAGCTCTACGTCATACCAATAGATGCCCAGAGTATCCATTTTTGGGTCTCATTTTATGTTGATGTATACTTTGATGGTCTTTAGTGGTGCATGGTATTGTTCATTATTTTCCTGGTACGAGTCCTCAACTTATTGAGTTCCCTTAATTGTCTCTATGCAAAGATGACTAGGATCTTCTTCATCGAGAGTGTTATCATCTACTTGGTGCATAAGCTTTCTTTTGGTGGTTAATGTTTTCTATTAGTGATCCTTATAATTTTCATCATATTATTCATTTGAGTTGTTGTTGATCATTTGTTCCTCAAATAAAGTTAGGAGTGCCAACCCTTTTTCCCCTAACATGTATTTCAAGTGTTCCTTGAGGATGGTGGTGTCCTTGAACATTGCCCTCCAAATTACTTATAGTGGCTTAACCAATTCTAAATTTTGTGAGGAGAAGGAAAAAGTGTGCATAAAATTATCCTTAAGGGAATCCCAATTGTTTTTCTCTCAATGCATCTCATTGACCACATACTATGCTCACACCCATGTTTTTAGAGTTCTATAAAAAGAGTTTACCCATAAGTTCTTTAGGGTAGTCATGCTATAGTCAGTCCATGTCTCTTCACATAGGCACACATGCACCATTAGATTAGAGTTTCTATATTATGTTGATATATCTAAGTTATCATTACTCTTCCTATATCTAGTGAAAATGGTTTTTTTCACTTTTGGCCAGGTTAACAAGTTAGACTTTTATACTATCCACTAATGCATGATAGTGCTTATCAAGATATACACTAGTGCACCCATTTTGTCTATTTATTTAAGGATGCATCATTCAATATCATGGACATACTTTTCCACCAAGTTGTTCCCTTAAATATTTGGGAGTGTTGCAAGCTTTCCCTTGCTCAGGTAGAGTACCTTCTTTCCTTTCTCCCCATGGCATGGGACCCATCATTTTAGGGTGATCAATCTAGACCTAGCCAATCCTTAGAGGTTTTGATGCCTTTGCATGCATAAAATAACATCTACAACTAGTGGCCTCATAAGCCTCTCTGACCCATCAATCACAAGTAACATCGGTGGTGTTTGAGGCTGACTATCCATCCTCCCAAGAGAGCAATCCTTAATTAAAAGGGTTCAAATTCTCAACACCTTGCACTATAATATTATATATATGGTTGATCTCATCTTCCAAATCAATTCTCTCTACATAGGGGGGTCCTTAGTCACTTTCAATGGGAATCACTACCCTTTCCTTGCCATTTTTGAAGGTCATATATCATTTTTTTAAGTGCATATCGGTATTGTTTACATAGCACTATGGCCTTCCTAGAAGTGTTAGATAGTTATTTTGTTCATCCAACTTGATTACCTCAAAGTCAACATGTAATTTGGTGCCCATAATATCTATAATTATACCCTTCAAAATTTCAATTAGTTTCACTTGGGTCTTTTTGGCCATGAAGAGTACATGGGAAGAAGGTCTCAAGGCTAGCCTACCCATCTTTTCCCATGCATTCTTGGTCAGGATATTGACCTCAATGCCTATGTTGATAAGGATGTCATATATGTACCATCCATAAATGGTGGAATTCATTAGGAGTTCTTTGTCGTACTCTATTTTCTATGTATGCCTGACCTCTCATACCCTTTCCATACATGGCATGACCACTTAAACTAACTGGTGTCCTGTATGTTCTAGAAGCAAGTTATTTAATAGGGACAACATCCCTTCTATTTGTAAGAGGTGTAATATCTCCATTAGCTCTTATAATTCAACCTCTTTGCCATCATACTTTTTGTGAGAGGTAGAAGCCTACACCTCTAGGTCTTGTGCTAATTGGAACTCTCCTTGCAAGTTTTAGATCACACTCATTACTTACTATAATATGTCTTTCTAGAATGCATAGTCTAGATAAGGCATGACTTTGGGTTATGATTATGTAATGAGCTCATTATGGATCAACACCCCATATTATAGGTGTAATTCTAATATTGGCACAATTGGTAGTTGAGTGGTGATTCCACTTTGAGTAGTTTCCTATACTTTAATTGACTCCATATAGGCTAGATGTGCCTTTAGAGTCTATTTTACTATTTTAGACTCACACCTAATCATCCATGTGCCCTTTTCAGCATTGGGCCTACCTTAGTTTTTGGTACAAGTTAGGTCATTCCTCGACCTTGTGTGTTCCTCAACAATACCCACATGTTGGATGCATAGGGAAATCATGTTGATAGTGCTCGATCAAGCTGCAGTTATAACATGATCACAAAGGGAATATTCCTTCACCACATCTACCACCTTACCCTCTAGCACCTCTTTACATCCCATAGCCTATATTATATTAGAATTAACCCTCATTTCCTTGGGCTCCTTACCCTCCAACTAATATCATTGCTTATTGTGCACCTCTCCCCATGTTCTCAAACATCTCATCAATTATGCGGCAATCAACCATGGTATGGGTATATTCATCACATAACTAGTATTAGTTATTATGCTAACCTGATTAGTGTGTTATAATAAAGGTTAATTTTGAACATCATGCACATCATGACAAACTTCATAGCTAAGAATTAGTGTGAACACATTCTTCTAAGGGTAATTGTTTCTATTATGGCCTTTCATCTCATAATTGACGCACCACAACCCATTTCAAGCATATTACAATGAACTAGAAGTCATATTTTATTGTTGGGAGGCCTTAGACATAATCTAAACCTCCATAAAATAGATAATTTCTATATCAACACTCATATTCACATTAGCTCTTACCATGGCTTTAAGTGCTTCTTGAGGGTCTATGAATGTTTTCATGAACAACACCCTTATGAATGGTACTAGTAATCCTCCACCAAACCATTATGCATGTTTTGAGGGGTGAATATCATAAGGGAGATTAGAAAGGAGAGTCTTAAATATATCATCATAGAAGTGCACACTCTTTGATAATCCCTAGTTGATCTCCTTGAGTATGGTGATGCTCTACTACTCAAACTTAGGTATATCGAATTCTTTCAAGAAGGCTTCTTTTAGGGTGTCATAATCAACCATAGACTGGTTAGGATCAAACTTCATATACCAAGTATGAGCATGAGCAAGTAAGGTTATCACAAATTGGGTTGTCTTGCACTTAGAATAGGTTATTCCTTGAGCTCACCATTGTAATTCACACTTGATCACATCTCTATGGAATTTTCCCTACCTTGATACTCAAGTAGATGAATGGCCATATCATAATAAATCTAGGGTGGGGAAGTAGTTGATGTTTAAGGAAATTCTCCCCCTAGTATTTATCCTATAATTGGTCTTCCAAGGCCTCCAACCACTAGGATAGGTGTTGGTCTTATGGTTATTATTGGCACTAAAGAAGATGATGGCATTGTACTACAAACTAGTGACATGGGGCCACTTCCTTTGGACCACTGCCCAGGACACGTAACTGACATTAGATAGATTAGTGTACTTGCACTCACATTCTATCTAGTTGAGATAGAGACTCAAGATAAATAGGCATCCTTACTTATCTCCTTATAGGGAACAACTTGCTCAATCATAAAATTCTAGTCCAAATATGCAAAAATATTCAAAGTCTAAGTTGACAATGGGGTTAGTTATTAGTCTTCTATCTTCCTATGAGGGATCCATCGCATGAGCACATGTCATAAGTCCAAAGGGGGTAGGTATGCTTGATGCATATATAATTGTCAATTTTTATAGGGACCTCAAGCATTCATCTATCAACTGTAGAGCTTGTTTTATGGCTTTAAGGGTTCTTTCCCTTAGGTGTTGTTTCCATTCAAGAGATCCTTCCTTTACCTTAACAATCCTAATTTGCCAATTTTTCCTAATTCTCTCATATATTTGCCTTAATTAAATTTTTTTATTACCATAGGCATATATTCTAAAAATTTAGATTTTTGGCTATTTTTGCACTAACTTATATAGATTTGCCTAGTGTTCTTCATATTGGATGTCTTCACTTCTCTTATAGTCTACTTATTTATCTACAACACTAAGGTAAGTAAAAGTATGTATTTTTCAATTTTGTCATTTCATTTATCTTATTTGTTACTTACTACATTTTATTTAGCATTAGTGTTATGTGTTATCATGTTCTATTTCTCAAAGCACCATCTCCTGTTGTACCTTAGTGACATGTGATGAGCTTCGAGTGGGGCATATGTATACATAAAATATTTTCAAACTTTTATAAATTACTAACCCTTTATATCTTGTAAGAAATCATTGAGTCTTAATCTCTCTGAGTGAATACCTTAATGGGTGTATTGGGAAAGGGGTAGGTAGGCCATTGGTGATTCATAGAATTATTGTCCCTTTTGCCACTTGTTATCTACACACTTGTCTCCTAAAACCATTTACCCTAAGATTGTTATTCTCTATTATACCCATTCCAAAATTTTGATACATTTTATCCTAATTTTCCTAACCTTAATCCCATTTTGATAGTCAGTTGTATAGGTTCAATCCTATATAATTTTAGGTTATTTTCACTTAGGAGATATTTTGACCTTTGGCTAACCTAGCTCAAGACCTAGTGAATTATTATCCATAATTATACTAGGTCGATTGGGTTGACCCTATTAGCCAACATTTTTGAATATTTGAGGGAAAGATATGATTATATATACAAGTTTATGTCCCACCATTTGATAATAAAAATGTGAATAAGTAAGTGTAAATCAACATCTATTTATTGACCATTCTACTTGAGAATTAAATCTTAAGGTTCCATACTTTATTTGGAGATACAAATCTTGTCTTGTGGAAAATTATTTTGGATGCATCGATAGGTTGTGTAGCCTAAAGTTAATTTGTCTTTATCATCCTTACATACCAAAATAGTCTCTTGTGAATCACCCTAACTTTATTTCTCCTTTGTAAGAGTAGATAGATAACATAGTTGTGATTCTCTTCCATACATTAGGATTTTGTATACATTGATGTGAGTATATGTCTTCCATGCATGTTTACTTTTATTTTTTCTAACCCCCCACTTTATGCCACAAGCTTTGGTGAGCACTAAATTATATTTACTTTTCTTATTATTAGAATAGTGATATCAAAACCTAGGACCCCCTTAGGGTTATTGCATGACTGTGTTAGATTAAAGGATTTGTAACCCTCCTTATCATAGTGTATTATGATAAGTAACCCCATAATCACATCTAATAGATCCCCATATTGGTCATTCTCTCACTTAACAAATGTATTCCTAAATGGAAGTGTAGGTATGCTTTATCTTCTTTGAGATAGGATTAATTTATAGACATGATGCATTTTTGATTGCATATAGTTCCTTTTTATCTTTTTATATCATTTATAGCATTCATTAGAGTTATATTTTTCATAGTTTATAGTCTTTAAAACTACCTTTGTATAGCAGACTAGGTCAACCATGTTGACCTAGTTTTGTATTCTATCTTCTATCTAGAAAAATAGGTTAACACTATTGATATAGTTCTTTCACAAACTCTTGCTTTAGTATTACAATAGTGACACTATCGACTCTATTCTATAATCTCTACATACACTTTCATCTGAACCAACGCTATATTATGTTTTAAAGTTGAAATTAACACTTTTATTATAGTAATTACATCACACTTTCATTTTCAATTAATTGCATGCTTAGAATATATCACATAGTATAATTATGTGGTTTTTCAATATACCATTTAGTTACACTATTTTTCTCTTTTATGCACACACTACCAAATCACATAATCTTAAAATACATCTTAAAAATTATCTACCCAAGGCATAACTACTTGGATTTCATCACCAAGGGGGAAGTTGACATGGTTCTATGGCTAAGTATAAACACGTGGTTGATGGTATATATTTTCTAAGCACATAATACCTTTATCATTATGATGTGTGAAGTGAGGGGGTAGGCCCCAATACCAAGTCAGTACCATTACCAACATATATCCCTTTTAACTTAAACATATTGAAACCATCCATAGATTGATTTTTAGTTCCTTGCTTATAGCCAACTTCCCTATCACATTTAAAATCATACTCTAATAATATAATAACATTAAAGGTAACCACTTAGTTAGCATTTAATTTCCAAGTTAACTACTTGTTCTTTGATCAATTATATGTTGTATTGTAAAAATTTACATTAGCCAACATTGGTGTAAGGTTTTGTATTGTGTAACTCAATTGGATCATCTTCATTGACCTAATTGATTGTGTGTTTACTTCCATTTCTTGCTTTCAAATTACATTGATTTTTTTTCCTATTTTTAGAACACTGTCATTTATATTGACATAGTCTCTTACATATTGATTTACCTATCTCCCAAGCATACCAAGTCAACTATGTATACTTAGTATCATTAAAAATTATCTCCTTAGCATACTAAGTTAACTATGTTTACTTAATATCATTTAAAAATATCTCCCTAACATATTAGGTCGATTGTGTTGACATAGTATCATTCAACGTTATTCCCTTTTTGGCTAATTTTGTCCCTATTTTTCCTCCTAGCTTTTTTATATCTAGTCATGCTTGGCATTCTGAATCCTCTTATAAAATTATTTATTTATAGTCTCAACCCATTTCTAATGTACATGGGTTGTTTCCTCCTACCCCTCCTGTTCACCATAGAAGACAACTCTTTATGGTGCAGTTCTTCATCACATGGTTTTTAAATCTTCTCAATCTTGATCTACCCTATACCATATATTAGATCTAGTGAATACTATTAGACAAATCCCAAACCATGACAATCATATACCTTATACCACTTTTACACCTTATAAACCTATAAGTCATAAAATCATTAACCCATCTACATCAAATGTTGGAACCTCAAATTATGTTCCACCTCTTACAACCAATGTTTACAATCCTCTTGTTATACCCATAACTAGATCACCTAGCATTATCACTTCCTAAAGTAATATGGTTGAGACCAATCAAATTGATAATCTAGATGATTCTCAATTATTCAAAAACCTTGATGATAATACTATTTACACTTCTAGCAAGAATGGTGGCTTTACCAAGCTTCCTTCTTCTTCTACCAAACTTAAGAAAACTAACACTAATGTTGGGAATCATCTACTTAAAAATAATCCTCCTCTTAAAAAAAATAATACCCCACCTTCAAATACTAATCCATAAATTGACATAACTCAAATTATTTCACAAATAGTTCAACAAATGAACATCATACAAATAATTAATCATTCCCAAATGATGCAACTGTAACAACATTTATTACACATTGCTAGTCAACCACCTCAAGTCATCATGTCTCAACCAAATCCAAATTTTATCCTCCTCTTATATATGCCAATGGTAATATCATATTTAAACCTATAATGAATAAAAAAATGATTTAACATATTAAAACTAAACCTTTAGCTCCATTTATTAAATCCATATATATTGAAAACATTTCTCCAACTATCACATATAATGGGACTAAGGACCCTACTATCTTTCTTATGTATTTTCGTAATCTCTATAAGGAATGGGTCCAAATTAACACCTTTGATACCACCAAAGTCTTATCCAAAACTTTTGTTGGTGATGCACTTGAATGGTACAACCAAATTCCTATACATTCCATCTCACAACTAGAGGATTTAGTCAGTGCTCTAGTAAAGGAATTCTAACATGGTGACCTTCCTAAAAATTACCTTAGCTATTTCATCAATTCCAATCAACTTCCTAATGAATTCCTCACACTTTCATCAAATGATGGAAGTCTCTCACTCATAAAGTGGACCATAACATGAATGATGATACTCTTTTAAAACTATTTGTTATTTCTCTTAAATCCCCCTTCAATATAAAGTTTCAATATTTTCACCTAAAACTTTAGAAGAAGCCTTAGACCAAGAAAAAATACAATACTTTATTATGAATCAATTTGAAACACCCCAAAAAATTATTAAATAACTTTTACAATCATTTCCTCATAACATTGACTCATCCAAGCCTCCCAATAGAGCATCCTATTTAACCAATTTTAACCCAATCCACCCTCCCTTGAGTCTCAAACAACTTAAGAATAAATTTCCACTCTCTAAATGTATGAGCTTTGATCCTTCCAAACCTCTTCCACATTTTAATCTTGATACTCTCACAAAAAAATGTTATCAAGACTATCTTAAAGCTTCTAAACTTCAATCTCAAGAACCACAATCACATCAACATCAACTACCTAATGATAAACAATAATTATACCATACCTACACCTCATCCACTTTTTAAATTCAAATCATAGTTGATCCTTCTTCCTACACCCATAAGGAAAGGATAGCTAATATGAACAACTTTAAACATATTGTTTCATCCATTGAAACTCAACCTCTTAAGTCACATGAACCAAAAGAGTACCTAGTTTAAATGCCTACTCCAAAGCATATCATACATGGTCCTCCTTTACCTCCTCATACCTCTCCTACACATCCTATGCCAGATTAAACATCATTAAAATCTAATAAACCAACACATTTACCTATCTCCAAATTCACTTACTAACCCAATGAAAATCATTTTCATGGTTCAATGTTACCTCACTCCACCTCACATGTTGAGGCATCTTATGATTCCCATCCACATGACCATTTATAATTTAGGTCATCTTATGATGCCCATACTCACATCCAATTACCCATTAGGGCATATTATGATGCCCACTCTTATTCTGCAATGCATAATAACAAACACATCCATCTTCAAGAGATATTTCAAGATGTATAAGACTTGTATTTCACATGCTCATGTTTGATACAAATGTTAGCATAGATTTTACTTGTTATTTTTTGTCTCATGTTTCTTTGTTTTTGTACATTTTACTTCTATTAATCACACTTTACTAAGCATCATGGTTTCCTTTGGATTATTTGGTTTTCTTACACATTACATTTGGCATTTGTTTTCATTTTTGTCCTTATATATCTCTTTTATTTTTTGTCTTTTTATGTCATTCTTTGTCTTAGTAGTTTTATTATTATTTCCCCCCTTATTTAGCATTCACCTCATTGGTGTTCACCTTGTGAGTTGTAGTGTAGGACCATGGATAGTAACTAGCCTTCATCACAAATTACCACATTAAAACATCTTTAAACCAATTTTTTTTGGTTTCATTAGTGCTTGTACTAGTTCCATTATAGGTTAGCATGGCTTCTATAGTGACACGACTATCATAACATAGACCTGTACCTTTTGTATAACTATTTTACCTCCATGTGACCATATATAATCATATTCATCACTGTATCACTTATTAAATAGAATAATCTCTTAAGATCCCCATATTTCCCTTATTTCATTTCATTTAAGGCTCACATTGGTTAGTTTTTAGATTGCACACTTACTTGTGGGCAAGTCTAAGAGTATTTAAACACCTTGGTCTTTAGGTCCTTTTCTCTAGTGACCAAGTGTAATCTCTCTTGTGTTTTTCATCTTTAACACCCATGTTTGGTTTTACAAATTTTTATGGAGGAGGAATAGAAAAAAACAAAACAAGTTAAAAGCTAAATCATAAAATACAAACAAAAGGAAATAATCCAAAAGGCAACATTAAATTTTTAAAAAAAGTTAAATCACATTAAAAAACATGATTCTAAGCACATCTCCTTATTTTAGTCAAAGATAAAACTCCAAAATTTGCCTCACAATAGAACCAAAGTCCCTTGGGGTTTGGTAGGTCAATAGATTAGAAAAGGAGAATAAAAAAATCTTGTAGTGTTACCTACTTTATCAATTACCTAATCTTCACAGTAGACTGATGGCTCTATAAGAGGTCCTAAAGAATAGGGAACATGTTGTGGGAAGGTAGGTCCATTTTAATTTTCATACATATATCCTTCATGGAATGATCTATATACTTGAATTTTTAGTCCAAACTTTGTGTTCATTAGTTAAAATTTCCTAAGTCCTTGGTGTTGATAGTTCTTAGTCTTTCTCACTTACCTAGTGTGTTTCATTATTGATAAGGATATTCACATCACATATTTTTGTTATATTCCCCTTATTGGACATTTATTTTAGCTAATCACATCCTTGATCACATCTACCTTATTATGCCTCTTGGTTTATAGTTTGTGAGTTACATTGTAAGACCATGGATAGGACTAGGGCTTCCTCACAAAAACCCTTACACCATTTTATTACCACACCATCTCATTATAATGATATTCATGTCATTAGGTGGTTGAATTTTATTACATTGTATCTTATAACAAGCACAAATTTTGAGTTTTCATCCTTTAGAGCTTATGATTTTCATTTCTCTATCATGTTCTTGTTTGATTCTTTCAGTCTTCACTTATCTTACATATGACATTTGGAATTATTACATGTTTTTATTTATGTATGAATTCTTCATGTTTTTCTTACATCTTTACTTACATTTCATTTTTATTCATTCATGTTTTTATTTATGTTTGATTCAACATGCTTATATTATATGGGGTTACTTTTCTCTTGCTTACATATCTTTGTTAAAGTTTTCTTGTATTGATATTTCATTTTTCATTCATGTTTTACATGATTTAAAAAATGATTTAATATGTTATAAAATCATTTACCATTCATTTTCCATTATTTTGTCATTCATTTACCTTCAATATTAGAACCTTGCCTTAACAATCCCAATTTGCCAATTTTTCCAATACCCTCATATCTTTGTCTCCACTAACTATTTTTTTAAAACATAAAAAGTTCTGTAATTGTGACATTGTATAGAATATTTTCCACTACTATATTTGTCTATTTAAAAAATTTATATTTTTCATTCTTTTTTCACTAATCTCTATAGGTTTTCCTAATGTTCTTCACATTTGGACACCTTCACTTCTCTTGTAGTCTCCTTCTTTATCTACAACACTAAGGTAAGTAAAGGTATGTATTTTTAAATTATATCCTTTCATTTTTATTATTTTCTCTTTACTATATTTTACTTATCATCAACATTATGCATTATCATGTTCTATTCCTGAAGTACCATCCCGCGTTGTACTCAAATGACACATGATGAGATTCAAGTGGGGCATATGTATACACATAATATTTTCAAATTTTTATCACTTAATTATGTTATTTATCTTATATAAACCCATCAAGTCTCAATATCTCTAAGTTCATACCCTAAGGGGTGCATCGAGAAAGGGATGGGCAAACCATTGGTGCTTCGTAGGATTGTTGTCCCTTTTTCCACTTGTTATCTACATACTTATCTCCTAAAATCCATATTCATAATATTTTTATTTTATATTACACACTCCTAAATGATTTCTTACCTTTTATCCCAATTTTCCTAACCTTGATCACCTTTCTACTATCTACTATACTAGGTTGACCCTATAAGTTTTGGGTAAAATTCATTTAGCTTCTAGGTCAGCTCTTGGTTGACCTAGCTTGTGATCTAATGAATTCTTATCTATAGCTATACCAGGTCGACTAGGTTGATCCTATTGTCCAAAACATTTATAAGGGATTAGGGTTAAATACATAAATACATACATACATACATACATACATACATACATACATACATATATATATATATATATATATATATATATATATATCATTTTACCATTAATTATAGAAGAGAACAATAAGTAATAGCTATTACACATCTTCTTATCCACCATTCTACTTAAGGAATAATATTAGGGTTTCATACTTTCTTTGGAGATATGGATATTCTCTTATAGAGAATTATTTTGGATGCATTGATGAGTTTTGTATCCTAAATCTAATTTATCCTTGTCATCCTTACATACCAAAACAACCTCTTTCAAAGCACCTTGGCCAAGGGAGAGATTGAGGCTTGACGGGTTTGTCTTTGAAGGTAATTATTATTAACATTTTTCCTCCTTTGTAAGAGTAGATAGATATGAATTTTTACATATCTTCCATGCATTAGGATTTTATATATATTGATGTGAGTATATGTCTCTTATGCATGTTTATTTTTATTGTTTCTTATCCCCACTTTGTGCCACAAGCTTTGATGAGCACTAGATTAGACTTTACTTTACTTGTGATTAGTTTAGTGAATATAAAACATAGGGCTTAGTTAGGGCTATTGCATGATTGTGCTTAACTAGAAATTTTGGAACCCTCCCTAACATGGTTTATTATGGTAAGAGATCTTCTAATTGGGCCTAGAAGATCCCCTTATTGGTCATGTTCCTGATTAACTAATTTATCCTCAATCAAAAGTGTAAGCATGATATATCTTCTCCAAGTTAGAATTGATTTATAGACATGATGCATTTATGATTACATACACATGCCATTTTTAATTAGTTTTCAAATCCTCTATGTTATCCTTATGTAGTTGGTGAAAGTTGTCATAATTAAATGAAAGAACACTTTTTCCATGTAAAACCAATTTTTATGTAGAAGCTAAAGGGAAAGGACTTTTATATTCTTGAGGATGTATCAAATCATTTTTTAAAATGGTGGGAGAATGGAATTGATTATAAGGATATCATCTTCCATAATTTAATGAATTTATATTATATGCCTTAACACTTGTAAGAATGAAAGAATAATGAATTTTGATTCCCTCCTTGAGGGAGAGTTGGAGAGTTTCATAATAATAGTCATCAAAGCAATTGATATAATCCATGATGAAAGATATAAATATACACAAAATATTAAGACAAGGTAGGATATAAACATATAAAATAGAATGCTTATGCAATAATGATGCTCAAATATTAGGTTTACCAAATGTTTAACCTTAAAAAACTTGATGTGAGGGATTTAGGGTTAAGAATATAAAATTAAATAAACACAAGGGTGATAAATAGATCTATAGCAAACCAGTTAATTAAAAAATTTAGATAGAACATATACTAAATTTATTATGTTGATATATGTTTAAAATGGAAAGTAAAACTATGTTATATATTAAAATGATAATGAAAACAAGGTACTTAGTTGATTTTGATGCTAACACATATTTGTATTTGGAATATGTAGGAAGTAGACTAAAAGAGTTTTCTAAAATAGTTTTAAAATTATGGAATTAGTGCCTTTGTATCCTCAAACACTTGATTTTGCATTGGATGGTTGCATTAATACTAGTGTCTAGGTTAGACATAGGTGTCTTGCATAGAATAATTGCTGGGATAGTATATAACCACTTAGATGATTATAGGTTTTTCATCACCTTTAATCTTGTGCATTCATACATGGGTCAAAGAATATCAATCCTTCAAAAATTATAAAACCTTATTTCTTCCTCCTCATAGTGGCTGCAGGAAAAATGGGTTAGTGGGCACACAATGTTGAGCTTCACTGAAGACCCCTATATTAATGAGCAAGAAAATACTATGAAGAGGACCTTAGACTTATTTATTTCTCCCCTATGTGTTGTCTTGTGTGTGAATCATGCAATATGTGGAAAATAAATACAATAGTGACCTAGCTTGTAACTTGGCAAATGGGGCCATTGGGCTGCTCCTTAAGTATTTTAGACCTGTGTATGTGTTGTTCTTGATTGATATGAGAATAGGAAAAATTATGAAAGATTTGATTTATTGAGTGCTTTATTTAATGCTTTTGATAAGTTGTCTTGGTTTTTGCTAGGTGTAGGTGAGGAATAAATGAGGGTTAATCTTATATTAATACCAATCCATTTAGATAAATAACTTGAATTAAAGCACTTAGGCCAACCACTAGCATATGTTTCATATACAAATTATATGCCTTTAGGGCACTAGACACTTGTGTCAAATAAGGACACTTGTGTCAATAGAGGTGTCTATTTGAGATACAAGCATATAGGAAGCATGAAAGTAAGTACATGTTTAAAAATTCAAAAAGCATAATATAAACATGTTTTAAGCATTCTAGGCAAGATAAAAGGCTTGGATCATCACTATAAGGATGGTCAGACTAAGTGATAGGCCAAGGGTCATAAGAGAGAATATATGAGACTTGCAAAATTAGGAAAGGTCTAGAATTGAGAGGAATAACCAAGGTGTATGTTTTCCAAGTGTATAAACTAAGGTTTTATATAATTCATAAATAATGTATATATGAATAAAAATTCCCCAAACCATATGTAACTAATCCAAAATTGATCTTCTAACCATAATATGATAAGGTGTAGCCATATAATGAGTTTGTTATGGGTAATGTCATGGACATTGAGTGTTGTTATACTTAAATGTATATTACCTCAAAAATCATGAATCAATTATTATAGATGGGCTTAAAGATGAAAGATTTATCAACACTTGAAATAATCAATAAATAACTACAAAGGTGTAAATGTCCAAATGTGCACAAACCAACATCATGCCTGACTAAAATATAGAATGGTGTATATGTGTATGAATTAGAATCATGACTAACTAAATTTGTCCTATAAAATAAATTACATGTTCCTTTCACCTACCCCAAAATGTATTTTAATTTGTATCAATATAATACACTCCCCCAAAATATATCTAAATCATGTAAACAACTATCCCAATCTGATATCTAAATCACATATGAACTTTAAAATATGTATATTATACTCAAATGTGCTCATGAAGGCTTTAATATATATGAAAAATCCAACTAATATGCCTCACTTTTGAGATGAGGGATAGATCCTTCAAGTCACTCAACTCAAAAGAGAATTGAGTTATATCATGACATACATATAGATAATATCATGTAAAGTTATGTCAACATGTGGAGAGTATGCCATCATAGTAATGCATCTATAATAGAGAAATGTATATAACATATGGGATTCAAGGTATTATAATTGGTATGTTAATATAGATATATCAATGAATCACACATTCATAACTATCATTGAATAAGACTACACAACAAGGAATGGCATGATATAAATCATGGAACAACACTCAAAGGGGAGGTGTGTGCTATAGATCACACCACCCAAAAACATATCAATTGAATAAGTTCAACAATATCAACACACAATGTCACACAATACCATATAATTTAATACATAGGTCTAAGGGACTACATACAAAGGACAAAAAGATGTCATAACAAATAAGGCTAAGGAGCCACAAAAAAGGAACACAAATGATGTAATGATCAATGTTAAAGAGACAAAAAAAAGACAAGGGACCACACACAATAGACAAAAATAAATAGCATATAATTTAAAATAACAACATTGATGAATCATAGAATTAGTGAAAGCTAGTCTACACTATCCATGTGTGTATCATATCATAGTAAATATAGTATCTATGTAACACTATGTAAAAAAAATAGCTATAAATGCATGTGTAAGATTTATATGTAGCTAAACATAGTAAAATATTATATAAATATATAACATGTAATAATGTAACTTGTGGAAGTAGATGCCACCAACATTGGCATGCCTCATGGGTATAGGAAAGGTATAATATCTACATGTCCATGTATGATCTGTATATCCTACATCACACTCATATAACTTGTGAAATACATGTGTGTATGAAAATCATATGCCATATACCAATAATGTGATAAAAATGTATGTAGATAATGTAATCTAACAACTCATGTCATGTTCAAGGCCTAATTTTTGATTTTTTGAATATTTGAATGTTTTTTGTATTTTATTAATTTTTTGTTTCTAAATAATTTAAATATTGAACAAGTTGTAACCAATTATCCCATCAAGGGGATAATCATGGAAAGTTATTTTATCATATTGGATAAGGGTTATATTTTGAAAATAAAAGGTAATAGATGTAGGAGTATTGACATCTAAAATGGAATCATGTGATATAATGTAATTGTCATCATCAATACTTGTATATTCTTGTGTATGATAAATAAATTTAAAATATAATTTAATATTTGGATTTTTTTCATATTATGATAATTAATATGTGTCTATCTATATAACATGTTGTATTTTCAATGGGACTAACTTGGTACATGCTATAATAAATAAGGGCCTCTAGGAGTCCTAAAAAGCTCTCTAATGTAATAATTTATATAAGACTAATTACATAAGATAATAAAATTTTATTATCCAACTTGAATGTATATATAAATATTGAATGGGTAAAATAAATACCTATAAATAATGGCCTTGGATAGGGTTAATAACTAACTACAATAGTGGTAGGGGTGGAAAAGGGGATAACACTGATTGAAGAGGATACTCATATCAATTGTTTGAAACTATAACTACCCTATTATAATGTATATACTTGACACATTGATGAAGTGTATAAGGTAATTCATGGAACTTATTAATATAATAGAATCCCAAAAATATATAAAAGACCCCATTACTTAGTATAATCAAGAATAAAGTAGCCATTTTGGTAGGGCCTACTTAAAGAGGTAAGACAATATGTCCAAAGGTGTTATATATGTGTCCATTAAACCCTTTTATCACTCTTTTAGTATATTTTATATCATTTTATGTGTATCCAATATATTTTAGGAGTGTAATGGTGAACACATTTTCTATTTAATAATTATCAATCATAACACTATGTATAGAAATTAGAGTAATAATCAACAATATCACTATCATTGAATGTAATCATAGGTTGTTTTGGTATTATTATTGAAATTATGCCAATAATATGATATATTATATTACTCTATGTTTGTGTATGAGTATATACATGTTATCTATGATGTACTTTATAAGTATCCTTATTTTCTATTCTCCCATGCTTTGTAAATTAGTTATTAAATATTTTCCACTTATAGTTCCCATTTTTTGTGGTTCAACATCCTATGTGGGTGTTCCTAATTAAATATTATGTTTACTTAAGCTTATTTAGTGAAAAAATATTTAATTCATGGCCTTTCATTGTATGACATAACTCATCAAAAGACCTAAATTTATTGAAACTCATGGACTCATGAAGTGGTGCAAGAAAGTTCTATTTGAAGATATATTATAAATAATTGTTTTCCATAAAATTGGTCATATTATTTATCATGGTATTGTATCAAAGTATATACTCAATAATTATCTCATTAGACCCTTGCTTGAGTTTTAAAATTTAAGCATCAGATATTGACTCATCAATGTTGATAGAGAAATGTGCTATAAATTAACTAGCTAAAGGAAAACACTAAATAATTGAGGTAGAAGGTCATAAAACAATTTTAATGCATATTATTTGAGGTTAATTAGAAATAAATTTGTCAATTAATGGTTATTGGTTGCATAATATAAGCATATTACATGGAAGGATCAAATGTGTTGTTTAGGATCACCTTTTTTGTCATATAATAGGAACTACAAACCATAAAGGTAGGGGATAAGTTGTTATTTCAAGAGCTAATGAATTATGGAAAAACATATGTGAATCTAATTAATGATTAACTCAATATGTAACTTTATATAAGTGCACTACCTTATCTTGTAGAGCTAAAATAGTCTACTAAATGGAATGTGTAATAAGCAAGGTAGATGATGTAATATGCATGGCCATCAAATTATATGAATAGGTACCCTCTAAAAGAATACGCATGTAAATTTGTGGGAGCCCTTTTATTTCCTCGACATCTTTAATGGTTATTACATGTGTAACTATAGGTGTAGATATAGGAATACTATTAATAATAAAGGATTTTTATACTTTAGATGTAGCAACCTTAGCCTAGTGATTAGATTTGGAATTTATGATTAGATATAAGACTCTATCCAAATCAAAAGGTTTTTGGCTGATATGGATTCAAAATTAAGATAAGGCCTAAGTTTGATGAGGGTTTAACTAACTAAGATAATTAGGAATAATTATATCTTGGGAATATTGGTTACTATTATATCCCAAATTTGCACTCTAGAAAAGTCAATCAAACCTTCTCAAATTTGGGATAACATGGAACTATCTCTAAGTGTATATAGATTGCCACAAAATATAGATCTATAGATTATGGAATAGCTCCCTTGATCTAACTATTTAGGTTCACACACTACACTAGGCTAATCACTTGTTTGGGGTGAAAAGGGAAGAAGGAAACATAAAAGTAACATACACTAATGGAGGTGATACACCAAGGATATCTCCATAAACATACTTGAATTTTCACCAAGAAGACAGATTGCTAAAAATAATCTCAACTCAAGGTTCTTCAAGCATAAGTGTTTCTACATGGAGTCATATTGGTATGCATTTCCAAATGTGGGTGAATAGGAGGTCTAATCTAAGACACTATTAATCTCTCTTCACACTTCAAATACACCTAACAAATAATGACACTTCGTGAGACCTGTTAGAAGAAGTATTACTCACATAATGAATACAAGAGTAGAATGAAATCAAGGAGAAACAATCATATCTTATCATGCAAATATACTAATTTACATACTTAGGTAAGACTTACAGAGACTAAACTAGCTTGAGAAAACTTTATTCAAAGGTAAAAAATATGTCAAACTAGTAGGGCTTCACCATACCGATTGTGTATAGTTTGCAAAGCCCAAAATGGATTCAATATATATATCATAGGAGAGGAGAGATAAAGTGTGACATTTAAGGGTCACCATGTCAAGTGTCAAGCTCTTGGAGGCCTTAACACTTTAAAATATCAAGACTAGCTTCTAGGACTGTGACTGTGTATAAGGTTTTGGTTGATAGAGTGTGAGGTTTGAAAACCCATTTTAATTCATCTTCACTTTTATTCTTTTCCTCTGATAACCTCATGGAAATGTGATATTATAAATATAAGAGTGATTTATACATATTCATCTCCAACTTACACCTTTCCTATCTTAAAAACCTACATCTTTCATTAACACAAGGATAGTCTATCTCTTGAGTCAAATTGTAGGTGCTTATTTGTTAAATCAATGTATTCTTATAGGTTATGGTAAAAATTTTGGCACTATAATTAACATTTTTGGTTCCTCCTTAGGTCACTAGAATTATCTCACACTTGAATGGGCTCATTGCTACTTTGAGATCATGCAACCATTCCTTACCATCAATGCACTAAGTGTCACTTGCAATGTGCATTATTCCAAATTCATTTGGGCCTAATGGCACTATAGTTCTCCAAGTATTTATAGTATAAAATTGACTAAGTTTTAACCTCACTCACCATCATTCTCTCTTGACCAGACAACCTACTCTTGTGCTAAGGTGTTACCTCTAGGTCTAAGCTATAAGAATGAAGCTATTAGAATTAACTATACCTCATAAAATTCCACCATGAGGTGACACTATATGGAGAAAAATATATTTTTAGATAAGTTAAGGTAAATTTTTTTTAACTTTATTTAACTCTACACTTCTCCATCTAGGTTGAGGTCTAAATATGTCTCACTCTCTCAACAAGTATATATAAGATACATCTTATGATTAGACCCAAAATTCCTATTTCTTGAATCTCTTTCCACTTTATCAATATCTCAAGCCTTCATGGTATTCTTATTTGAACAAAACTAGGCAAGTATAATAGTATGAGGACTATGCATCCACTTAGAATTATGTGTCCCCTTATTTAGCCTTCCTCTTTAGTCTTGATGAGTTGATGAAACCTAAATGACTTGATAACTCCATTCAAGTCTTGGAATCATACACAACCTATCTTTTAGGTCCTAGATAGTCCTATAATTATCCATATATACTTACAAGTGACTATAGGTGAATGTGCATATTATGACTCTAATTATTCTTACTTAGTGTCTTATAACCGTATCCCACTTAATCCCTAGATATTGCAATGGAGAATCTATCCAATTGTGCTTTGAGGGCTTAAAAATAAGTATATTATTCTTGACCTAAAGCCACTCATAGGAGAATAAACTCTGTAACCAATAAAACACTATTCTCAGTTCTTAATGGTTCTCACTTCTAGCACAATGAGATACATCTACCTATTCTCCTATGACCACATGTGCCAAACTAGTTGAAGTCAACATGAAATGAATAAACATGCTCTATAATTATACATACACTATTTTGTTCACATAGACCAATCATCAAAGTGAAATTAGATGAGAAAAATTGAGCCATTGGGATTACATAGGCATTTAAGAGGTGATAACAATATTAATGATTGGTCATGTGTCATAGGCCACCAATATTGAAACCATGACCATGAAATGGAAGCTCATAAGGACTCTTAACATCCCCCAAGTGCACTCACTCAAGCTCTTCTTCTATATTTTATACCAAAATAAAATTGTTAACCCTTTTTGACTTGTCCAAGAGTGGATCTATTGAAGCTACCTGAGCATGGAAATGACTTTTGGGTATCTCAAGACACCTTCTTGAACCATTCACATAGGCCATATGAGTCACCTCAATCTATAAAATATCTAAAACTACATTTTTTATAGGTGATCCTCTTATATTTATGTTAGACCTGCAACATTTTAGTTTCAAAGCCTTCGTCTAACATTTTATGATAAGAAGTACATTAGATTGCTTCTTGACACATTTCTACTTTTGTGGAAATTTGTAGAATTATTTAGCATGACCCAAAAGGTGGCATAAAGGGGCATTGAGAAAAATAGACAAATGTGGCAAAGGTTGAAGCATATTAAGTAACCCTCAAAGGATGACTTGACCTCATTTAGGACCATGGTGACCATTTTCAAACCTAGGTGACCTTATGAAAGTTTGAACATGCAAGGAGGGTTGACCCAATTTAACATAGGGTAAAATTTGGTCAACATTTTAGCAATTTCTAGGGGGTATCATGCCTTTTATGCTAAAGACCAGTTACATTATCCTATCCTTGGGAAATAGAGTCACCCATATACTAAAATTGACATTGATATGCCTATAAGAAGACCTCAAATTCACACCAACACATAATAAGAAACAAACACACAAAACAAGACAGTAGGACACATACTTGTTCTCTCTAAGCACTTAGGGAAAACACACAAATAAATAAATTGTAAACAAAAACATATCCTAATATATACAAGACCTAAAAACACTTGAGGTGAAATAAAAATCTTCATTGCTTCAACTAGGGTCAAAGACAATGCTTCTAGAATCATTATTACTCCATGAAAATAAACCATCATAAAATGAATGTTTATCAATAAATAATTGATTATGGATATAATCAAATGGATTACCATTGTTATTACTCTTCGTAAGTACAAATGTATCACTTGGATCTCTCATGAACACTCCATCTAGCTCTCTTAGATGTTTTTCTGACTTTGTAGTTTGCTTGTTCTTTGTCATGTGCACTTAACACTCCTCAATTTGATCATTGGGAATCATCAAATCCTTCTCAACTTTAAATGCATTTAAATCATGAAATGTTTATTTTTTAGAGTCATCAATGTTGTCTTCTTGTTTATCAAACACTTCATTGCCTACCAAAATTGTTTTCAACTTGGTAGACAGCTCATGCTCCTTCTTGTGCTCATTAGATACATGATTGACCTCATCATTAGGTCTATATTCCTTTTAAATATTTGAATCCCTAATAAGTTCCTCAAACTCTTGCACTATGGTAGTGAATTATTACCATATATTATCTACATCTTCTTGAAGTTCATGCTTATGAACATCCTCCTCTTTGGCAAGCATAATTAAATGCTCACTAGGATTGTCATGCTTTGTTGCATTTGAGATATGAAAAATATCATCCATGTGTAAAATATATTTAACACATGAGCCTTTTTCTAGAGTTTCATTAGAATTTTCCTCAATAAATCCATCACATTCTTCATGGAGGATGTACGTACCAAGACCCATTTCTTCAAATCCATACTATTCATCTCCTTATTTATCAAGGTACAAATCAGTTATGCCATCAATAAGTGTTAGAGGTTATTGATCACTAGGATGATCTTATTCATCACTAATATTGAAATTAATGTTAGACGTATAAGGCACATATGGATCTACATGAAAACTAGATAGAGGTTCAGATTTAATTGATACTTTAGCACCATACCTAGTCCTAAATGCCATACAAGACTGATCTAAAGTCAAGTATCCTTCAATATTAACAATAAAATCTCTTGAAAAAAAAAGTGAAAATTGAGGTGGGACATCCATAACCATAAAATATTGAGGAATAGTGAAAGTAGGATAAGCATGAAGAAGTTTCAAACCTTTGATTATGCCCATTTTCTTGGTAGCTGACCCATCTAGTAATATCACCCCCTTAGAATGAGGCTCATACTTCAAATTAAACTTATCATATACTTGTTTGGGCATGACACAAGTACTTGTTATAATATCAATCAAATAATTATGAACCAAAGCATCACCAATGATGATAGAGAGGTAAAATGGAGGAGGTTTGTCTACTTTCTTGATTTTATTTGATTGTCATTCACTAGGCTTCAATGTGTTTGTCAAGGTTGACTCTTTCCCACTAGGCTACTTAGTTTCAAAATTTAGTTTAGAAAACTCTTCTTAGATTAAGTTTGTTTGTCCAGGTATTTCAAGTGTATCCCACATTGATACATTCACATGATCTTTCCTCATCTGCTCTAAAATGTTAGTGAAAGAGCCACTGACCTTAACTTGTCTACTAATAGGAATGATGTTGCCTATACCTTGAGAATTCTAAACTCTTTGATCTACTTGTGCATTTGAAACTGCATTATAAATACCCAACCTTTGGACTATTTTAAAGCTCATTGATAAACCATCACCAGCCCCTTGAACTTTCTCGATTGCCTTTCTCTTTGACCTTGTGTTTATAGCTATAGGACTTAAATATTTGCTTGATTGCCCTTAGTAATTCAGAACACATGAGTTATCTTGATACCAATTAACTAAATTAGGGTCCACTTGAGTACTCTTCCCATTATTATCTATTTCATTGGGTACCTCATCTTGAGTCATGGCTAGCATTGTTCCCAAATTTGTCATGAAAGCTTGATTGAAGGACTCATTGGCATAGGTAGATAGATCATGAGGTTGATCCCATGAAGGATAAATCTCATGCTATTGAAGATTGTTTTGAGTAGGAACTAATGATTTAAAGGTGGAGGGATCATTAATATTATACCTATTATATGACTTTTATTTAACTAGCTTCCCTTGGCCTTTATGGTGACTTTGAAAAGGTGGTCTATTTCTTTGATAATTTGGATATGATTGTTTATGTTGGTAATGTCTTTGGAATGGTCTCACTTGATACTATTGTATGATCCTCTTGAGACCTAATATCCCTTGCTCAATATCCCTTATTATTTCTACCTCATTAGATTTACTTGGTTGACTAGGGACAACTAGCTTATGTTTTGGTGTAGGAATGAGAGAAACAACAGGTATAAGGGTTTATAAATCAAGGAATATAGGCATAGAGGATCTTGGGGAAATCTTCCCAACCTAAATCAAATAATTCTCAACCCTAATGGCCACTTCATAGGCATTAAACAATGTGTTCCCTCTCATATATTGTATCATCATATAAATGCCACTATCAAAAGCCTTAAGATAATAAAGGAAAACATGATAAGTAGTAGGTCTTACCAATATTCAGGTCCTATCCCATGTCTTCAAAAAAATTATGTTTAAGTCTTGAATAACTTATTGAGGTGCTCTTTTTAGACACCTAAAAGTGGCCACCAATGGCTTTATACCCAATTTTAGATCAATTCTTACCAACCTTTGCACATCTAGCCTAAGAATTTCTAAACATCTCAAATTTGATTTTATGAGATACAATTTGGCTTTAAAATCAATTAAATAGATCAAATGCACACATTAATTGAATTAACACTTGGGAAATGTTCAAATGCCTAAAAATAATTAATTAACATGTAAATCCTAATCAAATTCCTAAATTGAATTAACCTTGAGCAATTAAATTAATTATCAAAAAGAAATTTCAAAAATCAAAGCATGTCCTAGGAATTCATAATTACCTTTTTGTGAGTTTTCAAATATCCAAAATATCCCACCCATGCCTATTCATTACTAATCATGACCATTTTACACCTTTTAACTCCATTTGGGGTTAATTAACTCAAAAAGGTAAGGTTCGAACCCATTCCAATCCCTAACTACACCTTAACTCACCTTGGGTTAAGGTTAGTTGCTAAACCTATAAATAGAATCCATCGCCTATGAAGAAAGAGAGATTAGATAGAGTAATGTTATAATGTGGGTTTTAGAGTAAGATTTCATGACAATAGTGTTATAATGCCAAAATCACAAGACAATCCATAAAGCTACATCAAATAAGCATGAACCAAACCATGGTGCCAAGGGGAGAAGGAACAACAAAAATCCATTTTACAATGGTCTCTTAAGCACAAGCCAAATGAAGAAATCTCTTGGGGAATTCAAGGAATTGGTAAACAAATTTGTAAGTTATTTCCATTTTTAGTTGTGTTTTGTCAATTATTTTTATTCACCATGCTCCTCCCTTTGATCTAGGTAAGATAGTGTTATGCATGTTAGTGTGTTTGTTTTCATTTTTATTTCTTTTCATTGTGAAGCTAACATATGATCTAACCACCTTTATTGGATTACTTGATCACAAAAGGCATGCTCAGTGGGATAATAAGAATCCCACATAGCAAGGAGATGAAGATGAAAATTAGAATTTGACATTTGAATGCTTAAAATCCTTCAAATTTGTAGTTTTATCTTTGATTTTAATGCATTTTTAACTCTTTAATTATCTTGGATCTATATAGAGACCGATACCAGTTAGGACTAACTGACATTGGTTCTATGTAATCATTATCAATTTATCCCAACCGAGATTAGTTCTTTGTAACCATCATTGGTAGGCATGCAGGGTAAAATATTACTTACCAAAATTGCATTTTAAATGTTTTTAGTGTTCCTAAAGGTTATTTATTGATCCTAGTATCTTTTAAACTCTTTATCTAAATCTTACCTTGCAAGTTTTATTGAGTTTTTAGCTAATCATTACATAACCTAATGCTTTCATCTTTTGTGGTTTTGCATTTAGGTTCATAGGTGATTGATGACAATATTAATCAATCAACATTGGTTATTCACAACTATCATTTATTCTCATTGAACCAACCACCTTGGTTACCTTGAACCATCAGCGATCATTTTTTACCAATCATGATCACTGTGTGTTTAAATTAAAAACTTGAGAGATTTTTTTCTAAAGTTCATTTACTCATATTCAAAAGTGCTTCAAATAAAAAAGTTAATATATAAAAAATTACAGGTCCATGGCTTCATTGAAACACAAATTTTCAATATTTGAATGGTTTTACAATTCAATTTGGTGTTTTAAAAGGAATCTAGCTAAATCAATCACACTTCATTTTGGTATTGAAATTAACATGTTAGATATTGCAAATTTGGATGTTGGTGATTTAAAATAATTAGGATGGCTAATAACTATAAACACTTCATTCTTGGTGCTTAAAAAAATTTCTTAAGTCTTGAACACTGTTGGTGTTTAAAAATGAACTTAGGATAAATCTTAGACATTTGGGTTCTAGGCTTAAATGAATGTAGATAGTTTTTGTTTGAGTTGGTTTTTGTGAATTTTTTTTCAATATTTCACACTTAAGACAAGGGGCCAAGTAAAGAACATTATCACATTTCAATTTGGTGCCTAAAATCAAACTTCACTCATAATTGTTTGCAAACTATTTGTTGATTGTTTTTTTTCTTAAAAAAATAGCATGTGTATGCTCTCCCCCATCCCATATAGGAAACTTGGGTGATCAAAAGTGACTTTTAATTGCATTTAGTTCCTAGTCCAAGGTTTAGACATAAAGTTTCATAGGATCTCTCAAAAACCTATATGGTATTGGGTGATCTAAAAGCAACTTTAAAGTCTTTCTAATAGTCTTTATTTTTTATGTAATTTGGCTTCTGAAGGGGATGTCATTACCTATCATGAGTTATTTAGGGAAGCATTAACCCAATGATTAATTTACAAATAATATTTCAACCATGCTCTATGGTGGGGTATATAAAGAGGGGAATACATATTTATAGAGCCAAGGGGTGAGAGGCTAACCTCTCCTTTAGTAATGAAGGCCTGAGTCAGATTTGGTTAACTAGGGGATACCACTACATAGTCCATGGATGGTATCATCATGCAAATGAATAGACCCTTTCATGATAAGTTTATCAGTATAAAATAAATTTATCTTATGTTAGCCACACTTGGGATCAATCTATATGGTCATAACTTATAATTTTTAGTCAATCCCACTTTACCACACCTTGATAGGATCTAAGATGATATACTTAGCTATATTTCTATCATTTATTCATATATTTCTTCGCATATTAGATCTAAATTTTTTTTTTTATACCACATCATGAAATTTTTTGTTTGTCCACATTACTCCATTGTTTGAGGAGGTATTTGTCATCTGTTTGATAGCTTGTTTTAACTCATAAAACTTTTATGCCAAAAACATTGAGTATGACACTTGATTGAGATTGGTAAATTTATGTTTCCCAAATCATTTCAATTCTTATTCCTTTTAATTCTTTAAAAAAAACCATTATCACATATTTTAGGAGAGATAAATATCATTATGCTATCTAAATTATTTCAATAGACTTGTTTTGTCTTGTGTCCAAATTGTCATTATTTAAAAACAATCATTTGTGTCTTGTTAGATATTTGTTTTAGTGTTTTCATGTTTAAATGTTCCTATATTTTTGATCAATAAGTCCCAAGTTTTTTTAATTTTAATTTTTGATTAAATTTTACAAGTTTAGATCCAAATATTGATTGATTTTTGTTTAGGCCTTGATATGTAGGGGCTGATACATAGATCTTTGTCTTTTGGGTTGTGTAGCTTAGGTTAGTCAATTACTCAAGTTTGGAAGCTATATTTTTTTTTGCCTTTATTTGATAGAATAAATCCATCCTCAAATGACTTTTGTTTAGTGCCTTATACTAATTCGATCATATTTATGTCTAGAATCAAGTGTCTTGTTTATGCCAAAGTGTTCTAAGTTTGTTAGATTAATAGCATCTCCTTTATTTCAAAGTATAGATTTTGATGTCAATTTTGGCCAAAATTCATAGCATATGCCTTGTTTTGAGCCTATATTTTGATGCTGCATTTGGCTAAAAGACCTATCAACTTTTCCTTTCCTAGTTTAGACCTATTTAGAACATCTTTGAACCTAGACTTTGGCATCTTGTTTTTAATTAATTTTATTTAACCTTGTTTGTGTGAATAATTTAATGTTATACATTTGATGTTATACTATTTTTACCCAATCTTATCATAAACATTTTGGAGATGAAACTCCACCCCTTTTTGACCAAGTTAGACCTAGTTGAACCTTTTGTCATTTTAGACATAACTCTTTAGAGTTTATATAAATCTCATCCTCTCTTGTTGCAAAATATTTTCCATTTGATTTTATCATGTATCATTAGACACATAGTAGATCCATGCATAGTTCAGGATATGGAAATGTTATCACATAAAATAAATTTTTTTAAGACCCTTATGAAGATGATGTTGTTTGGGAGACAAATTCTTATCCACCATACAATACTCAAAGAGGGGAACATTGTCAAGATCCTTTGGCCAATTATTTGGTTAGCATTCTTTCATATATAAAGCAAGACCAATAATAGATGACCCAATATTTAGCTAGTGTACCTTAAATTATAGAAAGCATCTAATAATAACCTTATTTTTTATAATATTGTTAGCCTATGATCCTAACAGAGCCACAAAGCTAAGGCATGAAAATTTACCAAGTCTAGTAAGAGGGCCTTATAACATGGATTATAATCAAAACAATGAACATGCCTCTTTTAACAACCCTAATGCCATTATACCGATGCCATATTAAGATATGGTATGATTATCACACAAAAAGTCCTCATGGAGGACCAATTATTTCAAATGCAGATAACATACTAGACATATCAAAACCTATCATGTAAACTTAACAATATGGCCATGTCAAATGTACCTCTTATTTGGTCACTTCCTTCAAATGGAGTCTTACTTGATTTGATTGGTTAGGAAAATTAGGGTTTTGACCTAATTATGAAAATCACTTTAGGATAAAACATGTTTAATACCCCAACCATTGAGGAAGTGTATTTTAATTCTATGTATGATAGTGAGAAAAATTTAATGGATAGTATGCCAGTAATGTCCAACTTAAACCAAAGTGGTGTTAGCACACAAACACATAGTCAAAAACTAAATGTGCCTTTAACTAGCATCATGAGTGGTTCACAAACTCAAGGGGTATGATTTTCTACTTCCCAACCTCAGCCTACTACCTCTAATACTCAACCAACTACTTTTTTGAGCACCCAACAACAAGGATTAAGTAGTCAACCAATGACTAGTGTCATACCACAATAGAAGGTGATGAATCTTACTCTACCTTAAAAGGTGATGATTAATATTCCACAACAATAGGCATAGTCTAATATACCCATGTAGTAGAGGAAAAAAATATCTCCACCTCAACAAGGAAAACCAATGTTCCACTTCAATAGGTAATATTAAACATACATGTTTAGTCACAAACTAACATGCCGATCCAAAACCAAACATTGTCTAACCAATAATGTGCAAAATATTGGTCAGTAATATATGTCTAATTTCTAACATACATACACTTCCCAATAGCAATTCATTTAACAAAGAGGTTCCAATGTTCCTCAGGTACCTATTAGGTAATAATTTCCTTTCATACAGAACATGCCATAAGTTCAAAGATAGGGTCTTGGTTCACAAATCCCTCTCAATCAACCAAGTATGACTAGTTAGCACATGTCCCTATTCAACCTCAACAAGTAGAGTATAACCATATTTCTCCATCCCAACCATCATATTCCAAACATCACACCTACATATCTAATCCCAACAAGGATATCACACCAAAGTATGTGCAATTTCAATAAATGGACCCTAATATGTACATGCATATTCCTAGTTTATTCCCTAGCCAATCCAACATTCCCCATCAAATACCTCCACTCTTCCCCAATCAAAGTAATCCAATTTTGACTACCCAACCATCACCTCAAGACAATATTCCCACTAATTTCCTCAAATAAGAATTGTAACAAATGAAGGATGTAATGGTCCTCATTCAAGTGTGGAAATAAACCAAAAAGTTCAAGTTGGATGATGTATGTTCCTACCCTATCAATATGGACTACTTGCAGATATAATTTCCTCTAAGGTATGATCCACCCAAGTTTACAAATATAAGTAGAAAGTGACCCCAAAGCCCATCTAACAAAATTATTTACTGTGTGCCAACTAGTGGCCTATAGTGACATCAACTTTTTTTTGTTGTTATTTCCCAGAAGCCTGGTAGGGGAAGCATTGGAATGGTTCCTGCCCAAGAATTTAGTATCTAATTTTGATGATCTTTTAGACAAGTTCATGAAACACTTCTCTTAAAATATCAAGCATGAAACTTCATTGGTAGACTTAATGCAGGCAAAACAAAAAAATGGTGAAAGCTTCACAAGCTATCTACAGTGATGGAGAGCCCTTATAAGCTGATTCACCCACAATCTACTAGACAAGAAATTACCCATTCATTTTTACCAAAAATATACATAGTGAGATATTTTACAATCTAGAGTTACAGTGTTCACATACATTCAAATATTTCATTGACAAAGGTTTGGTGATTGAAAGAGACCTCATTAACAAAGATACCATTAAACTAACCTCATCGAATCAAAACCAGAACCAAAACTAGAACAATGGCCATAATCAAAATCTAGTCCAAGTGCAAGCATCATAATAAACCTTGGCTAATAATTCTAATAGACCCAAGCAATTTAATATTAACAATAATGTTTTTGTTAATGGTGTAATAGATTCATGACATGTCCAAATCGTGTAACCATTATTTGTACAACCTATGTTTTATATGCATATAACTCCTAACCAATAACCTCTTTAGTAGATGTAGTATGTGCAATAAGAACCATAACCTAGACAAATTTAGTAAGTACAACAAATACAATAACCTATGCCTTTACAAAAACCTCCTCTAAGAAAAAATATGCCTACTCATCATGCCTTTATCAACCTTTGAGAGCCCTTGAATTAGTGTTTTACAAACTTACTATAGCTAACTTGATTAGATGGCCTATTCCAAAAGGGTAAATTCTTGAGGGTGATGACATTCTAGAATAGTATAGGCAAAATTAACTCTATGAATATCATCAGGTCAATAGCCATAATTATAACATTTTGTGCAAATCAAACATGTCATTGAGAAAATGATTGAAAATAGAGAGATCTCATTAAATCATGGAGCTTCCATATCCAATCAAAACCTTGGCATTTATCTAGATCCATTTCCTCAACATAAAAACCAATAATAAAAACAACAATAATAGTGGATAATACAACAAAAATAGTATCAATAACCAAGGTTGAACTAATAGAATTAATAAAACCAACATAACCTATAATAGAACTAATAGTAGAACCAACAATGTCAAAACAATGGATAGAACCAAGGTCAAAATGAGGCAAATAACCAATAAAATTACCATGTAGTTACACATAATTACAACTTGGTTTTAGGCCATATTATAGGAGGTCACATTAACATCATTTCCATTGATCTGAGACTAAGAACCAATCAAAAAAGACTATTGCTAATCATACCCAATCAACCAACCTATGCCAGTAATCTTTCCTTGACTTAGAACCATACATAGGTGAACCAACAAGTAGGGATTCCTATGATTGGACCTTATATTGATAATTAATTTTTAGCCTATAAACATGCACAATTACACCAATAATCAAGACTTTTCTTATCTGGTCTCCCTCCACCATCATTTATTAATAATAGTAGTCATATACCTAATTTTGATTTTATGATCACAACTCGATAGTCAAGGATTACTATACTAGGTTCACAACCATCTTCCATTTCACCCATCATCCAACCAACCATTCTACCTTAGAATAAGCCATTTACCACTACTATCCAAGAAAATATTTTTGACATTATGGAACAATTGAAAAAGATGGTAGCACAAATCTCCATCTTAGATTTGTTACGTATATCCATAATCTACAAAAACATCTTGACAGAATTACTTGGCCAATCCAAAGTTATAAATGACATATCTTCTAACAAATTTTAAGCTTTGGTTGGACACCTAGCTCTAGGACAATGATTAACCTAAAATTAAAATGATATGTCATCCCTTGGACTACTTCATTATAACCCTTTATACATTAAATTTTATATAATGAGGCACAAAGTGAAGCATGTCCTCATAGAAAATGGATTATGCCTAAATATTGTGTCTCTAAAGCTCATCAATCTTCTTAGGTACATTATAATAGATATTTAAGCAGAGATAATCACCATCAAAGCCTAAAATGATGAGGAATGACAATCATAAGGTACCATCAACTTACCAGTTATTATTGAGCCTTTGACCCATGATACACTATGCCATGTGTAAGATATTGATTTGTCATATAAAATGCTTTTGGGTAGATCTTGGATACATGATATTCATGTAATCCCATCAACATTACACTAGTGTATCAAGTTATCCCATTTAGGAATGGAGGTCACTATTCTAGGAGATTTGTATCCATATGAGCATTGTAAACATTTAGAAACCAAGTTCAAGAGATATAACTACCATTTTGTCATGAATCTAGTTACCAAGGAGGACAAGGGGAAATCAAAACTTGTTGATTTACCAGAGGCCAATAACATTGACCCTAATACCCTTGATTCCCTATCCCATATGCTACCTCTTGAGATGTCTAATCATTACACTATATTTTATAATGGACTAAGAGAGTACTTAACTCATGACACCTTTCACATTGCAAAGATTCCAAATAACCCAAATTCCTTTGGAATACCAAAAGCAAAACCACTCATGTAATGGTAAAGAATGGGAAAAGACCATTTGCATAGTCCAACACCTATCACTTTCATACTGGCCTCTAGCCAAGAAAAGGACCATCTTAAAGGTGATGAATCAAGGTTATATAATGATAAATTGGCTGATTTTTACAAGAATTCCAAGTATCCCATTCCTAATCAGATCATGTAAAATTAGGACTATGAAGGAGGTGGTCTTGAGCCAAATCAATAGGGAACACTTGAGTCAATTTCTATGACTAAGTATAAAGGAACCTATGGACTTGGATTTAAACCACTTAGGGGTGACCCCACCTATCTTATTTGTGTTCCTTTACCAATGACTAGTGATGATAATGTTGATAGTGAAGTAGAGTCTGATCATAGCCAATTCAATGACCTAACCCATACCAATATATTTGAAAATAACACTATTTGTACCCTTCAACTATTCATTCACCATAATCCATTACCATTAATTATCCCCAAATGATAGACTTGGGCCACCAAGAATCTAATGTGCTGATTGATGAGTTCTAAAATGATGAGGCCTTCTATGATTTCTAGACCTAAGGGACAATGTTCTATTGGGGGACCACAAAAAAGGGTTCTCAATAAAATTAAATCTTCAAGCCTATTTTGGAGAGTGGATGAACACCCTTATCCAAAAATAATTAAATAAAACACTAAGGTCCCAAAGTGAAAACCTCTTTGAGGTGATTTTGGACCAAGGAAAAAGTAAAGATAAAGGCAAGTTTAGTGGTGAAAATCTATTTTAGGTGCCACTAGATGGGGGTGTTTAACCTTATTCAAACATAGACTAGGAGACCACCAATGATGAACTTGTCTATGGGTCTAAGTTTAGTCTTGAAGAAGAATAAGCATTTGATCAAATCATTCAGGATACCAATAATGATGAGCTTGTCTATGGGTCCAAATTTTGTCTTAAAGAATAGTAGGTGTTTGATTGCATCATTCAAGAGTTTCAAATAACATTTGTTACATATCCATCCCTCTCATTAGGGGATTTTGATTCATTATGTCTAGGATAACTTGAAGAACCAGTCCTAATAAAGGACTTTGACATATCCAAATAGTTCAAATCTTTGCCCATTATTCTTGAAGAGGATTAAACCCTTTTAGTGAAGGATACTTCAATTTTTGAAATTGGGACTCCAGAAGACCCAAGATGAATAAAATTAGGCACATCCCTTATTGAGGAGGAGCGTGAAGTCCTTATAGCCCTCTTATGAGAATTTGTAGATATATTTGCATGGGCCATTCTAACATGCCTAGTTTGGACCCCACCTTGGTTGTTCACCACCTTATGGTACATCTTGATGCCAAACCAATGAAATAAAAGTTACATAAAAAGCATCCTCGCATTGTTGTGTTAGTGAAGAAAGAGTTGGAAAATCTCTTGGAAGTGAGATGTATTAGGCCAATCGACTACTCTAAATGGATTTTCAATGTAGTTACAATAAATAAAAATCTATAAGGAATCAGAATCTATACTGATTTTAGGGACATTAACAAAGCCTACCCAAAGGATAAATTTTCATTACCAAACAATAACATGATAGTTGACTTGACAATAGGTTATGAGATACTTTCACTGATAGATGGATTCTCAAGTTAAAATCAGATTTTAATAACACTAGAAGACCAACATAAAATAGCATTCACCACTTCATGGTGAATATTCTACTATTAGGTTATGTCATTTAGTCTCAAGAATGTAGGGGCTACCTATCAAAGAGCCATGATAATCATATTTCATGATATGATGTATGATATTATTGAAAACTACATCGATGACATATTAGGTAAATCAAATACTAGGGCCAATCATCTAACAACATTAAAGAGGATATTTGAGCAACTATGTAAATACAAAGTTAGGCTCAACCCTAAGAAATGTGTTTTTGGAGTTACTTTAGGCAAATTTATTGTTTTTATTATGTCTCACAGGGGTATTGAAGTCGATCCATCCAAAGTATGATCCATAACAAATATGCCACCACCAACCAATTAGTTTGTAGGGTAAGATACCATTATTGAGATGTTTCATATCTTTCTGATAAGTTTCATCCTTTCTCACATATTTTAAATAATGGTGTCACATTTATTTGAGATGATGATTTTCAAAAAACATTTCAATAGCTATAAGACTTTCTTGTGAATCCACTAGTTTTATTACCCCCTATGCCGTATAAACCATTCTTTCTATATTGATCAGTGATAGACAAAGCCTTGGGGTCATTTCTATCTCAACATGATGATAATGGAAATGAGAATGTTGTGTACTATCTAAGTCATACACTAGTATCATATGAACACAAATTATATGCCTTTTAAAAAATCTTATCTAGTTATGGTCTTCACAACTTAGAAACTATGACATTACATGTTGAATAATAAGACCATGGTCATTTCAAAAGTAGATCCACTCAATTATCTACTATCCAATATAGATTTACAAGGCTATATGGCCAAATGGATCATGTTTCTTAGTGAGTGTGAGATGGACTATGTGAACCCAAATGTCATCAAGGGACAAGTTCTTGTAGATCAGCTTGTTGAAGCACCCCTAACATATACAGAGCCATTGACATTCCAATTTACTGATGAATCCATTATGACCATCATTTACACACCTCTTGAGAGTAGAACTAGAAGCTATATTTTTATGGATAATTTACATCAAATGGATTAGGAGCAGGCCTTTTATTTATCACTCCATAAGGGAATCTAATCCTTAAGTCATCAAATATTATCTTTCCTTATACTAATAACATGGATGAATATAAAAAAATCATTATAGGGATTCAACAAGTAGTACAATGGAATATACATCATCTAAAGGTTTATGGTGATTCATAGTTAATCATTAATCAAGTTACATACCAATTTTAGACCAAATATGACAAGCTGGTTCCTTATAAAGCTATGGTTGACACTCTCAAGTAACAAATTATTGATATCTAGTTTGAACATATACTAAGGAGAAATATAAAAATAGAAGATTCCATATATACTATTGGATCATTGATTCAACAAATATATATAGCTAAGGATTATCAATTTCTCATTAAAAATCTACTAGTGCCAGCTCATGAACCATCAATCATCATAATGATCTATGATATTATTAGTCCCATATCTACTTGGTATTCAGACCTTTAAAATTACCTTCACAACCATATTATGCCTCTTGAATTATCTTAAAAAATATATAAGGCCTTCATTCACAATGACTAATGTTATACCTTACTCAGACCAACCTTATACCACTACAGTTTTGATGGAACTTTGCTTCATTGTTTAACTTTGATAAAATCTATACTAGCATTATGGAAATTCAAAAAGGGTTATATAGAGCCCACACTAATGGGGTATTCTTGTCCAAAAAGCTCTTGCATATTAGGTACTATTGGACAATGATGGACATATATGTAACTACATATGTGAAAATATGCAATACAATTTAATGACATGCTAATTTGATTCATGACCCAACCAAGACTTTCAAACCAATGTTGACACCATGGCCATTTTATATATGGGCCTTAATCTCATTAAGAAGATAAACCCCACCTCATTCATTGGCTATAAACATATCCTTACCACCATCAAATTTTTCATTAAACAAGTTGAAGCTATACCCTTCACTTATGTGATTGGAAAGTAAATTTCCAAATTTATCTTCAACCATTTCATCTACCTCTATGGCATTCTATCTAAAATTATATCTAATAATGATGGATATTTTAAAAATAAGGATGTTGAATCATTATGTGTTGAGTATAAGATTACTCAACATTTTAACATGTCATATTACCCTCAAGGTAACAACCAGGATGAAGCATCAAACAAAACCATTGTCAACGTCCTTAAAAATATTGTTAATGATGCCAATCATGATTGGCACCTTAAGATATTCTGCACCCTCTAGGCATATCATACCAATCACCACACTCCCATGGGATCCACTCCTTAATTATTTTTTTATGGTACTGAAGCCATTCTTTCCATTGAGGTACTGTTACCTTCCTTACACATCTCTTTAAATATATATTAAATCACGAAGACTATCGTGTAGCTCACCTGCAAGAGCTAGAGTTACTTGATGAGAAATTATTGGACACAATAAACCATGTTCAAGTATATCAAAATTGACTCTGTGTACACTACAATCAATGCATGAAACATAGAGACTTTGAACTTGGTGATCTTGTACTCAACTAAAACCAAAAGAATATCATGACTGAAAAGAAGAATAAAGGCAAGTTCAAACCTAATTCGGTATTTCCTTTCATCATTGTTGTAAACTATGGCATAGGATCATATAGGATCATCACACCATATGGAGATGAAATTGATGAGCCACTAAATATTATACACCTCAAGTGTTATTTTGCTTGAGTGACTTGGTGTATTATCTATAAGGACCACTTCAAGTTATAACATATTATCAATATTATTCCTTGTACTATAACATTCTATCAATCTATCACTTTGTCATTCCACAATCCATTTTACCAAACCTTCTCTATCAAACAAACATGTTTTAACCCTCCCTACCTAACCTATTTAACATTGGCTCACCCATTGGTACGCTTTCAACATGAAGATTTAGATCAGTTACAATAGTTGTTTCAATAATTCCAAATAGAGGCCATATTTTAGAGTAGTATGACAAAAGTTTGGTAGTTGTATCCTTCATTTATTATTTCATTCTATATCATGCTTTGTTTGTGTGGGTCTGATTATAACCACCTATGGGCAAATTAGTGTCTCACTAATCTTACTACTAATTATAACCACCTATGGGCAAATTAGTATCATTGATATGTGTAGTCTAAAATTTGAGCACAAATAATTAAATCATGCAATTCAATCACCCAAATCTTAGACCACCAGTTAAAGTCTAAATCCACTAAGATTTAAGTGCAATTAGATGAAATGAATATTTAATCCAACACTCAAATCTTAGATATTAAATGATTTAAACCAAGATAAAAAAAAAGACAAATAGATTGAGATGGATATACCTTAACTCAAAATTTGGTTAACATGATGGGTTGATGTTGGATCTTGATAATGGATGTAAGGATTTATTTTGACATGGATTGACTATGCTAATTAGAGTTGGCTTCCATGGAGGAGGAACCTTAGTTATATAGATTGTGGAGGGAATATCAAGGTCTAAGATTCAAACTTAGATGAGGATATCTAATGGATAATAATTATCTAAGGAATATTAAATTCCTTAGAAGTCTCTAGTTTAGAGACTTTTAGAGAATTGGAGGAGCTTCTCAAATTCTAGAGACTTGTCTATTAGTTTATGTATAATGGAGGATTAGGTGGGAGTTAGATAGGGATTAGGTAGGATTAGGGACATAGGGATGTAGGAAAGGCTAGGGTGTAGGTTAGTAGGTGGATAGGTGGGGTTATGGGAAAAAAATTTCTCATATAATGGATAACTAGGATTAGATTAGGATAATGGGAGATTTATAAGAATTAATGAAGGAAGTGGGATGAATAAGGTTAGTGAATGTAGGATAATGGATGGGGATATTAGATATATGGCTAATGAGGTAGTGTTACCTTCCTTATACATCTCTTTGAAATATATATTAGATCACGAAGACTATCGTGTAGCTCACCTGCAAGAGCTAGAGTTACTTGATGAGAAATGATTGGACACAATAAACCATGTTCAAGTATATCAAAATTGACTCTGTGTACACTACAATCAATGCATGAAACATAGAGACTTTGAACTTGGTGATCTTGTACTCAACTAAAACCAAAAGAATATCATGACTGAAAAGAAGAATAAAGGCAAGTTCAAACCTAATTGGGTATGTCCTTTCATCATTGTTGTAAACTATGGCATAGGACCATATAGGATCATCACACCATATGGAGATGAAATTGATGAGCCACTAAATATTATACACCTCAAGTGTTATTTTGCTTGAATGACTTGGTGTATTATCTATAAGGACCACTTCGAGTTATAACATATTATCAATATTATTCCTTGTACTATAACATTCTATCAATCTATCACTTTGTCATTCCACAATCCATTTTACCAAACCTTCTCTATCAAACAAACATGTTTTAACCCTCCCTACCTAACCTATTTAACATTGGCTCACCCATTGGTATGCTTTCAACATGAAGATTTAGATCAATTACAATAGTTGTTTCAATAATTCCAAATAGAGGCCATATTTTAGAGTAGTATGACAAAAGTTTGGTAGTTGCATCCTTCATTTATTATTTCATTCTATATCATGCTTTGTTTGTGTGGGTCTGATTATAACCACCTATGGGAAAATTAGTGTCTCACTAATCTTACTACTGATTATAACCACCTATGGGTAAATTAGTATCATTGATATGTGTAGTCTAAAATTTGAGCACAAATAATTAAATCATGCAATTCAATCACCCAAATCTTAGACCACCAGTTAAAGTCTAAATCCACTAAGATTTAAGTGGAATTAGATGAAATGAATATTTAATCCTACACTCAAATCTTAGATATTAAATGATTTAAACCAAGATAAAAAAAAAAAAGACAAATAGATTGAGATGGATATACCTTAACTCAAAATTTGGATAACATGATGGGTTGATGTTGGATCTTGATAATGGATGTAAGGATTTATTTTGACATGGATTGACGATGCTAATTAGAGTTGGCTTCCATGGAGGAGGAACCTTAGTTATATAGATTGTGGAGGGAATATCAAGGTATAAGATTGAAACTTAGATGAGGATATCTAATGGATAATAATTATCTAAGGAATATTAAATTCCTTAGAAGTCTCTAGTTTAGAGACTTTTAGAGAATTGGAGGAGCTTCTCAGATTCTAGAGACTTGTCTATTAGTTTATGTATAATGGAGGACTAGGTGGGAGTTAGATAGGGATTAGGTAGGATTAGGGACATTGGGATGTAGGAAAGGCTAGGGTGTAGGTTAGTAGGTGGATAGGTGGGGTTATGGGAAAAAAATTTCTCATATAATGGATAACTAGGATTAGATTAGGATAATGGGAGATTTATAAGAATTAATGAAGGAAGTGGGATGAATAAGGTTAGTGAATGTAGGATAATGGATGGGGATATTAGATATATCGCTAAGATTAGGATAAATTAGAATAATAAAATAGGTTAAGCAAAATTAGTGTCAACTAATAGGAATATTAGTCAACAATAATGAAGAAAGTGATTTTAGGTGTTTATATTTTGCAACTATTTGAAAGGGAATTATGAATGGATGAATTTGAGGGAGTAATGGTATTTAAAATAAAAACCAAGTCATGGATGATGTTAATAGATGATGTTAAGGGATGTGATGCCACCTCAAAGGGACATGTGAGGAATAATGAGATGGATGACCATTAGAAAGAATAAGTGAGGGGTGGGATGCAATGGATAGACAAGGGGATGGGATTTAATGTGTGAGATATAAGATGAAGAAGATGAGTTAAACTTGATAAATGAGATACAAATTGATGATAATTCCATGGACAAGTACACATAAATAGGGAGTAGAGGTTATAGGTGTCATGGATGTTTACACATCCCAAGGGGAAATCAACCATAAAAAGATGATGATAGGATTAAAAGGCCATGATCTTTAGACATATCCCAAGCAAGGATGCATGCAACAAAGAGCTCTAGGCTAGGATAAGATGATGATTTGATAAGATTGATGATGGGTGTAGCTCAAAGCTAAATAAATTAATATAATGTAGGTGATGATAGAAAAGAATCAATACGATCAAGTGATTAAAGGATTAGGGAATGAGGAGAGATGATAGAAATAGTGGTTGAGCTATCCTTGTGCATGGAAGCATGGCCAAGTGTTACCTACATAGTCTAAAAATACCTTAGGCTAATGTAGTTCTGACTAGGACATGATGAAGATGATGATGATTAGTGATTAGAAAGTGATGATGATGAGGATGATTAGACTTGTTAGTAATTTAAGGATATGATTAATAAGATGAGGATGATAAAGATAAAAGATGGAATGTTATTTGGATGAGTCAAGAGGATTATATTAAGGATGATGAGATGATTAGAGGAATGATGAGTGTTTTGGTGATCAATCCATCATAACTATCATAAACTCATCATAGTCTAAGTAATCCATTAAATATGGCACTTGGCAGTATGCCCCATGGTATAGAAATGATCAAGAGGAAATTATGCTAAAGTAAATGGGAAAATAACAAACTTTGTATCCTCAAGGAAACTTTTGGTGTCATGATAGCATTCCTGTTCATTTCCCTATAGACAAAAACACATGATGCAAATAAAACATAAGATAAATAAGATATATTAATGATGAAAATAAGACATACAAAATAAACAAGTAACACACACACAAGTATCTACATGCAATGTCATAATGTCTTCTTTAATAATGGGTTGAAGGATTGGGTGATGGTTAGGTATAGGATAATCATGATGTGATTGTGGACTTAGGATGGTGTTGGATTTGGATAGGGTGATCATGATTAAGATTAAGATGTTACCCCTAGGTGAGGATAGAATGATGGAAGGGCATAATGGAGGTATTTTAGATACTAATTTGTGCTTGAAATTTAATCAAAAAGTGGCCAAGGAGGGCGATGGAGAAAAGTGATGACCAAGGATTACCAATAGACAAGGCCCTACAAGGTTTTAATCTAACAAGGTGACTAGGATATGATGGGATCAAATACATTTCATACTAGCAAATAAGTGATTTTATGGGTGCTAGGTATGAAAAATAAATGATAAAGATAGTGATGGGATCTTCCACAATAGTGAAGAGTGATTGATGGGTGCTAGAAATGAAAAGGCCTTAATAGGAAAGTGATGGGTGTCAGATTAAAATCCTTGACAAGGTGATGTATATCAAATAATACTTGGCCAATAATATGAGATAAAAGACATGAAGGGATGGGTGACTACTTTGATTTGGTCTCAAGATGAAATTTGGTATCCAAAACATGGAACAATATGAGATGGATGTGACTAAGGCATAAGATAAAACACAATGGACTACTTTTGGATTTTTTCAAATTTTTAATTATTTTTAGGGTTTTTTGGGAATATTTCAAGTTTTAGTGATTTTTAGGATATGTATATACACTATACAAATGAGTTTACTATAAAATTGAATACCAAGCCTAACAATTATGATGAGGATGGATGGAATGATGGGTATGATGAAAAAGGATGACAATGATGGGGACCAAGGATGATGGACTAGGGATAGCCAAGGACCATATCATGAAGGAACCAGATGGTTATTGAACTAAGTGTTCATTGGAAGATATGCCAAGAGGTGTGGAAATATGTCTCAATACACCTTTTACTTCCTTATGAAGGTCAAGATGGGAAGGAAGAAGAGATAAGATGCATGATATGATGACAGATGATGGATAAGAATAATGAATCAAGGGATAGGATGATGGGTGATATAGACAAGTGGGATGGATGGATGAGGATATGAAATTGATGTATTTGATACCAAGTGTTGAGGAAAAATGTGTATAATTTATTATTTTACCATGACATCAAAAACTAGTTTTCATCATGGTACTTGACCAAGGCACCAGAAGACTAGTTTTCACCATTGGATGAATGTTTTTTTTGAATTTTTTGACTTTTTATTAGGCATCTCAATTTATTAGTTTATGGGTGAGATGTAAGGTGAAATTTTTTTATGGATTATCTATCCAATGCTTGTTCTAGGGATGTGTGATGGAAGCATCTTGTTGTTGCTGTTACTAGATGTATTAGGGCCCATGTGACCTTCAATGATGTATGATGGAGACCCCTCTAGATATCTAGACCAGCTATCTTTATTTCCCCTAGGAGAGAAAATGTTGCCCGAGGAGGTGATATATGGTGTGGATTTTATTAGATCATGATGGGGAGGTATGGAACTTAAATAGATGATAGGACTAGATTGGATTATGGGTTCATGATAGGATGGTATGATGGATGGTGGAAGATTGAGATCAGGATAGGATAATGTGATGGGTGATGGAGGATTAGGAATAGCAGTCATATACATCATTAAGGGTGTTGAAATTTCTTCATTTGATTGGTTTTATGAAACAAAAGACCATATGATATCCAAGATACTTTGACTTTGTGGTTTATCTTTGATCTAATTATTTGATGGATGATCAGTCATAATTTTGACATTATTTAAATTTTGACTACCACTTGGTTCCTAGTTTATCTTTGATCTAATTAGCCCACTAGATTCACCAAGGGATATTGATCTTTGACTTGATATATAATGAATATTTTGACTTTGATAACCTCTTAGTGCTAAATATCAAGCTTCACTAGGAGAAGACATTTTTGGATGAGTCTAATTATTTGACTCTTCTTAATTTTGAATGATAGGATCAAAGATTACTTTATTATGATTTATGACTTTTGGAATATTTTATTAGACCTTTAGATTTGTGGCACACATTATATTACTCAAGGAAGGGTCTAATGATGCATGGTCCTATTTATCCCTAGGGAAGGAGGTGATTAAGTGGTTATCGATGGGAATAAAGGGGTATATGATGGATGAAGGTAGTGGTGATGGTATGGTGAGGTCAATGAGTGGTGATGGGGTAACATAGTCTTCATAGGGGTTCTTAGGAGACCTAGTTTCAACATCAAATAAAATATCCTCAAGATCAACAAAAGGATCACTAAGACTAGCTATAGTAAACACATCCAAAGGAGGGTCATATTCAATCTTACAATCTTTAATAGAAAAATCTTACAAGAACTCATTTATGATGTCATCATCCTAATTTAAAGATATGCCTGGTGATGGATGGGAGGTATCCAAACTAGATGTATCCTTATTATCAATATCTATTGTAATATTGATAAGGGATGATGTTTCTGACAAGGAATCTAATTCAGATCTTGGTGTTGGACATGATATTGATGAAGATAATATTAATGATGTTGACTTTGATGTAGACTCTGATGCAATGCTACTAGTGGAATATTTATTGTCTATAATTAACCTCTCAACATGGGGTGTTTGTCATGAGGGTAAGAGGGTTCATGAGAGATGGGAGTACTAGGCTCTTGGGGAATAAACTTAGTTGTGATTGAGGATTTTTCAATGATGGGGGGATTATGAAAGAGGGATAGGATGTCTTTACCTTGGTTTGGAAAGGGAAGGGAGTGGTCATGATGGAGAAGGGAATCTTGGCATTTCTTTTCTTATTCACCTAGGGATTGAGACTCATTTGGTTCATCCTCAATTATAATGTCACTACATTGATGAGGTCTTAGACATAATATTGAAAGGGTTGACAAAAATTAATAGTATGCCCCTAGGTTTGGTGATGCACACAATATCAGTTATCATTATACCAAGTGGGCTTAGGCTTAGTAGGATAAAGATGTCAGATAGTTGGATAGACCATCATGTTGGTAGTGACTAATTATTTGAAAAGGGCTTCCAAGGATATAGAAAGGTGAGTATAATGACCCATTTTACTTTGTGATTTAGATGTGGAAGCATAGAAATTTAGATCATATGGTGTTTTATTTGGCTAGGTGTATGGACTATTAGTGGCCAAGATGGGATTCCCTTTGCTAGTAGGGGAAGGAGTAGATGGTAGTTTATAACTAATGGATGGAGGATTGTTATAGGACTCACATGAAGGAGCTTGATTGAGAGATGAAATGATTTGAAAAGGATAAACACCTTCAGGGAGTGGTACACACATCAAAATAAGTTTTAGGAGAATCTCATCCTTGTTAGCAACTATGTATTAGTCAATTAAAGTATGGTCTAGCTCCATGGTGATGGATGATGGGAGAGAGAGTAAGGATTAAAGATAGTTTCCTAAATAAAGTAGTTCAAATGGACCAAGCTATTATGATAGATGATGATGTATTAATGGATTAGGATCAGACTTTAGATTGATAGTATAATAGGTGTGAACAACCTATCAATGATGCCTAGTTTTCAAGCTAGTAAAGGATTGAGGATTGTGATGGGTCCTAGATTTCAAACTATCAAGAAGATGATATGATGGGTGCTAGTTATGGATAGGAAAGGATGATAAAAAATAGATTGATGATGATGGGTTTTTATATTAAAATAGATAAAGTGATAAGATGCTATAAAGATAGTGACTAAGGTATGAGACCTGATCAAAGGATGAATGATAGTGGATTGGGATGTTGTGGATGATATGATTAGCCCAAGACCTTAAACCAATTTTATTCAAGATAGGATGCGATATGACTATGTGATGAATATGATTAGGATGATGGGATAAGGATAAATATGATGATCGATGTTGATAAGATGATAAGGGATGAGATGGGGATGGTTTAGACCCTAAAGATCTAACTAGGATAAGGTAGGATGGGGTTAGGCTAGATGGGTGATGAAGGCAAGGTCAATACAAGTGATGGGGATATGGACTTAGGATATGATGTGGTTAAGATAGGTAGGGGTATGACTAATGATAATTAATCTTCAGAAGGGATAAAACTAGTATGATATCAATAGAATGAATTATGTACAAGGGGATAAAACTAGGATTTACAAGATGATGATTAGGATATGAGTGATGGGATGATGACTGAATAATGAGTGGATTGAGATAGGAGAGGACTACAAGGATGTACAAGAGAAAAAATTATGTATAAGACATGATATAGGTGATGAGATAAGGATATAAAACATGATGGTTAGGTGATGGGATAATGACCAATGACAAGGTAAACTAGGATAATAAGTGAATATAAAGACGTAGAATAAGGTATGTTTAAGGGAATAATGAGATGTAGGATGTAAAAGACAATGATATTGGGGGTGTGGTTAATTATGAATAGATGGGATTAAGATAAGATGTGGGATGGGATGAAAAGTATATAAAAGGATGATGACAAGGATATACATAATGAAGGAAAATTGAGACAAAATGATATGGGGATGATGGTGAAACAATGGTGGATAAGGTCAAATTTGGACTATGGGATTAGAAAAGTCAAGGTGGGGTGTGATTGATTATGGATGAGGTGGAATTAGGATATGTAGGTAATAAGGGTATGACCAATGATGGGTGGATATGGTTTGACTAGGAGAGGATTATGCAAAGGTGGTGATGGAATATAGTATATAAAAGTATGTTCAAGAGACAATATATACGAGGGGATGATAGGATGTAGGATGTATAAGATAAGATGTGGGTGATGGAAATGTGGTTAATGATGAGGGGATATGACTTAGATTTGGATGGGATAAAGACAATATGGATGTATAAGAGAATAAATTATATACAAGGGGATGGGTTTGGGATATACAATATGATGATTAAGATGAGGAGTGATGACTAATGATATATGTATATGGGTAGACTAGGATGCAATAAGATGATATGGTGGATGGGACATAGATAATTGATACAAGATGGTGATTAGGATATGCGAGTGATGAGGTGGTGGATATGGTTAGATTAAGAAGTGATGGATCAAGATGGCGATGGGGGGATAGTGTAAGAATATATAAAGATAGTATAACAAGGATTTATGCTAGGAGGGAAGATAGACATGATGAAGGATGGGATAAGGATATAAGATGACAAGGATGTACAAGATAAGATGTGGGTGATAAGTGGATATGACTGAGACAAAGGATATACAAAGAGACTATGTATAATAGGGATATACAAGGTGATGTTATGATGAGCTAATATAATATGGGAGGATGAGGGATATGGATAAGGTGGACTTATTAAAAGGTGTGACTAGGATGATGAGTGGATGTGACTAAGATGAAAGATTGGGATAGGACTAGTAAAATGTACAAGAGAATAAATTATGTACAAGGGGATGAGACTAGGATTATACAAGATGTGATTAGGATGTAGGGTGATGATTATGGATGGAATAAATATGGTGATGATGATAAGATGGGGGATGATATGGGGTATGATAAATGATAAGTGTATATGGTTAGGTAAGATGGGAGATGGAATAAGACTAAGACAAGATAATATGTATGATGGGATAATGACTAAGATGTTGATTAAGATATATACAAAGGATGATGAGATAAAAATGTGGTAAGGATATACAATATGATATGTATAGAGGACCTAGATAGGTGTAGATAGGTTTTGGGTGAAGACTAACTTTGATCACAAACAACATGGGTTTAACATAAGACATACCCAAAAAAGCAATTCATAACCTATGATTAGTAAATTGATGGGTATGTAATCCAATGTTTATACCATCTAATGGATTCATAGGTGAGGCTATAGGCTAGTAACCCATTATGGTGTTGATTGAACCCTCTCAACCTTGATTTTACTTGATGGTTACTTCAGAGCTGATACTAAATCCTACAATGATACACCTATTACGACTGAAAAGTCCTATGTTAGGTTGAATGGTCTCTCTAGGGGAATCCCTGATATACACAAAGGTATGTTGGGGCCTGTTGGGTGAATATTTTGTCACCAGCTAATTGATGGGCAAAATAGGTTGTTTCAACCACAACATAAGAAGATTGGTCGGCCAAATGTGTAGGTTTACCACATCAGAAGGGGAAAAATATCTCCTCTCATCAAGGGGAGGTTCCCTATAATATATGAGGGGCTAGATACTATATATATGCATAAAATAACACTCAAGGGTAGGATAACATCATCCATCTCTCTTTTTTTAGAGATGATGTTCATAGACAAAGGAAAAATCCTAGTGAAAACACTGAAGGCACTTCTCTTCTTTCATAAGTAGTCTACAAAAAATAACAAGAGTTCTTTCTGATAGGTAATTAATAAGTAAATGTAACAAGGGTGTAGTAACCAATAGAATAAGGTGTAGCACAAAATCTCCCCCTAAACTACCAAAGAGTGAAATACGAAGGATAATGGGTGTACAAAGTCATCCCAAGATCCTTTACATAGAAACAAAAAAACAAACACACACAAAAGACAATTGTGGCAGCACAAAGTCTCTCCACAGTTGGCTTCCAGACACCTTCCTAATTACTTCCACTAGTCCTACTTATTTCATTAAAATGGAAAAGAATGCATTCAAGAAATAGACATAAGAACAATCTCCTAAATGACATAAGCTATTACAACACAAATTCTAAAAGTAACCTACTTTCTCATCCAAATAAAGAAATATGATTAACAATTTGAGCTCAAAGTCTCAGTAATCACCTTTCAATTTGGGTAGAGTTTTGATTCTATAACCTAGAGATATCCTCTACCTAAAATAGGAGATTACAATATATAGCAGCCAAGAAAGGCTTGGCACTTTGTTTCATGGAATGGCCCATGCTGCATTCAATGCCTTGAATGCATTTTCAATTTAGTCAAAGAGGCCATGCTATAACATGGCATCTACCTTAACTGTGGCATGTCAATTCATCTCAAATATCTTCTCCTTAGCATGGGTCATCTGATTTTTATCTAAATATGTACACAGTTGTCCCCTTGCTTTTATTCTAAGGGAAAAAAATAGGCTGTGCCTTTTAATGCTTGCGAGCTTAGATGTCTACTTGGGGGACTATTCCACCTACTGGAAATAACTCCTACACAGATATTTTTAGTATTTCCCTCTTTCCTATTATAATTTGAGCTCTCAGGCTATCTTTTCCCTTTATATTGGTTCTTTTGACTCCCTCTTCAGCTGGTCAATGAGTTTGTTTTTAGGTTCCATGCCATATTTGAAAATCAACAGATATTTCATTACTTTAAATTTGACATCCACAAGGATGTCATTTGTTTACTGGTTCAACGGTTTAGGTGGCCTTCTCACCTCCTTGGTTCCATCACTTCTTTGGTTCATTCACTTCTTTATTTCATTCACTTTCCTAGTTCATTCGCTTGAACCATCTCTTTGAACTGGTCTCTAGAATCTTTTGCTTCTTTCCTATGCTCAGAGCTTTCATTGAACCATTGAACCTGTTGAACCTTTGAACCATTTTGGTTCAAGGTTCAATGGTTCATCCTCTTTTTTAGAAGCCTTTGTTTTCTCTAAGTCTCTTGAGCTTTGAAATTCCTTCAGCTTTATGTCTTTGGGACCCCCTGAAGGGAAGGTGTCCCTTCAGGCCTTAAGAAAGGTCCATTTCTTGGTCACTGAGAGCCCCCCACAAGGGTACCTGCCCTTCAGGGTCCTTTAGGTGGCCTCCTTCTTCAAATCCTATGGATTCTATAAAACCAAGCCTATAGAGTCTATAGAATCAAGCCTGAGGAATCTATAGAATCAAGCCTGCAAAGTCCATAGAAACCAACCTACAGAGTCTATAGAAATAAGCCTACAGTGTCTATAGACATAGGCTTATGGATTCCATAGAAATAAGTCTATAGATTCTATAGAAACTAACTTGTAGAGTCCATAGAAATAAGCCTATGGAGTCTATAGAAATAACCCTATAGAGTTTGTAGAAATAGGCCTACAAAGTCCATAGAAATAAGCCTGCAGATTCCATAGAAATAGGCCTACAGAGTCCATAGAAGTAGGCCTATGGGCCTTTGATCATTCCTTCAGATTTATATCTTTGTAACCTCCTGAAGGGAAGGTGTCCCTTTGGGCCTTGAGAAAGGTCCATTTCTTGGTCATCGAGAGCCCCCCATAAGGGTACCTACCCTAAGGGGTCCTTCGAGCGGCCTTCTTCTTCGAATCCTTCAGAAAAAATGTTTGAAGGAATTCCTTTAGACATTCTGTCCAATGGAAATCTTTCCTTTTCCTTAGCCACTTTCTGTCGAGCCTTTAATCATTCCTTCGGACAAAATGTCTGAAGGAATTCCTTTGGACATTTTGTCTAAAAGATTTCCCTTGTAAAATTAGCCATAGAAAATCTTTTCAAAGGATATCTTTTTATTCCCTTTTATTCACTACCCTCTACAAGGGCACTTGCCCTTTGGGCTTTGGGGGACTCCTTTGAACCATTCAATTGAACTGACCGATTAAACCAACTTTGGTTTAATGGTTCAATGGTTCAATACTGTGTTCTGCTCATTCAATGAATTGCTTAAACCAACCACTTTAAACCATTTGTTTGAACTCATTGAACCTTAAACCTTTGAACCATTTTGGTTCAAGGTTTAATGGTTTAATGGGTTCAATCTTTCTTCTTTTCTTCTAAGTCTTTTGAAGCTATTGAACTTGCCAAAGCGGTTAAACTTTGAACTTTTGCCAAAATGCTTAACTCTTTGAGTCTATCGATGTCATTGAACCTTTGAACCCATTGAACCTTTGGAGGTAGGGTTTAATGGTTCAATGGTTCATTCCATTTGTTTGAATCCTACCGATGGACCTTTTGGTTGAATTGAGGCATTGAACTAACCTTGAAATTGCTTAAGTGTTGGGAACTTGTTCCTTTGTGAGAGCTCGCCTGTTGAATCTGTTGAACCTGTTGAATTTGCAAGTCCCTTAGCTAAAAAATATTGAATAATGGAGAATTTTAATACTCAAAATAATTTTTTTAGAAGGAAAAAGAGAATTTTGGCCTATAGGACCAAAATAGTTCATATGATGTCCCAAAAATGAGTGACATATTTTGGGAACAACAATTGGCTCCAGTTGGGGAACTTCCTTCAGTTAAAATTTTGAAACAATTGAGGGGAGTAGAAACTAGAATCTCTAGTGCCTTCAAGTATACCATTGGGCTACGAAGTCATGCTACCCAAAAAAGAAAGGTACCAAAAATAAAAATAAAAATGAAAAGCATAAAATAGAACTAAAGACTATACAAATATACATATGTATAGATGATCTTATTTGATACTTCAAAAATTGAAGTGATTTAGATGATGCCCATTATGAGATAGTGAAAATGGTGTTCTATTTTGACATACCATCAAGATACCATTTTATCCCTAGAATCAATGATGGGTGAATGGAACTCTCCACTAGGAATCACATTTTTTATGCACTCCTTTTGGTTCTCTCTTCTTGCCCCATGGAAAGACGTGGTCTCCAATATAAAAACCATAAATCCTTGCTCTCTTGGTGAAGAATTTATTTTCCTAACTTTGGCACATAGTAATATGGTTCACTACCATAGCTTGTTGCTCTTCTGGTCTAGTGAAGCACATGATTTGATTGTTAGCATCAAACACCTATGAATGGTTAGCTTCATCAAGCACACTTGGTCAAAAGACCAATTCAATAGTGTACCTATTTCCCCTAAAATCTAGATGAAGAACTAGAAGAGTTGTTGAAATAACCAATGCATCCACTCTGTCATTGAATTCCTTAGGCATTGTAGAGATACTAAAATCATCAAAGCTTTCAATTTGATCCCAAACCAAATTATAGTAGTGGTGCAATCTCTCATTTTTGGTTTAGTACAAGTTTTTCACCTGATAGACCACCAACTCAGTGTCTCCTTTGGCATGAAAGAATTTGACGCCCTTATCTTGAACAACCTTCAACTCGAGTAACAAAGATTCATAATCAGTAGTGTTTTTGGTGTTGCTGAGCTACAACTTGTATGAAGAAATAAAAATATCTCCTTGAAGAGATATCAACACAATCATGGCTCTTGAACTCTTAGAGGAATAACTGCCATCAAATTCTAGTATCCATACATCATCAAAAGCTGACCTTACCTTAGACTTTTATTTGCTTGGAAGGGAGGATTCCTTTGGGCTTGCACTATGCTCTCTTATGTCTTCTATTTTTTTATCTAAACTAATTTTTAGATTTTCATTTTTAGAAGTTTCATCAGCTAAGACAAGAGCATCCTCAATAGTCAGGAAGTAATTACCCATGCCTGAAGACTTAAATAGAATTTGAGCTTCAGGCACTAATGTTTGAGTGACCACATATTTTGCTTCCTTCTCAAGGAGCAATCATTGCATAACACCTTTGACTGGGATCCTTGCCTTAGATAGGTCCATACTTAATTCACCACCAACATCCTTGCAAAATTTTCTCCCAAGAAGAATGTCATATGAGGCTGGGACGTCGGCCACTAAGACTGTCATCTTGATCCTTCTATCTAGGAATGTTATAAATGCAAATTAGATGTCCTTGATTTGTCCCAATAGTGGCACTTATTTTTTCTCCATGGAGAAACATCCCCCAAATATCTTGGTTAGTGTGAGACCAAGGGATTTTGCCACTTTACCAGGCATGACATTGTCAGATGCACCTGAGTCTATGATGTAATTATTCAGCTAGTGTCCATTTATCAATAGAGAGACATAAAATGGTCCAGTCCTTCTGGGAGTAGTAGGAGGAGCAATGACAAGGTTATTCCAGGTGGATGTGAGAGTTACCTTTGGAGCAGCAGGTCTTAAAGGGATGGTTTTATTCCTTACACACTAAACCAACTTATCTAAATGCTCAGGGTTGGATTGCAGGAATTCAACTTTGGACATTTGAATTTTAGTTTTCTTGATATGGTTGACTATGTCAAATGTCTAAAATGAATTAGGAATGGGGAAAGGTAATTCATCCTTTTGGTTTTTAGGGGGGGAAGGACTGATTTGTGAAATTGAAGTTAAAGGTGGAAAAATGTTTGGGGTACTTACTTTTTTTGCATTCACCAGGTCCTTTGGCTGGAAAGGTAGAGAAGTTCCTCATTTGGCAATTAAAATTGTAGGTTGAGCTTGCTCCTCTATTTTTTATTTATCAGCTTGATGGTTTGACTGATTCTTGGACTAGGTGAACATAGCATATGATCCCTCAACTACTTTACCTTCACTTATGGGTTCATCTTGGTAATTCAGGAAACCAATGTTGGATTTGCCAGCTAATTCTTATTCTCCCTCCGTGAAGAGATTAGCATCATATTCTAGGTTCAACTTAGGCTAGACGGAGAAATCTAATTCTACTTCAAGATATCCAACTATTGAATTGGTTGGAGGTACTTTAATGGCCAATTTCCCCTGAGGGGGAGGAAGATGATTTGGCTGCCCTTGATTCCTAGCAGCATTGCCTTGGTATGACTGATTTGGTAATGTCCTCCTTGGTATATCTCTATATGAAGGGGCAAATGAAATCCCTTGTGCCATTTTCTTTCTAAGAGCAAGCAACTCATTTGATAGCTTTTACACCATTGGATCATTGGTGCTTGTTGATGGATATTTAGAAGATGAAGAAGATTTACCTATGTTAGGATATCTCTTTATCTTTCCTACCAAGATAAGGTTATCTTCCACCTCAGTGGCCAAATCTTAAGTAGCAACAAGGTCTATGTGGCCAGCACATCTCAATAGAAAACTCACTTTAGGTCGCTATGAGTTGATGAAGAAACATTTAAGGTTCTCAGGTGTTGGCTGAGCAATTGTAGAAATCTTGTTCCTTAGCTTGTCAAATTTGGAAATGAAGTCCCTCATAGGTTCATGAGGTTCTTTCTTCATCTGTGTGAGCTAGGCTAGTAGGGCATGCACATCTTCTGTAGGCTTGAACCTTGCTTTAAACTTAGCTTTGAGAGTGTTTCAGTTAGTCACAGTTTAGGCCTATAGATGATATAACTAGTCTACAGTTGCACCTTGTAATGTTTCCACAAATAGCCTAACTACTATGTCCTCATACTCCATGCCTATAACATCTCAAGCTAAGCTAAAATCTACAATGTGTTCATCAGGATGAACTCTCCCATCACCAAAGAATTTGGGGAAATATTTCCTTGAATTATGTGGTAGCTCATATAGAGGTGGAGTTAAATTGAGTGGGCCAAAAGAGTTACCCCAGGGGCCTTGAACTGCCATGATTTGATTATGTAAAGTGGGGATAAAAAATTTGGGTGGAGTATATATAGGCAAAGCTCTACTAACAACAAAAAAAGAATTTTTGCCTTGTAGTGGTGACCTGGTATGGGTAGGAGGAAGACTCCTAGTTTGTTGAACTTAAAGTTGTAGAGGAAAAAAATTGAAATTGCCCTGTTGCACCAACTCAAAAATAGGGTCAAAAACACCTTGGGCTCTCTAACTTCTAGTATAGCATGGAGTTTCTAGATTGTAAAATAAAAATGGAAAAGAACTGGCCCTGCTTTAGCTTGAAGCTTAAGGCTTCAAACTATGTGTTATTCCCCAATAAAGTCACCAAAAATTGTTAGCATGGAGCTAGCAGAGAATTGACTCTTGAAATGGAATGATCGATCTCTAGCATCTCTAGTTTTATAGCTCAGAGTATATAATGGAAATGGATAAGGCTATAATGATAATGGATAAGACATAAGTGATGCTTCAACTTGAAGCTTGAGGCTTTAGATTGTGAAAAATTGATATGTCCCCAGTGGAGAAAATGGATAAGGAAAAGAACTAAAACTACTCGTTCTTCCCTAGTGGACTCACCAAAAATTGTTGGCATGGAGCTGGCAGAGAATTGACTGTTGAAATGAAATGCTTGATCTCCAGCATCTCTAGTTTTGTAGCTTAGAGTATATAATGGAAATGGATAAGGATATAATGATAATGGATAAGACATAAGTGATGCTTCAACTTAAAGCTTGAGGCTTCAGATTGTGTAAAATTGTTGTGTCCCCAGTGGAGAAAATGGATAAGGAAAAGAACTGAAACTGCTCATTCTTCACCAGCAGAGTCACCAAAAATTGTTGGCATGGAGCTGGCAGAGAATTGACTCTTAAAATGAAATGCTTGATCTCCAGCATCTCTAGTTTTGTATCTTAGAGTATATAATGGAAATGGATAAGACTATAATGATAATGGATAAGACATAAGTGATGTTTCAACCTGAAGCTTGAGGCTTTAGATTATGAAAAATTGTTGTGTCCCCAGTAGAGAAAATGGATAAGGAAAAGAACTAAAAATACTCATTCTTCCCTAGCGGAGTCACCAAAAAATTGTTGGGTGAATATTTTGTCACCAGCTAACTGATGGGAAAAATAGGTTGTTTCAACCACAACATAAGGAGATTGGTCAGCCAAATATGCAGATTTACCACATCAGAAGGGGACAAATCTCTCCTCTCATCAAGGGCAAGTTCCCTATAAAATATGAGGGGCTAGATACTATATATATATGTATAAAATAACACTTAGGGGTAGGATAACACCATCCATCTCTCTTTTTTTAGAGATGATGTTCACAAACAAAGGAGAAATCTTGGTGAAAACACTAAAGGCACTTCTCTTCTTTCAGAAGTAGTCTACAACAAACAACAGTTCTTTCTGATAGGTAAATGATAAGTAAATGTAACAAGGGTGCAGTAACCAATAGAATGAGGTGTAGCACAAAGTCTGCCCCTCAACTACCAAAGAGTGAAATATAAAGGATAATGGGGGCACAAAGTCATCCCAAGATCCTTTACACAAAAATAGAAAAACAAACACACACAAAAGACAATTGTGGTATCACAAAGTCTCTCCATAGTTGGCTTCTAAACATCTTCTTGATTACTTCCACTATTCCTACTTATTTCATTAAAATGGAAAAGAATGCATTCAAGAAATAGACATAAGAACAATCTCTTAAATGACACAAGTTATTACAACACAAAGTCTAAAAGTAACATGCTTTCTCATCCAAATAAAGAAATATGATTAACAATCTGAGCTCAAAGTCTCAGTAATTGCCTTTCAATTTGGGTAGAGTTTTGCTTCTATAACCCAGAGATCTCCTCTGCATAAAATAGGAGATTACAATATATAGCAACCAAGAAAGGCTTGGCACTTTGTTTCATGGAATGGCCCATGCTGCATTCAATGCCTTGAATGCATTTTTAGTTCAGTCAAAGAGGCCATGCTGGAATAGGGCATCTACCTTAACTGTGGCATGTCGATTCATCTGAAATATCTTCTCCTTAGCATGGGTCATCTGATCTTTCTCCAAATATGTACATGGCTTTCCCCTCACTTTTATTCCAAGGGAGAAAAATAGGCTGTGCCTTTTAATGCTTGTAAGCTCAAATGTCTACTTGGTAGACTATTCCACCTATTAGAAATAAATCCTACGTATATATTTCTAGTCTTTCCCTCTTTCCTATTGTAATTTGAGCTCTCAGACTATCTTTTCCCTTTTTTCTAGCTCTTTCAGCTCCCTCTTTAGCTGGTCACTAAGTTTGTTTTCAGGTTCTGTGCCATATTTGAAAATCAATAGATATTTCATTACCCTAAATTTGACATCCATGGGGATGTCATTTATTCACTGGTTCAACGGTTTAGGTGGCCTTCTCAGCTCCTTGGTTCTATCACTTCTTTGGGTCATTCACTTATTTGGTTCATTTGCTTTCTTGGTTCATTCACTTTCTTGGTTCATCCACTTGAACCATCTCTTTGAACTGGTCTTTAGAATCTTTCACTTCTTTCCTATGCTCAGAGCGTTCATTGAACCATTGAACCCATTAAACCTTTGAACCATGTTGGTTCAAGGTTTAATAGTTCATCCTCTTTCTTAAAAGCCTTTGTTTTCTTTAAGTCTCTCGAGCTTTTAAATTCATTCAACTTTATGTCTTTGGGACCCCCCAAAGAGAAGGTGTCCCTTCGGGCCTTGAGAAAGGTCCATTTCCTAGTCACCGAGAGCCCCCCACAAGGGTACCTACCCTTCGAGGTCCTTCGAGTGGCCTCCTTCTTCAAATCCTATAGAGTCCATAGAACCAAGCCTACAGAGTCTGTAGAATTAAGCCTAAGGAATCTATAGAATCAAGCTTGAGGAATCCATAGAATCAAGCCTGTGGAGTCCATAAAAACTAGCCTACAGAGTTCATAGAAATAAGCCTATAGAGTTTATATAAATAGGCCTACAAAGTCTGTAGAAATAAGCCTGTAGAGTCCATAAAAACTAGCCTATGGAGTCCATAGAAATAAGCCTGTAGAGTCTATAGAAATAAGCCTGCAGAGTCTATAGAAATAGGCCTATAGAGTATGTATAAATAAGCCTACAGAGTCCATAGAAATAGGCTTATAGAGTTTGTATAAATAGGCCTACGGGCCTTTGATCATTCCTTTGGCTTTATATCTTTATAACCTCCTAAAGGGAAGGTGTCCCTTCGGGCCTTGAGAAAGGTCCATTTCCTGGTCACCGAGAGCCCCCTGCAAGGGTACGTGCCCTTCAGGGTCCTTCAAGCGGCCTTCTTCTTCGAATCCTTCAAACAAAATGTCTAAGGGAATTCCTTCAGACATTTTGTCTAAAGGAAATCTTTCCTTTGCCTTAGCTACTTTTTGTCAGGCCTTTGATCATTCTTTCAAACAAAATGTCTGATGGAATTCCTTCAGACATTTTATTTGAAGGATTTACCTTATAAAATTAGTCATGGAAATATTTTTGAAGGATATCTTTTTTTTCCCTTTTTTTCACTACCCTCTGCAAGGGAACTTACCCTTTGGGCTTTGGGGGACTCCTTTGAACCATTTGATTGAACCGATTGATTGAACCAACTTTGGTTCAACAGTTCAATGGTTCAATACTATGTTTCGCTCATTCAATTGACTACTTGAACCAACCACTTTAAACCATTCATTTAAACTCATTGAACCTTGAACCTTTGACCCATTTTGGTTCAAGGTTCAACGATTTAATGGGTTCATTCTTTCTTCTTTTCTTCTAAGTCTTTTAAAGCCATTCAACTTGCTAAAGCGGCTGAAGTTTGAACTTTTGTCGAAATGCTTAACTCTTTGAGTCTGTCGATGTCATTGAACCTTTGAACCTTTAGAGGTGGGGTTCAATGGTTCATTCCATTTGTTTGAAGCCTACCGATAGACCTTTTGGTTGAATCAAGGCATTGAAATAACCTTGAAATTGCCTAAGTATTGGGAACTTGTTCCTTTGTGAGAGCTCGCCTATTAAAATTGTTGAACCTGTGAGGCCCTTAGATGAAAAAGCTTGCATAATGGAGAATTTGAATACTCAAAACAATTTTTTGAGAAGGGAAAATATAATTTTATCCTTCAGGACCAAAATAGTTCATATGTTGTCTCAAAAATGAGTGATAGATTTTGGGAACAACAGGCCAAAGTCCATATAGGGTGTTGTCTAATTCTTGGATTAGAGAGCTAACTCTTCCCCTTCACAAATAACCTATATAGGGTCAACCATTTAGCCTAATGATAGTTGTCCCTAATTTTTAGACTCCATTAGAACATGGATTTTGGTTAGAGCATGATGGTGAAATCCATGACACTAACCCCTATATACTAAGCATGTGCATGGTGATAAAATCCATGTCACATGCTATCCTAAAGGGGTGTAGACAAACAAGCAAAACACATGATACTATTAATTAACTAATTTAATTACCTATGTGTGATTAAACATGATATGATAAATTATTTACAAGTCAACACACAAGCAATTATATACAAGGAATGATTTTCACAAAAAAATATACACATTGAACAAGATTAAAAAATGATATAATAAAATGATGTGAAAATGATTTAAAAGTGACAATATGAGTCTTTGACAAGCAACCTACAATCAAACAGGTTAGTAGTCTAATAATGGCACTCAAGAGAGGTCTTAAAACCAAAAAGATTATTAGTTTTCAATATTTTTACAAAACCATGATTCTCTACAAAACCATGAGTGCATAGAGTAATCCTATAATTAGAGACTGCAATACCGCTACTGGGATGTTAAAATCACTACTTGAGAGTAGTGATATTGTAGATGGGAGATGACTATGATGATTACCTACAAAAATAGGGTTAACTATAAAATATCATGACTCAAACCAACAATATCGCTAATGACTATAAAATTGATAATTATGGTTTTGTCATAAATCACAAAACCACTATTTAAAATGACAAACCTGCTACTAGAAATAAAATTATAGTTGTGGTATTTTTAGGGATGAAAAAAATTCAAGATTTAAATATTAGATAAAAACTTACAAGGTTATGATATATTATTTAAATGCAAAAATGATTATTTATAGATGAACTAAAAACTCAATGTTTATGATGTATTCAAGATTGTGACCAAGAGATATCAAGATGAGAAATTGGGAAAAATCAAGAGTTTCAAAAGAGTGATTTTAGTTAAAGCCAATCCTAATTATACCTTATAAAATCAAAAAGCTATAACTCATGGTAAAATAGATAAAGTTAGGTTAAAATTACAAAACTGTTACTATGGTTACAATGTTGTGATTATGCAAAGCAATATCACTACTAAGTATAAAATGCAAACTATGGTTTTGTTATATGATTCAAGATTTCAAAGGCTTGGATATGCAATTTAGAAAATATATAATATATCTATTCAAGTGCCTAAAAATAAATGTACATGATAATAAAAAACTAATTTAAAATATGCATATTTCAAGAAATTTTCCAAAAAGAGATGATGAAAACTTAACAAAAATTTTAGACAAAAAATACTAATTAGATCTATGTTTAAAAATATCCAAAAACCCATAGATGTTATATTGGATTATAATATAAATAAAAAAAATTTAATGGTGAATTTGAAAACTATTTACAATATCATACTTTCCCAAGGCAATATGGCATTTCAGGATGTTACGTGTCCAGTAGTTTTGTGATAAAATGAAGGCACTTTACTCTTGTTACAGGCTATAGTCTAGACTCAAATTATTTCTTCTGACCTTGCATAGGTGAAATTTCATACATGGATAGATAAGAAACCTTTTTGGACATGAATTTAGTAGGGTATTATGTATATCATTTCCTTGCCAGGCATTGTGCATTCATAAAAAAAAGCTATGCTTCTAGCATCAATACATGGGGTAAAATTTAATTTTAATCATTATGTGACTAAAGAGATAAGATGAAAAAGGCCTAGAATTAGTGGCATTTTTTTAATTATTCCTTGGATTCCTTTTTCCTATACACACAAAATTATATACGGGGATAGATAATGGGTTAGAGACAAAAACCATTCAAACTTCTTGTAAATAGAAAAGGGTTAGAATGAGATCCACATAATATAGGAAAGAGGTCAAGTGTTGATAGCTTGTGTTTTATTGGTTGACACCATTTATTCACTTGGCCCTACACAACAACTATATTTTTTACACAAAATGTTTATCATTAACATGTAGGAGATAATGATAAGTGAACAAAACATAGAATTAAAATGTTTCATAAAACCTTTACAAAGCCGTGACTCATGATGTCAATGTTGTGGGTCATGGGACAAAACCATGACTTACTAAGTCATGGTTTTGTTCAAATATTAGGACCTATGAAAATAAACCATAAAAAACATGATTTGCTCATACAATACCACAAGTCAACTGACAAAGTCATGATTCACAAATGGTGGTATTGTCAAAAAATAAAAACTTACATGATTAAATTAGATGGTTAGACATAAAAATGTGACTCATATTAACAATATCACTATTATCATCATCAATACCACTTATTTCATGATTAGGTAAGTCATAATTTTGTTAACTGATGGGACTTGCAACATAAACCATTATCAGCTTACAAACTCATGACTCGAGTTGACAATACCATAACTCACCCAATAATATTGTGACTTTCAACTCATGGTATTGTCACAAATCAAAAAATATATGTAGTCAAGCAAATATTTAGCAGTCAAGTGGATGGTTAAATCAATATCGCAAGTTTTGAGGGCAATATCATGATTGCAGCCTGTGTACATAAAATTTCAAACTTTTGACTTGTAAGCTAATAAAAACATGTCTAACAAGTAAAAATTATTAAATTTGGGATGCTCTCACACTTTGGTCACCAGAATGTAGTCTAAAATTCAAGAACAAAGGATTAAATCATGTAATTTCATCACTCAAATCTTAAACCACCAGTTAAAGTCTAAATCCACTAATATTTAAATGGAATTGGATACAATGACTATTTAATCCTACATTAAAATCTTAGATCTTAAATTCTTTAAACCAAGATTAAACAAAAAGACAAATAGATTGAGATAGATATACCTTGACTCAAAATTTGGACAACATGATGGCTTGATGTTGGATCTTGATAATGAATGTAAGGATTTATTTTAAGATGGATTGGTTATGATAATTTTAGATGGCTTCCATGGAGGAGGAGCCTTGGTTATATATATTGTGGAGGGAATATGAAGGACTAAGATTCAAACTTGGATGAGGAGATCAAATAGATAAGAATTATCTAAGGAATATTAAATTCTTTAGAAGTCTCTAGTTTAGAGACTTCTAGAGACTAAGAGGATCTTCTATAATTCTAGAGACTTCTTCATTAGTTAAGGGATAATGAAGGATTAGGTGGGAGTTAGATAGGGATTAGGTAGGATTAGGGACATATGGATGTAGGAAATGCTAGGGTGTAGGTTAATAGGTGGGTAGGTGGAGTTATGGGAATTTTAAATTCCCATATAATGGATAACTATGATTAGATTAGGATAATAGAAGATTTAGAATAATTAATAAAGGAAGTGGATGAATAAGGTTAGTGAATAGAGGATAATATAAGGGGATATTAAATATATGGCTAGGATTAGGATAAATTTTTAGAATAAAATAGGTTAAGAGAAATGAGTGTCGACTAATAGGAATATTAGTCAACAATAATGAAACAAGTGATTTTAGGTGTATACAATTTGAGTCTTTTTATCTTATTTATAATTTCCTATGGGAAAACTAGGGGAAACATATATTTATTTTACCTTGACATACCAAATTGACATTCTTATGTTATTTTGAGCCATTATGCCAACTATGTTTGTTTTGTTTGAATTGGCTACTACACTAGTCAGATTCCTCTGTTATAAGGTGGAACTAATGTGACCTAAGGCCATTTTGGGACTATGTGGGTAGTGCTCAATAATTTTTTAGGTCAGCTTAGTCCCCATTTTTCCATACTCTCTCACCATTTTTTGAGATTAGACCATTTAGTGTCTTGTTATTCTCTATCGAGTTGAGATGCTCCAAAATTCCAAAAACATTTGTAAAACCATTTAGAAAAACTAAAAAACATTGATCACTTCTTTGCCTTAAGGATTCTAGGAATCCTCACTAAGTCACAAGAAATCACTTACCATTTAGTTTCCCCATCATTTTAGGCCTTGTCCTATGTATTTACCATTTTATAAGACTATTCCTATTCTTCTATCACATCCATCATGTTTTATTTTCATCATTTTATTTTATCCCATATCTTTGGCAAACTATGTTCAACTTAAAGTTGTTATTAGATATTTCATCCATGAAACTATGTAGGCAACATCCACTTGCCTAGTGCATATGGAGATAACTTGACTACCCCTTTCCTTTTCTTCTATTCCCCCATCTTGTTTATGTTCATCACCTATTTTATAGGAACAATGTTCATCATCTTATTTATGTTGCATTATTTGTACTAACATTTTTATTAACCATTATTTATTTGTTTGTCTTTGTTTTATTTACATGCTTGTTTATGTTCTTATTTGTTTGTGTGCCTATTTGTTTACTTTAATTACTATTGCCTCGATTCACTCTACATGCATTCATTGGGTGATTCCCTATGTACTATTCTTGAATTAATCCATATTCATATGTTAACATTGTCATCATGGTTTTTATCATTGGTACGTTATTTTTAATTGATTATTAGATTGGGAGTCAGTGATTATGCATATTTGGCCAAGTCCTCATGGTATTCTATCATGATGCCTACTATTAAGTACTAAAAAAAATTATCTTTGAGAAGTCTACATGGTAAATGTAACAATAATATATCCTTGGTACTAGCACTAGTAATATTCCTAATCTAATTCAAATATTATCCCAAGTAGAGTAATTAAACAATGAAAGAATTTTCCTCCTTACCAATTTAGATGACCATCTCCCTACTTGCAGGTTGCCTAATTCATCTTTATCTTTTATATCAATTTAACATCATCATTTCATATCATGTTTGCCACTATCAGTGTCCAATGATTATAAATGACTTTGGGCAAATCATTAAACACTATCCCATTTGCATTTTTAGTGATTATAGCATCTTTAGGCAAATCATTACATTTTCACCAATTTGAGGGTTAATGATTATAACCACCTTTAGACAAATCACTCACTTTCTTCCATCCAACAGGAGCTTGTTTGTCATAATTGGGTTACTAATGGTTTTAAACACCTATGGGTAAATTATTATACACCATCTCACTTTCATTATCAATGATTCTACCCAACTTTGGGCATATCATTGTGTTATAATCTATTTGTTCTACTCATTTCCTTCTTTAGAAGGACCATTTACTGACCCCTTGCCAACCACTCCTTCAAGGGGGAAACTATAGTTAATCCATTGTTGTTGAAGTCATAAGCACATAGAAAATTTTTATTCTTTAAAAAGATGTTATTATGCTTATAGCTTGTAATGCATTCCCAAATAGGGGAAAATTATAGACACCTAAAAGTGGCCACCAATGGATTCATACCCAATTTTAGATCAATTCTTACCAACCTTTCCACATCTAGCCTAAGAATTTTTAAATGTCTCAAATTTGTCTTCATAACATGCAATTTGGCCTAAAAATCATTTAAATAGAGCAAATGCACACATTAATTAAATAAACACTTGTAAATGTTCAAATGCCTAAAAATAACTAATTAACATGCAAATCTTAATCAAATTCCTAAATTAGATTAAACTTGAGAAATTAAATGAATTATCAAAAAGGAAATTCAAAAATCAAAGAATATCTTAAGAATTCATAATTACCTTTTTATGAGTTTTCAAATATCCAAAGTATCCCAACCATGCCTATTCATTACTAAACATGACCATTTGACACCTTTTACCTCCATTAGGGTTAATTAACTCACAAAGGTAAGGTTTGAACCCGTTCCAATCCCCAACTACACCTTAATTCACCTTGGGTTGAGGTTAGTTGCTAAACCTATAAATAGAAGCCATTACCTATGAAGAAAAAAAGAATGGATAGAGGCATGTTATAATACAGGTTTTAGAGCAAGATTACATGATAATAGTGTTATAATTCCATAATTACAAGCCAAGCCATGAAGCTACATTAAGAAAGCATGAGCCAAACCATGGTGCCAAGGGGATAAGGAGCCATATAACTCTATGTTCCAAAGATATCTTGAACACAAGATGATCAAGATAAACAAATAAATCACATAGGGAATTCAAGGAATTAGTAAGGAAATTTTTAAGTTCTTTCCATTTTCAGTTGTGTTTTATCAATTATTTTTCTTCACCGTTCTCCTCCCTTTGATCTAGTCAAGATCGTGATATGCATATTAGTGTGTTTGTTTTCATTTTGATTTCTTTTAATTATGAATTTAACATATGATATAACCACCCTTCTTGGATTTCTTGATCACACTCTACTTATGTTGGTTAGTTGCTTAGTCAATGACAAGTTGTCACTCTTATCCTCAAAGCATCACCCAATTCAACCCATGTGGTGATAGATTAAGGAGCCAAAGCACCAAACCAATCAAGAGATTTCCCTTTTTAAAAAAAACAAAAAACTAATTTTTATGTTTTCCTCAATGATGTGATGTATATTGTAGAATTTATCAATGTTTCTAATATGCTCAATAGGGGTAATGACAGTCTCACTAGTGTATGAAGGGACATTTTGATGGATGATATGGGAACTCCAACATAATAGGCAAGTCTTAGAGGATAATAGACATTGAAAAAAATAAAAGGTAGGTTCCCTACCATGATAAATTTATGATTTTTTAAGCTTGGGCCAATCAAAAAATTTCTTATAGGTCTATGAGTAAGGTATGATACTTTTGAATAAGGATGGGTGCTAAAAAATATATATGATTTGATTGAATATTAAGGAAGATATTATAAATAAAAAGGAACTCATTTAGTATGAGATATTGTGCTTACCTTAGGTATGAAATAATGCTCTATTTAGATACCAAGAGTCAATTGTTGGAGTCACTAGATACTATATTAAGTAGACTATTACAACCTCTTGTTATCAAGATTAGCATCCACATTGAACAACCTTCTTGGACTTCATGTCCCACCGGGCATGACAAAATTATTATAGACCAAATTTTCACCCTAAGGAAGTTAATCAGACCTTATCAAATTTTGGATAACATGGAACTATCTCTAAGTGTATGTAGATTTCCATAAGAAATAGATCTCTAGATAGTGGGATAGCTCCCTTGATCTAACTGTTTAGAATCATACACTACACTAGGCTAATCAATTGTTGAGGGTGAAAATGTAAAAATTAAACATAAAAATATCCTAATCTAATGGAGGTGATACACCAAGGATATCTCCACAAATATACTTGGATTCTCACCAAGAAGACACATTGCTAAAACTGATCTCAATTCAAGGTTTTTCTAGCATAAGTGTTTCTACATAGAGGTTGATTTCTATACATTTCAAAAGGTGGGTGCATATGAGGTCTAATCTTAGATGCTACTAATTTATCTTCACACTTGAGATACATGTAATAAATAGTTACACTTCATGAGACCTGTTAAAAGAAGTATTACTCACATAATGCATACAAGAGTAGAATGGAAGCAAGGAGAAACAATCATCACTTATCATCTAAATAGACTACTTTAAATACTTATAAAATAATTATAAAGACTAAACCATCTTAAAAATAACTATTCAAAGGTAAAAAACCATTTCAAACTAGCAGGGCTTCACCATACCAATTGTGGATAGTTTACAATGCCCAAATTGGCTTCAATATATAGAGAATATGATAAGAGAGAGAAAGAGTGATGTTTAAGGGTCACCATGCCAAGTGTTACTATCTAACCATGCTTTTTGATGCCGTATCACTTCAAAATCTCAATATTAGCTCTTAGGCCTGTGATTGTACATAAGGTTTTGGTTGATTGAGTGTGAGGTTTGAAAACCTAATTTAGTTAATCTTCATTTTCCTTCTTTACCTCTAAGAACCTCATGGAAATGTGATATTATCACTCTGAGAGTGATTTTTATGTATGCATCTCCAACTTACACCTTTTCCTATCTTCAAAACCTATATCTTTCATTAGCATAAGGCTAGTCTATCTCCTGAGTCAGACTATAGGTGTTTATTAGGTAAATCAAGCGATTTATATAGTTTATTTTACACATTTAGGAATTGTAATTCACACTTATGATTCCTCCTCAAGTCATTATTAGAGGTACAATCACTAAGAGGGGGACTAAATCAGTGATCCTAGATAATCTTACTTCAATTATAGCTTTTACAAATACTTAAACATCTACCACAAGCATTCATGAAGCATATTCAACATCCATAGAAATGAACAAGAGTGATAATTCAAGATCAATCACATAACACATGAAATACATGGGAAAACCTCTTGGGGAATAAAATCTACTAGAACCTACAATTGGACTACTATCCTATAATAACAAGATCTAATTTAGACCATCTACAAATGATCAAGGAACTACAATCCTTATTTAGTGAGACTTCAATCCCACAAGGTTCTACCACACCTATCTAACTGAGATGAAATAATAACTAGAATTTTTAGCAAGTTTCACCTTTTAAGGATGTTGCAACCACCTTAGATGTTGATCTACCATAATAACACTTATGAACACATCTACCTTTGAACTGATGTCTATAACACCTGATGATAGACATCTAATTAACGCTCTTCACCTTCACTCACACTCAAACAATAAGTGTAATATTATCCTAACATAATTATGACCAACATGTCATAAAAATAGTCCTCAATCTATTCTACTATTCAAATCATCCTTAGGGCACTTTACCCCTCCTTCATTCTATAAAACACACACAATCCTCTCTCTCAAACTCTCCCAAGTCTCTCTTATGAAGTCAAGAACACATCATCTTTGGTTCTACTATTTATAGAGCAATCTTGATAATCACTACCTTGGTCAGCCATTAAGCATGCCTTATCCCTTAATTCACATTTCACATGAAGACATATCTCAATACAATCTTCATAGGTCGGTCGTAGAATCTATGGGTAATCCTTAAGGAGCTACACCTTTTAATAAGGCCCTTGTAGTCCTTATAGGTCTCATGTGAACCTATTCACTCCTTTAGCACTCCCTTGAGAAAAATAAGAACATAAGATCATTTTCAATTACATGGGTCCACTCCTTATGTCCCCTTAGACATCCTCAAAATATCATAGTCAACTTAACTTACCTTTGCATATGCTCAAACAACTCAAACATTAACCTGATGCACATAGTCACCATGAATAAACACACAATCAAATTATTACGCATTATTCATACTCAAGATAGATTTATCACACCTCCAAAATCCACATAGATAATCTTCATGGACTCTAAAACATGTTCTAATATCTAATTCATTGTGAGACATCAAAACAACATCAACATAAGCTTGAATATCCTTCTTGGATCACTTGTAGAATAAGCACAAATACATAGTCAACTTCTAAGCTTAATATCTTTGACTGTACTTCTATATCTTCAAATTAGGTTCATTTGATGTACCATGGAGTCCTCTTCATATTTTATTTTTAAAACACTAATTTTTTTTAATTATATCAAAATATATGGATAAAATACAAAGCTCTAGTTTTTATTGTGTTAAATTCAAATATTTGAATTCAAATAATCATAGTTAACCTTTGAACATAATGCTCGAATCTCATGGACTCATTGCTCAAATAAAATATGCACCATTGATCTTGCCCTAAATTTAATGCATAGGTAACAATTATCAAGTATTAAACCTCTATCACTTTGACCTTATCTCATGTAGCCTTGAAACTTTGACTCAATGCACTCTATTGATCTCTATGGATTAGTCATGTCTTTAATGAACAATGCTCATCGTTTAGTTAACTGTAAAAATGCTCACTCACCGTTAGATCATTATCTTATATCCTTTCACCTATCTTCATCTCCCTTCCTCCTAACTCCTTGGAGAAATGTGCACTTTTGATCTTGCTCAAGCGTTAACACTTTAAAAAATGACTAAGTATAAGAACCTTTTTAATATACCTAAGTAGCCATTTTTGCACCTCAATAACTTTTTCTACTTACTTGCATGATCTCAAATTTAGACCATATGATATCCTCACATAAGAAAATCCAACCATGTGACACACTATTCCTAAATCGCTCATGCAATTGATATATAATGTCATTAAGATGCCTTCTCAAAAACTTCTATCATAAAACCGATTATGTCAAAACTTACTTGAGAGGCCAACTTTGAGCATGCATAACTTTTATCGCACTTCGGTGCATGATCTAAAATTTGGTATAAATCATATATGATCAAAACTAAACAAACCCATATGATAAAATTATCTTGACACCTTCACACTTACAATATATAACACCATCAAAATGCTCATTCAATTATTTCTTTCCTTGTGCAAATTTGGCCATGGAAAAACATAGTCAAACTACCTAGAAGCCCAACTTTGCATGTGCATATATTATAATGTTATACATTGCATGATTTAAAAATTATAAAAAATAAACAAGGTCCAAAATTTAAGAAACCCATATGATCACCTTCTCCTGAAATGTCCACATGTGAAAGATATGGCATCAACAAACTACTTGGCTCTATTTGAACATAAAAAACATTATCAAAATACCTGGGAACCTAACTTTACACATGCATATATTTTGTCATGCCTAGGTCCAAAATTGAACAAACCCATATGATCACTTTGTCCAGATACCTCCTTATGTGTGAATGTTGACCTCATCAACATGCTTACTGAGCTCTTTTAGGCCACATTGCAAATTTGGCTAAGTATGAGAAAATAATGAATTCTAACTAAGAATCCAACTTTACACCATCATATCTTTGACCACAATTTGATGCATGACTTGATATCGAAAACATAATAATTGGGGACTGCTGTGATCACATCCATATGATCATCTCCCCTTGACTCAATCCCATGTAACAATGGTGACATCATCAAACTGCCTACTCAGATTTTTTGCCACTAGACCCAAAGTGTCTAGATGAAAAATATGATAGACTAGATGAATTCCACTTGTACACACAAGCTCTCAAATCATAGATAACATATTAGGGACCTCTTGAACATGATATAATTGCCATACTTATCCTTGAACATCTCTAACCATGTCAACATTGAATATCAACCAAGCCACCTTCAAGCATACAAAGACAAGCACATTACACACTTTGTCATTATCATATAGACTATCAAGGATCTTCGTACATTTAATAGGGAACCTCCATGAAACCATCATGACATAATCATGACAACTCCCTAATAATCTCCCCATTTGTTATTGATGTCAACACCCATCAATATAGCAATACATAGCTCACCTTCTCTCTCTTCAAGAATTCCCACAACAAGATTTTTCTCCCCAACAAGAAATTTATCCCCCTTTTACAAAATGAAAAAGTGAGCACATATTGATCTTGAGGACCTAAAAATAATACCAATAAATATTATACTATCTTATAAATATAGTACACATTCCCCCTTACCTTGAGCCTACCTCTTCTTGCCTTGTCAAAATTCTCTTGCTCTAAGATAACACTCTCTTCAACCAAGCACTAAAACCAATGAATAAAGAACATGCAAATGGACTAAAATATAATGAAACTCACCAAGAAACATCTAAGAGGGAACTCCCCTAAGATCTCTGAGCTAATGCACATCTTTAGCATCTTTAGATCTCCACACACCATGAAGAATCAAACACACATGCTCACCAACCTTCACTCTTAAGCCACCATAAGAACCATTAACAAAAATTAATTCTACTTACCAAATAAGAAAACTATCTCAACCAAATTGATAACTCTCCATGAAATAAACATACCTTTCTCTTTTGGGAAAACTGAGCAAAAATCTCTCTTCTTCAAACTAGGCCTATCTAGCCTCCTTGTAGCCCTACCTGAAACTTACAGAGCCCATAATTTTTAGTAGACACATCTTCAAGACCTAAAATTACATATACAAATTAATCTCATATCCCCCCTAAATCACACTAATTTAAATCACCAAGCTCATCCTTTGATACATGCTTCATAAACTAACTATTTAATTAAGCCTTCAACTTGACAAAAACTTGAATAACTTGAGAACCACAAACCTTCAAATCTTTGTGAATCTTGTTTTGACCAACCATTTGGCCCATTAAACATATTAATAAGCCTTAGACCTTAAATAATAAGGCAAAAAAAATTTCTAGTATAGCCCAAAACCCTAGAATCTAAAAAATAAGTGGGGTCAACAAACCTCTTTTTGGTCAATGCACACCTTTAAAACTACTTTCACATCTAGAGACATCCACCACACACTTCGAGACCAATATTTGAGCTTCCATACATTTTGGAACCCATACATCCTATAACCCATTTTAGGCCTTCTTACCCTTAAGATAAAAACTAAGAAAATTGAGAGCACTCAAAAATATTTAATTAGCACATGCATACTTTTGGACCTCAAAACCACCTTGATCACACCAAAAAGAAATGTACAGACCTTTCTAAGTACAAAAAACTTCTTGACATTTGCATCAATCTCATTAAGCCACCCAAAACCACCCATTCTGACTTTGCATTATAGCTCCTTCACAAACCTCTAAAACAAGCTCATGAACTTGTTATTCCCCCTTAACAAAAGACCTTATATGATTGACAATAACATCTTGAGCACATAAAATTGCTTCTCCACTAAAAAGAGTCTCTCAAGAAGCATAGATAGAGACACCTTCTATACCTCAATGCTCTAAAATAGAAATAACTCCTCATATTCCATCTCCTCCTTGCTCATCTGATATTTGTAGTTCTTCTTATTCTTCTTCTTCTTTAGCTTAGGAGAAACACATTACTCATATACTAAAACATTCTCCTTTTTTTCTATGATTGAATTGACAATACATAGAGACAACATAGATTCATTACATACCTTTTTATCTAAATAATCTTCCTTGTAGTATGGAGCCTCATCATTAGGCATAAAAAATTGATGTTATTTACATGATACATACTCAACAACAACAAGTTTTTCAATTAGATCCATAAATACCTTAGGACTATCCTTAATCATAACCTCATGAGCTTGATCTCTTCATTCTCAACATGAGCAGATAGTGAGACCTCTTGGTACTCTTCAAATTTTGAAGCATTTTCCACCATAAAAAAGAGATTAATTGATCTTTCAGTCTCATCATGACTCACACTTGTCATCTTTGGCTTCAATGTGTTAACTTGCATTCTTTGAACTCTAGGATTATAATTAAATATATTCTATCTTTAAGGCCTTTACTTGTAGAACTTAGTAATATGACCTCTCTATTCAAAATTATAGCACACCATACCTTTTACAAGAAATGTATCTTGCCTTACCTTATTTGGATATAAATTTATGATGTGCCTTATGTCATGAAAAACAAAACAACCTCCCCTTTTTGAAGATGACACGCCTTATCTAATCTTATGGAGACAATGGTTTGCAAAGTGTCCCATATCAAGATAGTTAAAGCACTTGATTCTATTCACACCTTTTGACTAATGAGCCCTATCATAGTCCCATGCAAATTTAGTTCTAATAGATCTTTTGCACTCTTTAGCCTTATGAATAAATTGATTACATGTATAATAGTAACCATTGAATTTTGCATATCTCATGGCATTTGGCTGTCTGATATGATTTGTCTTTACTTTGTCAATTCATTCAATCTCTATCTGATGGATTGTCTTCAAAGTAAGATTATCTTGGTTTACATTAGTATTAATCTTGTCTTGAGTAACTTGATTTTTTCTTATTCATTTTCAAGACTAGTTATATCACTATCATGATTTTGATCACTCAAAATATTGTCTAGATCACATGAGCTCTTTCAAATCTCACAAATATCTTCACCATACTAGCTATCTTTTCTAACTTAGATTTTAAAGATTCATTTTTAAAAACATATCTTAAACATTCATCTTCTTTAGAATTCAAGCTTGTAGATAGAATTTCCAAATAACAACTTAGATTCCTGATCATATCTTCATGCTCCTTGGAATTTTCATTCAATCTTTCCTCATACACACTAAATTCCTCCTCATAGTCTTTGAGATTAGATTTCATCTTTTTATTGATCTTCTTCTCAATATTCAGTTCTTCAAGAGCATTCATGAAAATAGTCTCACATTCCATCTCATATTCATCATCATCTAAATCATTCTAAGTAGACTCATTTTGATATGAGTAACTTCCTTCCTCAGTCATGAATAAGGCTTCATCTTTAGTAGGACCATCATCTTCATGATCATATCCCGAGTCACTATCTTCACTCATCTAATGAACTAAAATCTTCTTTGGTGTAAAGACTCTTATTGCTCTTGAAGGACCTCTTTTTGTTGTTATACTTTCTGAAACCTTTCTTCCTATATGTATTTTTGTCATCATCTTGGCCTTCATCATGCTCTCCATCATCTATATTCTCATGTTTATGAGGGAACTTTTGAGCAAAATGTCATATCTCTCCATAGTTGAAATATTTGAGGGGTAGTTTACCCTTATACTTCCTTGAGCCAATGTTCAATTTCCTACTAATCAAAGCAATTAGTTCATAATCATCAATATTAGATACACTATCCTCTTTGGATTTCTTACCTTAGAACTTATTTTTAGGCTTCATCACTATCTTTAATGTTTCTTGCTTCTTTGGTGGTATATCATCATTCTTCCTTATCTCATAGGAAATAAGGGTGTCATGTAACTGATCCATCTTCAACTAAGTGAGGTCATGCCTCTCTTCTATAAAAGATACTTTTAGATCAAACTTCGGGGATAGAGATATTAATACCTTTTTAAAAATATTAGTATCTTAAAGATTCTCTCCAAGACCTCTGATGATGTTCAGAATCTCATCAACTCTCTATAGAAAGGATGCCATAATATCTTCTTCATTCATCTTGAGAATTTGAAATTCCCTTTTGTGAGTCTATAACTTAGCAAGCGTAACCTTTGAATCTCCTTCAAAAATAGCCTTCAATTTATCCCATATTTCCTTGGTAAAATTACAATGAATTACTTTGGTGAACTTATTTTATGTAAGACCACAAGTAATGGTATTCATTTCCTTAGAATTGTTCTCAAATAACTTCTTGTCTATAACACTAGATAGAAAAAAATAGGAACAACATAACCATCTAAAAATGATTGTCAAACATTAAAACTTAAGGACATAATTTAGGTCTTTATTCTATCATTCAAAAATGCATAATTAGATCTATTGAACATCGATGCTTGCTTAGTAGAGAAACCACCTTGCACATTTTGACTAGCCACTATACCTTGGATCACCTTCAAGATGTTAAGCCTTTACCATAGGACCTCACTCTGATACCAATTATTAGAGGTACAATCACTGAGAGTGGGGGTGAATTAGTGAGCCCACATAATCTAAACTCAATTATAATATTTACAAATATGTAATCATCTACCACAAGCATTCATGAAGCATATTCAACATTCATAGCAATGAACAAGATAAATAATGAAAGATTAATCACATAACACATGACATACATGGGAAACCCTCTTAGGCAATAAAAACCACTAGAATATATAATTGGAATACTATCCTATAATAAAAATATCCAATTTATACCATCTAAAAATTATTAAGGAACTAAAATCCCCATTTAGTGAGACTTTAATCCCACAAGGTGCTACCACACCTATCTAGTTGAGCTGCAATAACAACCAAAATTTTTAGAAAGTTTCACATTAAAAGGAGGACACAAACACCTTAGATGTTTATTTAACACAACACCTATGAACACATATAAATTTAAACTGATGTCTACAACACTTGATGATGGACCTCTTATTAATAGTCATCACCTTTGCTCACACTCAAACAACAAGTGCACTACTATCCTAACAAAATTATGACCAACAAGTCATAAAAATAGTCCTCAATATATTATAATATTCAACTCATCCTTAGGGAACTCTACCCCTCATTCAATCCATAAAAAAAACACAAGCCCCTCTCTAAAACTCTCCCAAGTCTCTCTTATGATGTCTAAAACCCATCATCTTTGGTTCCACTATTTATAGAGAAATCTTTATAATCACTACCTTAGTTGGAAATTAGGCATGACTTATCCATTAATTAATATTTCACATAAATACATATCTCAATACAATCTTCATATTGCAGCCATATCATATATAGGTCACCCTTAATGAACTACACCTTTTAATAAGGCCCTTGTAGTCCTTATAGGTCTCATGCAAACCCATTCAATCCTTTAGCAATCCCTTGAGAAAATAAAGAACACATGACCACCTTAAAATACATGTGTCCACTCATTATGTCCCCTTAGACATCCTAAAAATATAACATTCAACTTATCTCACCTTTATGTATGCTCAAACAACTCAAACACTGACCTAGTGCACACAGCCACCATGAATGAACACATAGTCAACTTCTTAAAAATTGTTTATACTCAGGATAGATTGATCACACCTAAAAAATCCACATATATAATCCTCATATAGTCTACAACATGCTTCAATATCTAATTCATCATGAGATATTGAAACAATATCAACACAAGCTCAAATATCCTTCTTGGGTCACTTGCAGAACAATCATGAGTACATAGTCAACTTCTAGGCTCAATATTTTTGAATTTACTTCCAAATATCTAAATTAGGTTCATTTAATACACCATGGAGTCCTCTTCATCTTTTATTCTTACATCACCATCAAATTAGACTTATATGAAAAGATATGGTTAAAATACAGAGCTCTAGTTTTTCCAATGTTAAATTAAAATATTTGAATTTAAATAGTCACAGTTAACCTTTGAATACAATGTTAAAATATTATGGACTCATTGGTAAGATCAAATACACATAATTTATCTTTCCATATATTTAATGTATAGGATTCAATGATCAAGAATTAAACCTCTATCACTTTGACCTTATCTTGTGTAACCTTGAAACTTTGACTCAACACGCTCCATTAATCTCTATGGATCAGTCAAGTCTTTAATGATCAATTATCATTGTTTGATCATCTATATAAACACCCACTCACCATTGGATAATTATCCTATATCTTTACACCTATCCTCATCTCACTACCTTATAACTCCTTGGATCAATGTTCACTGTCGATCTTGCTTGAGCTTTAACACTTTTAAAAATGACTAAAAGAACCCTTTCAATATGCTTAAGTATCCATTTTTTCACCTTAATAATGTTTTTTGTGCTTATTCACATGATCTCAAATTTGGACTAAATGATTTCCTCACGTAGGAGAATCCAAAAATATGACACACTACTCTTGAATCCCTTGCATGTGTGAGATATGATGTCATTAAGATGCCTTCTCAAAAAATTCTGTCATAGAGCCATTATGTCAAAACTTACCTAAGAGGCTAATTTTGAGCATGCATAACTTTTGTCTTGCTTTAGTGCATGATATTAAATTTAGCACAAATCATCTATGCTCAAAACTGAACAAACCCATATGATCATATTATCTTGAAACCTTCACACATGCAACATATAACACCATCAAAATGCTCACTTGACTCTTTATTGCCTTATACAAATTTGGCTAAGGAAAAACACAGTCAAATTGCCTGGGAGCCTAACTTTGCATATGCATATCTTCTAATGCGCTACATTGCATGATCTAAAAATTAGTGTAAATAAACTAGGTCCAAAACTTAATAAATCCATATGATCACCTTCTCCTAAAATGTCCACATGTGTGAGATATGATGTCAAAAAACTACTTACTTGGATCTATTTGAACATATAAAACATTGTCAAAATGAAAGGGAGCCTAACTTTGCACATTCATATATTTTGTCACATTACACTACATGATATGAAACTTATCAAAAATAAATTATGTTGAGAAATTAATAAAACCATATTATTACTTTGTCCAAATACTTCCTCACATGTTAATGCTGACCCCATCAGCATGCTTCCTTAATGCTTTCTATCCACATTACAAATTTGGCTATGGGAAAATAATGAATTCTAAATGAGAAGCCAAATTTGCACCCTCATATCTTTGACCATTCTTCTATACATGACTTAAGATTTAGAATATAATAACTAGGGACTACTATGACCATAACCATATGACTATTTCCCCTTAACTCATTCCCACATGGCAATGGTGACAACATCAAATTACCTACTATAATTTTCTACAACTAGATGCAAAGTGTCTAGATGAAAACTATGATAGGCCAAATAAATTCCAATTGTGCACACAAGCTCTCAAAGCATAAAATAACATCTTAGGGACCTCTTTCACATTATCCAATTACCCTAATCATCCCTAAACATATCTAACCATGTCAACACTAAATATCAAGCAAGCCAACTTTAATCATACAAGAACAAACACATTGCACACTTTTTAATTGTCAATATATTATCAAGGTTCTTTAACCATTTAGTAGGGAACCTTCATGATACCACCATGACATCATCATGATAACTCTCCAATATTCATTAGTACTATATCACACCTAAATGGATTTGTTTTTACCTTGAGATCATGTAACCATTCCTTAACATCAATGCACTAAGTTTCACTTGCAATGTGTATTGTTCTATACTCATTTGGTCTTAATGGCACTATAGTTCTCTGAGTATTTCTAGTAGAAAATTAATTGATTTCAAACCTCACTCACCATCATTCTATCTTGACCAAACAACCTCCTCTTGTGCTAAGGTATTACCTCTAGGTCTAGGCTACAAGAATGAAGTTATTAGACTTACCTAGAACTCATAAACTTACACCATGAGGTGACACTATATGGAGCAAAGTCTCTTTTTAGAGAAGTTAAGGTAAAATTTCTTTAAATTTATTCAACTCTATACTTCTCCATCTAGGTTAAGGTTTAAATATGTCTCACCATCTCAACAAGTAGCTATAAGATACATCTTGTGATTTGACCCAAAAATCCTATTTATTGAATCTCTTTCTACTTTCTCAATATCTCAGGGCTCTGTGGTATTCTTATTTGAACAATACTAGGAACGTAGAATGGTATGAGGACTGTGCATCTACTTAAAACTATGTGCCCCCTTAGTTGGCCTTCTTTTGTGGTCTTGATGAGTTGATGAACCTTGAATGACTTGAAAACTCCATTCAAGTCTTGGAATCATACAGAACCTATATTTTAGGTTCTAGATAGTCCTAGAATTATTCATAGATACCTATAGGTGTCAATGGACATTAGGACTCTAAATAGTATTAATTAGTGTCTTATAACCCTATCTTAATTAATCCTCAGATCCTTCAATGGATAATCTAAAAAACCATGCTTTGAATAGTTGAAAACAAGTATACTATTCTTGACCTGAATCCACTCACAGGAAAATAAGCTCTGCAATTGATAAAACACTATTTTTAGCTCTCAATGATGCTCACTTCTAACATAATGAGATACTTCTACCTATCCTCCTATGACCACATGTGCCAAACCAATTTAATTCAACATGAAATGAGTGAAAATTATCTTTAAGTCTATATGCACTACTTTATTCACACATAAAAATCATCAAAGTGCAATCAAATGAGAAAAATTGAGCCATTAGGATTACATAGGAAATTTAGAGGTGCTAACAATATTAATGATTGTTCATCTAGTACAAGCCACCAATATCTAATGATGAATATGGAACGGAATATATTAATGTCTAATAATATCCCCCAAGTTCACTCTGTTATGATCCTGGTGGGCAGATTCACTAACAATCTAGGCTTTTGGTGTAGCGGTTGATTACATTTGGTATTAGAGAAACCACCCATGTTCGAGTCACAGAGTGGGTGGGTTACGTTGGTATTGCAGTGTTCATCCAAGGCTCATACAAGTAGTGGATCTTATGTACATGTGTAAAGCTAGCACAGAGTCTGGGCTTCAGAAGTGTGGTGGGATGTTATGATCCTGGTGGGTGGATTCACTTATAGTCTGGGCTTTTGGTGTAGCGGTTCATTACACACTCACTCCAACTCTTCTTCTCCAATCTATACCAAAAGCAAATCATTGACCCTTTTTTTATCAGTCCAAGAGAGTGATAAAAGAGAGAAACCAATTTTTGACAATTTTGGATTTGTTTAAACTATCTAAGATTGGAAATGACCTATGGAGATTTTAAGACACATTCTTGAAGCATTCACACATGCCAGATGAGTCACCTCAATCCATACAACATCTGAAACTACCCTTGTTGTAGGTGATCTTCTTATATTTATGTTAGACCTACAAAATTTTAGTTTTAAGGTCTTCTTATGACATTATCTAATAGGAATTACATTATATTACTTCTTGACACATTTTTCCTTTTGTGTAAAATCATACAATTCTTTAGCATGACCCAAAAGGTGGCATAAAAGGGCATTGAAAAACATAGACAAATGTGACAAAGGTTAAAGCATATTAGGTGACCCTAAAAGGATGACTTGAACTCATTTAGGACCATGTTAACCATTTTAAAACCTAGGGGACCTTATGAAATTTTTATAATTTAAGGGGGTTGACCCAATTTGACCTATGGTAAAATTTAGTCAACAATTATATTGATAAGCATGTTCTAGATTAGGCTTGTGAACATTATCATCCATTTGCACAAATTCATTGATAATTGCAGCATCAAAATAAGATGAAAAATAATATATATTCATTATAATTTTATTATTTATTTTATCTCAATTATAATAAATCTAATTGTGTTAAATTTTCAAACCACTTATCCTAGCACTTCACCTTAGAGGAACAAGTGAACTAGCCTTTAAAGGTGGCATACGATAACAACATATAAGTATAAAAATATAGGGCCAAAGGATGAATTTTTCTTGGTGTTAAATAATAAAAAATCATTCTTGAAATGAGACCCTAAGGAATAAAATCTAAAACTCTATAAAGAAGGAATGAATTCTAAGGGAAACCTAGCGTTTGGCACTTGGTCTAACTATATACAGTTTCACCCATATGTTTAAGATATTTTTGTATTGGTGTGAACCATAATAGTATACAATTTTATAATTAATTTATATTTTAATAAATGGAAATTAATCATAAATATTAATGTGATTGATTGCAATTGATCTAATAATGCAATTTACTATTTCTAGAAATGACTAATGAGATCAATATACTTAGATTTTGTTCTGACCCTTCCTATAATATATTATAAAAATAATGAAAATACCAAAAATATTATTAAAATAACTTTATTCAAATATAAGACATGAAAAAATATATGACCATGTGAAGAGGGTGGTTCAGACACCTAAATTTTATCATAAATACTTGATTATTTCATTTTGACCCTTTTCATATTTAATTAACTTGTGAACTTAATTCAAACCTATTTTGACACCTTGGCATATATTAAGCACATTAAGGACCTTTTATTTTCTAACATATCATATATCACCTACATAAATGTTCTATCAATTGAACATACCCCTAAGCATCTATTTGCATGGACCTAGACCAAAAATTTGCATGTTTCCTTAAGGGTCAAAACTGTCTAGTTTGGGTCAGGAGTGGAAAATGATCTTGACCCCTATGGGATATTTTTTACCCTTGTCTTTTAATGGTCATATATTAAAATTAAACACTCCTTTAATTTTATTTGAATGTTTTTGGGCTTCTATGTGTGTGCTTTCCCCTTTTGGATTGTTATAAAATAACATTAAAGTCACTCGTTATTCCACTTGTAAATTTAAATATTGAAGCACACTTACACTACTACACATTGAGCAAAGCTTACCTATTCTTTCCAATTCATATTTTAAGCATTACAAGTAGTCCTCATCCAAGTCACAAGTCTATTTTACTTAGCTCAAAATAAAGAATAATCGAATATTTTTTCATATATAGATGAATTCATATAGTCAAAGGATCAAATTTTCACAAAACACTCTAAATGGAAGAATTATTAGTGTAGGTGTTTTACCACTATGTGGTTTTACCTACATGGTCTAATTAACTTACTTAAGTTAATAATAGGTCATTAAGGGAAATGTAATTTAAGTCATTTTTTAATAGTGAGTTGAGTTAAATAACTTTTTGGGTAATCTAATTCCTAAACTTTTGCACACTCAAATATTTTAAATTTTATAAAGTGAAGATCATCCTTACCATCCATAAATTCAAACACACATAACATTCATCCTACTACTCCTTTTCAAGCATCATTTTTTCAAAAATTCATTTTTTTTTAAATATGCACATTGGAATATTAGTGTGCCTTGTAATCTCAACATTTATAAATTCTAGTGGGTTTCATATTCCTAGTCTTTCAACCTACACTAGTTCAACACATACTTCCTTTCTATACCATGGATCTGAGTTTTATTTTGATTCTTACACCATTCAACGATCACGAGTGGAAAGTTAAAGTGAAAATACTATTGAGGAGAAAAGGATTACACTAAATCAAAATGGTTAAAAAAAATGGCACCTGAAGAAGAGAAAGTGAAGTGGTATAACATAAGTGATGAAGACTATGGTATTTTATGCCTATTTATGTCTCTCAACCTTCTCTTTCATATTGAATTTGAAACTATTCCTAATGAATTTTGGACCATATTGGAAGAAATATTTAGGAAGTAAGACATAATGAGAGGTTATGAGTTAGAGAATGAGCTCATCAGTTTGAGTCCAGGTAATTTTGATACCATACAAGACTTATTCACAAATTTTAAATCACTTAGGTTAATTTGAAACCATGTAGCATAGATAAAAAAGATGATGAATTGATCATTTCCATCCTTCCAAGTTAAGATCCAATTATTTAGTCTTTGCTTCTACCTTATATGCCACCAAGCATACCATTGGAGCTACATAGATTATGCCATCCTTAGATGACTTTGCTATTGACTTGACTCAAGATTAATACAAGCTCATTCAAATGGGTACACTAGAGTCATCTAAATAAAATGCCTTGATTATGACTCATGACAAATAGAAGGATTCTATATGTAAGGAGAAGAAATAAAACAAGGACCTAGAATAAAGAAAGGTTCATAAATTTTATGCTAGGTTCAAAGCATCAAAATAGTCCTCCTCTTTATAGGGGAAACCCAAAAATATAAACTCACATGCAATTATTGCAAAAAATCTGAGCATGGTGAATCTAAATGCATAAAGAATTAAATTTACAAATTGACTAAAATGCTTGAGAAAAAAATAGTGTCCCTAAGTCTTCTAATCAGAGTTTATTAGCATGGGAGTCTTCTAAGGCCAAAGATAGTACAAAGGTAAAGATAAGGGCAAAGCACTTATAGTTATGTCCTAGCCTTCCACATAGGTTATTGATTCTTGGAACCTTATTCTATGCATTCCATACTGATAGGTGATGGCACTTTCATAGAAGTTAGTGGGAGTGGATCTAATGAAGTAAATGATGGATACTTCATGATGTTCTATGTGTTACCTCTTTATCCACCAATCTCTTATCTATTTATTAGATCAATCACAATAAATTAAGCAAGACAATTGAGTTCATGCCCAATTCCATGGTCATTAGGGAAGTAGATAATGACTCAATTGTTACATTTGGGAAAGCAAATCACTAGTCATGATTATATACTTTCTCACATTTTACTCTTGATCAACCCTCTACTACATTGCTCACTCATTAAAATGGGGTGAGTAAATAATGGCACGAATAATCCATCCATATTAACTATCACTACCTAGAGTAATTCAGTGATCAAGGCATGGTTTCAGGGTTACCACAAGTCATGTTTTCTAATAGAGTTTTATAAGGTTGCATACTTGGTATACATCTTTAGGAGAAGTATGATAAGGGAAAATCATGGAGAGATGAACAAATATTACATATTGTCCATAGTGACATTACTGGTCCATTTCCAAAACCTTCATTCAATAGGATAAAGTACATTCTTACTTTCATCGATGAATTTTTGAGGAATATATGGGTATATTTTATTAAGTATAAATTAGAGGTGTTTGATCATTTTTAATATGTGAAGGCACTTGTATAAAAATAGTTAGATAAATCCATCAAGATTTTGTGCACTAATAATGGTGGTGAGTATGTCAATAAATATTTTGATAAATTATGTACATCAGAGGGAATTTAAATATAATATATAGTTCTATATAGTCCTCATAATAATGGTATTATAGAGTGAAAGAATAGGTCCTTGAAAGAAATGGCTAATTTATGATACACTCCAAGTCTCTTGGACCTTAGTATTGGGCTGAGGCCATTAACTATGATTGTTATATCCAATATTGAGTATCTCATAAATCATTGAAGGGAGTCACTCTTATTAAATCATGGAGTGGTTGTGAATCACTTATGATTGTTTAGATTTCCTTTTATGGATTGCATTTTGAAGAAGATACATAAGGAAATTAAATGTCATAGTCATCCTTACATCTTCATTAGATATCTTGAAGGTGTTAAGGGATATAGGATTATCCATCCCACCACTCATGCATTGTTCATTGAGAGAAGTGTTCATTTTCAAGAGAGTCCTCAAGACTCAACACATGAAACTCTTCCTTGTTCTTTGGATGCAATAGGATTTGATGATAATTTTGATGATTTAGATCTATCTAAGAAACTTCTTGATGATCCAAATTCTTCTTCTAGTTATGATGATGAGAGTAGTGATGAGAATTCCACTCATCTTTTTCTCATAATATATTTAGATGATGATGAATCAACTCCTAATTTTTTGATCATTAGTCCTCTTTGTGCTATATAGACATTGCAAAATATTTACCAATGGGTTAGAGATCCATCAGACACTAGGTGAACCTATTCACAATTCTAGAATGCCCGACATGCTTTCATTGCATATAATTTTGATCCATAGTCATTTCATGGGGTATCAGGCACTCATGATTGGGATATTAATATAGAAGAGGAATATATTTCATTATTGAGGAAAAATACTTGGGATTTAGTCCCTCTTCCTAAGGGAAGAAAACCTTTTCAATATATGTGGATCTACCGAACAAAATTTGTAGCAGATGGGTCTATATACAAGTTCAAAGCATGTTATATACACATAATATTTTCAAACTTGTATCGATTATTGAAATTTTTATCTTTTAGAAACTTTTCAAGCTTCAATCTCTCAGACTACATGTGTAAGGGGTGCACCAAGAAAGGAGTGGTCAGACCATTGGTGCTTCGTAATATTATTATTCCTTTTACCACTTTCCATCTACACACTTGTCTCCTAAAACCATTTACCCTAAGCTTATTCTCCTTAGTCCTACCCATTCCTCTAAGTTGTCATGCCTTATCCATATTTTTCTTACCTTAACTCCCTTTTTTTTGGTCAACTGTACTAGGTTGATTGGGTTGACCTAGTATAGTTTAGGGGTATTTTTCACTTTCTTAGCTTGTTAGCCTTTCGATTGACCTAGTTCAAACCTAGTGAATTATCCTTGAAAACACATTGGGTTGACCAGGTCAACCCTATATAGCTAACATTTTTTAGAGGATTTAGGGAAATATCCACCTATATATTCAAGTTCATTCCACACCATTTCATAAGAGAATAATTAATAACGAAGAAGTATAAATGAACATCTACTTATTGACCATTATAATTGAGGAATAAAGCTTAGGGTTCCATACTTTCTTTGGAGATACAGATATTATCTTATGGATAAGTATTTTGGATGATTATATATGTTGTGTAGCTTATAGTTGATTTATCTTGGTTATCCTTCCATACCATAATAATCTCTTACGAAGCACCTTGGCCAAGGGAGATATTGAGGCTCGATGAGTTTGTCTTCAAAGGTAAGTATTCCTAACTTTATTTATCCTTTGTAAGAGTAAATAGACAATGCATTTGTATTCTTATCCCATGTATTATGATTACGTATACATTGACGTGAGTATATATCTTCTAATGCATGTTTAGTTTAGTTGTTTTATTTTTTCTAGCTCCCACTTTATACCACAAGCTTTGGTGAGCACTAGATTAGATTTACTTTCTTGTTATTAAAATAGGTGAATGTTTTAAACCTTAGGAATAAATTAGGTCTATTGTGTAATTATGTTAGAATTTAGTCTTTGGGACCCTTCCTAGCATGATATGTTGTGATAAGTGATACCCTAATCGGGTCTAACAAATCTCCATATTGTTCATGCTCTCTCTTAATATGTAATGAAATTACTTAGATATTCACACAAAATGATTTTATATTGTATAGAATAATAAAATATGAGATATTACATAGTGATAATAGACAACATAATAGAATACTATATAATATAGCAAAACCACTTTGAGGGAGAAACCTCCACAACAATGCACTAATAGCATAATACTTCACATGATGATTAAAGACTAACCACTACCTCTTTTATATAGTGTAATTAGCTAAGGTTATTCCACAAGATGACCTATATAAGAACATACAAAAATGTAACAAGTAAATAAAATAAGTATGTAAGCCACAAGTCAGCCACACATATCCCTAAACACACCAATGGTTAAGGGCATAACAAGCCCTTCCCATTAAAAACAATGTTGTCCTCAACATTGTGGAAACTCTAAATGTTGCTGCATAGATTCTTCATCCTCCCAAGTGGCATCTTCACATGGAAAATTCTTCCATTTGATCAAGTATTATGTAATTTCTCTAGAATGCAGTTGCTTGGTGCATCATTGAAAGATCGCTTGAAGATCAATAATAACTCTACCTTCCTCATCCAATTTTGGTAATTATGTTTGAATGGTAACTCTATGTCTAATGAATTTATTTAGGCATGATACATGAAATACTAGATGTATGTGAGTGGATGAAGGAAAATCTAACTTGTAGGCCACACTGCTAAGTTTTTGCAAGATTTGATAAGGCCCATAATACTTAGTGGACAACTTGTTATCATTTTTTTTTTACTTTAAAGACATCTATTTATATGGCCATAAGAAAACAAAGACTCAATCACCAATGTCAAAATTCCTCTCACTTCTATGTTGATCTATTTGTTTCTTCATGTGATTTTGGGCCATAGCTAAATTTTCATGCAAACTTGCAAGGACCTCCTATTGATGGTGAATATGTTCTTCAACTGCATGAACCTTAGGATGGACCTTCAAGATTGAAGTGATGGATGGAGGGTGGTATCCATATAGTGCCATAAAAATAAGATATTTTATATGAACTATGAATAGAATTATTATACCACCATTTAGTAAGTGGCAGCCAATGAACCCATTTATCCTATTTATTAGAAACAAAACAACAGAGATATCCTTCTAGACATTTGTTGACTACCTCAGTTTATCCATCATATTGAGGATGATAGGATGAAATATGAACCAATTGAGTGCCTAAACATGTAAATAACTTAGTCCAAAAATTACTAGTAAAAATGGGGTCTCTATCACTGATAATGATCTTAAGGGTCCCATGCAATTTCTGAACTATATTGAGAAAAGCATAAGCTATTGTACTAGTAAAAAATGGTTGGGATAATGAACAAAAATGAGCATACTTACTGAGATGATCTATAATAACCATGATAAAATTTTGACAATTAGATCTTGCTAACCCTATAATGAAATCCATTTATACCTCTTCCCAACACTAGCTAGGGATAGATAAAGTTTTTAAAAGACCTAAAATTTTGATGGTTTCACCTTTGTTTTGTTGATAGATCATACATTTAGCCACAGATTTTGGACATCCCCCTTGAGACCTTCCCAAAAAAATCTTGCTTGATCTTGTGATAGGTTTTCAAAAATCTTGAATGACCCCTAATTTGAGTTACATGAAGTTCTTGAAGGATTTTTTGCTTAAGAAGAGAATTCTTACATAGGTACAATCTATTTTTGTGCCATAATACATTACCTTTCCATGTGAATTTTTCAAATTCATTTAAACCTTGCTAAAGATTTTGAATCAAATCATGAGTAGTACTATCATGTTCCCATTCTGATCGTGCTTCCTCTAGCCAATCTACCTACAAAATGGTTATGGCATATAGTAATGCCTCAATTGATTCATCTTTTCTAGATAGTGCATTTGCCACCACATTGTCCTTGCCTTTTTTGTAGACTATTTCAAAATCATAGCCTAGCATCTTAGTTACCTATTTTTGTTGTTCTTTAGATGACAACATTTGTTCTAAAAAATATTTAAGACTATCATGATCAATTTTTACTTGAAAGTGACGACCCATCAAATAAGGTCTCCATTGTTTGACTGTATGCAAAATGGCCATCATTTTCTTCTCATAGATGGGTTTGTGATGATTTTTACCTTTGAGTTAATGACCTTCAAATGCTAGTAGTCTACCTTCTTGCATTATTAAAACACCCATACCATACCTAGATGCATCACATTCAACCACAAAAGTCTTAAAAAAATTAGGAGTGGCCAATACTGGAGTAGTGCACATAGCTAATTTCAATTATTCAAATGCCTGGGTATCTACATTAGTCCATTAAAAGGAGTCTTTCTTTAACAAAGAGGTAAGTGTGGCTTCAATACTACCTTAATTTTTGACAAATCTATGATAGTAACCAATAATCCCCAAAAATCCCTAAAGTTGCTTGAGTATCTTAAGAATTGGCCAGTCCACCATTGCTTGGATTTTTTTAGGATCCAATTTCACTCCTTCATAAGACACCAAATGACCTAAATATTCAACCTCACTAGCCCCAAAAGTATATTTGGAAGGTTTGGCATACAATTGATTTTTCTCCAAAATGGAGAGTACCTATTTCACATGTTGTAAATGGTCTACCCAATTTTTACTATAAATCAAGATATCATCAAAGAATACTAGAAAAAAATTATTTAAAAATGGCTTAAAAGTATTATTCATCAAACTCTAAAAAGTAGATGGTGCATTTCTTAGGCCAAAAGGCATAACCAAAAACTCATAATGGGCCTCATGAGTCTTGAAAGTGGTTTTGGGTATGTCTTCATCATGGATCTTGATTTGATGATACCCAAAATATAGATCTAACTTGGTAAAATAAAGATCACCATTCAAATCATCAAGAAAATCATCAATGATAGGAATTGGAAACTTATCTTTGATAGTGTACTTGTTGATTTGTCTGTAGTCAGGGTACATCCTCCAAGTGTCATCTTTCTTTCTCACCATGACAATTGGTGAAGAGTATTCACTTTGGCTATGGAAAATGATTCCTAGATCCAACATCTCTTGTACCATCTTTTCAATTTAATTTTTTTAGGCATAGGGATACTTGTATGGCCTGATGTTGGGTGGTGTACTACCATGAATACGTGTGATAACATGATCGTGCATGTGGCTAAGTGGAAGTCCTTTTGGCATGTCACCAAAAATAATATAATGAACATCAATTATTTGTTGTAGATCAAGAGGTAGAGATGGATAAGTTGGTTATACTTCCATAGAAAATAAGTGAGCTATAAATCCTTCAATACCCTTACAGATAATCTTTGTCATTTTATGGGAACTAACAAGTTAGGGAGATTTATCCTTTAATCCTCTTAGCTCAAATTTCCTTTCTTCAAAATGAAAATGCATGAATAATTCTTGAAATTTCATCTCAATAGTGCCCAAAGTGGTAAGCCACTAGACTCCCAGAATAATATCAGCTCCACCCATTAAAATAGAAAACATAAGATAATCTAATAAGTAGTTTCCCATGGCCAACTTAATACTATGACATTTTCCTTAAAAACTAACAGTACCACCATCTACAATCATAACCTAAAATTTTGGAGCTAGATAAATGAAATAGTTCAAACGAGAAGCCAACTTACTATGGATGAAGTTATGTGTGCTCTCGGAATCAATCAAGATAGTTACCTTCTATTTCTTAAGGAAACCCATCACCTTAAGAGTTTAGGGATTACTAATACCTAACAGGGCATGGCATGAAATAGTAAGCTGAGAGTCTTTAGACTCCTCCTTAGGAACTTTCATCTCAATAGTGCCCAAAGTGGTAAGCCACTAGACTCCCAAAATAATATCAGCTCCACCCATTAAAATAGAAAACATAAGATAATCTAATAAGTAGTTTCCCATGGCCAACTTAATACTATGACATTTTCCTTAAAAACTGATAGTACCACCATCTACAATCATAACCTAAAATTTTGGAGCTAGATAAATGAAATAGTTCAAACGAGAAGCCAACTTACTATGGATGAAGTTATGTGTGCTCCCAGAATCAATCAAGATAGTTACCTTCTATTTCTTAAGGAAACCCATCACCTTAAGAGTTTAGGGATTACTAATACCTAACAGGGCATGGCATGAAATAGTAGGCTAAGAGTCTTTAGATTCCTCCTTAGGAACTCTTGCCTCCACATCATGTACTTCTACATCATCACTGGCACCTTCAATGTAAAATATCTTCTTTTCAGCACAATGATGGTCTTTAATCCATTTTATATCACAAACATAACAAAACCCTTTGGCTCACTTCTCCTTAATTTATCATTGTGTTAATCTGGTGGGCTGTGGAAATGATGGTGCTAGAAAGTTGCAATCATGACTAGTAGTGATAGTTTTCCTTTTAACCATCTCTTTTTATTCTATCATGCATGCCTTAGGGATAGATTCTGATACAAATGTTGGGCCAAACATTCAAACCTTGTATTGGATTCTATCTTTGAGGCCACCCAAAAATAGATCTATCAAATTTCTCTTAGTGATATTTTCCACTTGTAAAGAGAGATTCTAAAATTGATGAATATAATCCTTCACAGGTCCTATTTGCCATAGCTTAGCTAATTGGATAAAATAGTTCTCAAAGACATTATTTTGATAATGCAATGTTAACTCCTTAGTAAAAATATTCCATGTAATAGGAGAACCATTCTTTTTCTTTTCAACACATAACCAATGATACCAAATGAATTACTTAGGTTCCATATACAAGGATGCCACCATCATCCTCTGAGAAGAAGGGGTTTGATGTAGATCAAATAAATTATCAATTTGGTTAATCTAAGTGAGAGGATCCTTACCATCAAACTTATGCATGTCCACTTTTGGCAACATCAGTTTCATAGTATCATGGGATTTGTTGAGAGGAGGATTTGATTGCTAAAGTGGAGGGTTGTTAGGCTAAAATTGAGATGTGAGGAAAACCAATTGTGTAGTGATATACCATAATTCACTGTGAACTCCATTAATCTCTCCATGCATCCTTAAAACATCAGCTTGGACTACAACAAAGGCATCATACCTCACCAAGTTTTTTAAGTGCTCTTGAAGCTAAGAAATTGCTAGATCTAAAGTTCCATATTCCATGTCATTGATAGGAGTCTTAGGATTTTTTAATTCCCCTTTTCTTCCTTGAGTTGAAGGACCTACCATAAATAAACTGTAGGAGGGTTTTGATCCCAAAAAAAAAGTGTACCAGAAAATGGTACCATTGTGATCACCTTATCAAGATGAATTCAATGATTACCTTTGTGCACTAGAGTAAAATTTTTGGCACAAAAAAAGTACACCAATAGAATATACCATTGTGATCATCTCATTGATATGAATGCAATGACTACAAGTGTGTAAGGAGAGAAAAATCTAGACTTCTTTTAAATATGTGTGTGTGTGTATTTTAATAGTTTTTTTCAAAAAAATGTTTTAATCAATACTGCATTGATAGAAAAAATTAATTCTTCCCAGATTTCAAGTTATGTTTTTTTGCTTTCACTACTCCTAGAAGCCACTCCTCACCAGATCCAAAAAAAATACTATATGAAACTTGCCCAAATCAAAGCTCTGATGCCACTTGTAGTGAAATTGTTTAGATATTCACATAGAATGCTTTTATATTGCATAGAATAAGAAACTATGAGATATTACATAGCGATAATTGATAGAAAAATAGAATACTAGATAATATAGCAAAGCCACTTCGAGGAGGCAACCTCCACAATAATGCACTAATAGAAAAATACTTCACATGATTATTAAAGACTAACCACTACCTCCTATATATAGTCTACTTATCCAAAGTTATTCCATAGTCTGACCTATCTAAGAACATAGAGAAATGTAACAAGTAAATAAAAGAGTTATGTAAGCCACAATTCAGCCACACATATCCCTAGACACACCAATGGTTAAGGGAATACCATAATAAGTGTATCATAATCAGAAGTGTAGGTATGTTCTATCTTCTCCAAGTTAGGATTGATTTATAGACATGATGCATTTATGATTGCATATATTATAGTGAACTTGATGTGAAAATATCCTTTACAAGATTTATTTCACTTATTTTCATTCTTTTAGTCATTATTTTTATCATACTGGATCGACTCTATTGACCCAATTTTATGACTTTGGGGGAAGGTTTTCAAGAATAGGAAACTATATAGACCCAATAGACTTAGTACAAGTTTCTAGCCTTTCAGACATCTTATTCATCGTACTAGGTCAACCCAATTGACCCTGTATAGTTTTAGCACTCGGTAATAGGTTCCTACATAGATTGATCAATCCTATCAACCCATTTTATAGGGTTTTCTAACATACGATGAGGTTATTTCTCAACAATCTTCTTTCTATTCATCTTTGATCTACCAAGGTTCATTTTTACCTCTCTATTTCTTTCTTTTCTTTCATTTCATAGTTTTTAGTCTTTAAATCTACCCTTGTATAGTCAATTGGATTGACCATATCGACCTAGTGCTATATTTTGTGTGCTATCTAAAATAATTGGGTCAACCCTGTTAACCAGTTCATTTTTAGGCCTTGCTTATGTAGTATAGGTTTGAACTTGTTGAACCTATTCTATATTTTGTGCATATAGTGTCAACATTATACCTTGTTTTAAGTTGTAATTAACCTCATATTTGCTAGTAATTAGCTCACACATTTTCTTTTATTGTTTCTTACATGATTATAATAGCTCACATAGTTTAATTAGGAGATTTTTAATTAATCACTTAGTTTAATTTTTTCTATTTTATGCACACATGAATAAATCACAAAAACATAAACAAACACTTTAACATTTTGTTTACCCAAGGCCAACCTACTTGTATTTCATTACCAAGGGGGAAGCTAAATTGATGTTATGGTTAAGTATAAAACATGGTTAATGGTATATTCTAGCTAAGCAATCGATACCCTTATTGATACAATATGTGAAGTGAGGGGTAGGACCCAATACCAATCCTATATCATTGCCATTGTAGTCCTTTGAACATAAACTACCTAAAATCATCCTTAAATTACTATCTAGTTCCTTCCTTTACAACCAACTTACCATCACATTTAAAATCATATTCCTAATAATATAATAAACATCTTAGGTTTGTCAATTAGTTAGTTCTTTAATTTTCAAAATGATTGCTTTCTCTTTGATTAATTATGTGTGAAAAAACTTGCATTAGCAAGCATTAGTGCAAGGTTTTGTTTTATGTGCCTGAATTGGATTAACCAATGTTAATCCAATTAAATATTTGTTTCCTTTCAGCTATTTCATTTCCAAACTACTTGCAAAGTTATCTTATTTTAACTTCCAATTTGTTATAAACTTTTACATCTTCCTTATCTACTATATTGGGTCAACCCAGTTGACACTGTACCTTTTCTAGCCTCTATTCACTGTATAAGATTGACCTAGTCAACTTTATACTATTTGTAGACCCTTTTTAGCCCCTATTTGTTATACAAAATCAACCCAATTAACCTTGTACTATTTTTGACAATTTTTGTTCTCCTTGTGTGGTTATCTAATATTTTTCTTCATGATGACATATTTTTAACATTCCCTTAGTCTAGAACATTTCATAATTGATGATTTGGATAATAACCTCACTTATTTCATTACTTCAAATGAAACTATCCAATTTCTTCCTTCCTCTTCTCCTAAACCAAAACCACTCACTACATAATGTAATATAGTTGAGGTCCTTCATCCTAATCCTATTCCCAATACCAATGCCAAGAATCCTCCTATCAACACTCATACCCTTACAACCCATGTTCATAATCCTCTTTTTATACCCATAACAAGATCACCAAGCCTTATCAATTCCAAAAATAACATGGTTAAAACCACTCAAATTGATAATATTAATGGTTTCTAATTATTTAAAAACCTTGATGATAATAATATCTACACTCTTAGAAAGAATGGTGGCTTTACTCAGCTTCCTTATTCTCTACCACACATAATGAAACTAACACTAATATTGGGAATCCTCAACCTACAAAGAATCTTCCTCCCACTAACACTTATACCCCTCCTATAAACACCAATCCACCTATTGATATAACTCAATTACATAAGTCATACAATAAATTAACATCATGCAAATAACTAATCAATCTCAAGTGATGGACATGCAACAACATTTATGCAATATGATTAGTCAACCACCTCAAGTCATCATGTCTCTTTAAAATCACAATTTTTTCCCTCCTCCTCTTAGAGATTCCAATGGGAATATCATCCCTTAATATCTAATGAATAACAAAATGCTTCAATATCTTCAAAATGAACCTTTATCCCTATTCATTTCATCCATATATGTTGGAAACATTTCTCCAACTATCACATATAATGGGACTAAGGACCCTAGTATCTTTCTTAAGTCTTTTGGTAATCTCTATAAGGAATGGGTCCAAACTAACACCTTTTCTGCCACCAATATCTTATCTAAAACCTTTTCTGGTGATAAACTTGAATGGTACAACCAAATTCCTAGAAATTACATCTCACAACTAGAGGATTTTATCAATACTCTAGTGAAGGAATTCCAACATGATGATCTTCCTAAAAATTACCTTAGCCATTTCATCAATGCCAAACAACTTCCTAATGAATTTGCTCACACTTTCATCAAATGATGGAAGTATTTTGCTCATAAATTACACCATAAGATTAATGATGATACTATTTTAAAACTATTTGTCACAACTCTTAAGCATCCCCTTCAATACAAAGTTTAAATCTTTTCACCTAAAACTTTAGAAGAAGCCTTAGACCAAGCAAAAAAGTGATACTTTTTTATGAATCAATTTGAACCATCTCAAAACAATATTAAAGTATATTTTTAATCATTTTATCATAACATTGATTCATCCAAGTCTCCCTAACTTCAAAGTGGAACATCCAATTAAACCAATTTTAACCCAACCCACCCTCCCTTGAGTCTAGAACAACTTATGATGAAATTACCACCCTCTAAACCCTTGAGCTTTGATCCTTCCAATCCTCATCTAAAATGGTATAATCCTAATAAGTTTTGTTGGTGGCATGCTAGTATAGGTCACTCTCATGAGTCTTGTCATGATCTTCACTAATTTCTTCTTTCTTCCTTGTTTGGTCCACATTTCAATCTTGATATTCTCACAAAATAATGTTATCAAGACTATACTCAAGATTCTCAAATTAAATCTCAAGAACCATAATCACATAAACACCAAATACCTAATGAACAACAATCATCCCATACCTATACCTCATCTACTAATTTTGTTCAAACCATATTTGATCCTTCTTCCTACACCAATAATGAAAGGATATCTAACCTAAACAACTTTGAACATATTGTGAAATATATTGAATCTCAACCTTTTATTTCACATAAACCAAAGGATTACTTTGTTCAAATTCCTAATCCAAATCATATCATACATGGTCCTCCTTTACCTCCTTTATCTCTTCATACTTCTACAAATCATATGTCACATTCAACCTCCTTAAAATATAACAAACCAACACATTTACCTATCTCCAAATGCACTGACAACCCAATACAAATCATTTTAATGGTTCAATGTTAACTCACTCTAAATCACATGTTGGGGCATCTTAAAATACCCATCCACATGTCCCTTTAGATTTTGGGGAATCTTACGATTCCCATCCCTACATCCAATTACCCTTTGGAGCATCTTGTGATGCCAATATTATTCTACAATGGATAATAAAAATATAAATCTAGCTTCAATAAACCTTTCAAGACTTATAAAATTGTATTTCACATGCTCATCTTTGATACAGGTGTTAGCATAGATCTTAATTATTCTTTTTGTCTCATGGTTCTTTATTTTTAGTGTAATTTGTTTCTTTTACTTTCACCAGATAAGAATCATTGTCTTCATTTATGTTCTTTGGTTTTATTTCACATTACATTTTGTATTTAATTTCATTTTTATCCTCATATATCTCTTTTATTTTTGTCTTTTTATGCCATTCTTTTCCTTAGTAGCTTTATGATTATTTTCCTCCTTATTTAGCATTCACCCCAATGGGTTTCTCTTTTATGAATTTACAGTATAAGACCATGGATAGGACCAGGTCCTCCTCATAAAATTACCATCTTGTCATTCTTTTTATATAAAATGCTTTTGATCCTTGTTCTCAACTTTAGCTTTTCCTTTTTTTGATAGTGTAATTTGCACAACAATCTATGTTAGCATGTTTTCTTCTATTTCCCTCATTATTATGATAAGGAATCCCACTTTTCTATATCATTGTATCCCTTTTTTTCCTTTGTCACATTTTTTTTTATGATTTGAAGTAATTAAAATTATTCCATGTGTCACTCCTCTTGATTTCCCCTCTCTTTCACTGCACTTTAGATAAAACTAGGTCAAAGTCAAGATAATACTTTTATTTCACCTAGATTTATGAGACTCTTAGAACCCATGCTCTTTGAAGTTTCTCTCTTTTATAAACCTTTTCCTAAGTATTCAAATGAAAGTCATCTTTAGAACCCATGTTTGGTCTTCTAAATCCATATGGAGGAGAAATAGAAAGAGCCATCAAGAAAGTTAAAAGCCAAATTATTTGAAATAAAAGGCAATGATATCTAAAAGGCAACATACAAATCTCAAAATTTCACATGAAAATTAATGTGATTACAAGAACATCTCTTATCTATAATTGAACATAGAGTCAAGGTCCTTTAGGTTATAGTATACCAATAGATAATAATATGAGAATTCAACAAACTCTATGGTGCTACCTAATTTCTCACACAAGTACCCAATCTTTGCAGTAGATTGATGGCTCTATAAGGGGTCCTGAGGAATGGAAATTTTTTTGTGGGAAGGTAGGTCCATTTTAATTTTCATGTATATATCCTTCATGGGATGATCTATAAACTTCATTTATTGACCTAAGATTTGTGTAGCTAAGAGAAGTTCTTTAGAGTCCTTAAGGTCTAAAGTCTTCTTGTTTTGAAAAACCTAATTTGAGTGTCTTGACTTTGATAAAGAGTTCCTCTACCTTAGTTTTTCCTTCATTGTTCCCTCCACCCATTTCATTTCCCCCCTTGACGGGAAAATTGTGATTCTAAATTTATTTTCCCTTCTTATGTATTCCTTTCTTCTTCACCTCTTAAAAACATGCTATCATTATTTTGTTTCAACTTTATCTATCCTTATAGCAAAAGATGTTAGAGAAACTATGGATTACACCCTTACATCATTTATTTACCACACCATCTCATTGTCATACTAATATTTTCATTAAATGGCTATGTTTTCTTACGTTATATCTTAGAACAAGAATTAAATTTTATTTTTCATCCTTTAGAGCTTTTGATTTTCATTTCTCTATCATGTTCTTATTCTATTTTTTATGGACTTCACTTATCTTATAAATGACATTTAGCATTTTTACATGTTTCTCTTTATGTATGAATTCTTCATTTTTGTCTTACATCTTGACTTACATTTCATTTTCACTTATTTATGCTTTCTCCAACTTCATTTTTACATACTTATATTACATATTGATTTACAATATCATTTTTCACTCATGTTTTTCCTCATATTGTCTTCGACATTCTTATCTTACATGGAGTTACTTTTCATTTTTCTTATATATCTTTGTTCAAGTTTTCTTGCATGGATATTTCATTTTCCATTTATGTTTTACATGATTTACCATGTTTTCCAATCATTTGTCATTTATTTCCTATCATTTGTCATTTCTTTCCTATCATTTGTCATTCATTTTCTATCATTTGTCATTCATTTACCATCATTTTATCATTCATTTGCCTTTAATATTTTAATATTAACTTAACAAACTAAGTTAACCCTCTCCTCTTCCCCTCCCTGGCACTGCATTGTCATTTTGGACTTTTTAGATTAGTTGGCAAAATGTACTAGGTTGGTAGTCTACAAAATGTATAGGGTTAGCACACACCTACTAGGTTGGTAGTGTGGATTTTGATTATTTTTAGCCTACTAAGTCAACTAGATCAACCTAGTTGTTTCTACCTTATTATTACTATAATTACTTGCTTTACCCATAACTTTGTCTCTACTCATCCATGTTCAAAATCATAAAATGTGTTGGATTAGTGATGATGTAGAGAATCATTTCCACTATCATATGCCTATCTTCTAATTTTTTTGATTTTTGGATATTTTTTGCACTAATATCTATAGGTTCACCTAGTGTTATTCACATTGGATGCCTTCATTACTCTTGCAGTATACTTATTTATCTAAATCACTAAGGTAAGTAAAGGTATGTGCTTTTCAATTCTATCCTTTCCTTTATCTTATTTTTCTTCTTAATGCACTTTATTTAGCATCAACATTATGTGTTATCATATTTTATCTAAAAACACCATCCCGTGTTTCACTTTCATGACACATGATGAGATTAGAGTGAGGCATATGTATACACATAATATTTTTAAACTTTTATTGATTACTAATACTTGGTATCTTGTAAGAACCCATTGAGCCTCAATCTTTCTGAGTGCATGCCTTAAGGGGTACACCAAAAAAGGGGTGGGAAGACCATTGGTGATTCATAAGATTGTTGTTTCTTTTTATACCTACCATCTATAAACTAGTATACTAAAACCATTTACCCTAAGCTTATTTTCCTCAATCCTACCCATTACTCTCAATTGTCATGCCTTATCCATCTTTTTCTTGCCTTAATGCCCTTTTGGTTAGTTGGCTATACTAGGTCGATTGGCTTGAGATGGTACAGTTTAGGGGTATTTTTCACTTTCTTAGCTTGTTAGACTTTTAACTAACCTAGCTTAAACCTAGTGAATTACCCCAAAAACCATAATGGGTTATTTGGGTTGACCCTGTACAGCTAATGTTTCCAAGAGGATTTAGGATAAGATTTGACTCTATATACAAGTTGATTTCCCACCATTTCATAAGAGAAGAATTAATAGAGAATAAGTGTGAATGAAAATCTTCTTATTGAACATTCTAGTTGAGGAATAAAGCTTAGGGTTCCATACTTTATTTGCAGATATGGATCTTATCTTGTGGAAAAGTATTTTGGATGCTTAGATAGGTTGTGTAGCCTAGAGTTGATTTATCTTGGTTATCCTTACATACCACAAAAATCTCCTACAAAGCACCTTGGTCAAGGGAAAATTGAGTCTCGATAAGTTCATCTTCAAAGATAAGTATTCCTAACTTTATTTTTCCTTTGTAAGAGTAAATATATATTGCATTTGTATTATTCTCTCATGTATTAGGATTATGTATACATTGATGTGAGTATATGTATTCTAATACATGTTTAGTTAAGTTATTTTATTGTTTCTAACCCCCACTTTGTACTAAAAGCTTTGGTGTGTACTAGATTATATTTACTTTTTTGTTAATAGAATAGGTGAATGTTTTAAATCTTAGGACTCCATTAGGGTTATTATGTGATTGTGTTAGACTGTAGACTTTGAGACCCTTCTTAGCATGATATGTTGTGACAAGTAATCCCCTAATCAGGTCTAGCAGATCCCCATATTGGTCATGCTCCTACTTAACAAGTGTATCCCAATCAGAAGTGTAGGTATGCTCTATCTTCTCTAAACTAGGATTGATTTATAGACATGATGAATTTTTTATTACATACACATGTTTGGTATAAAATGGTTTTTAATAGGCACCTAATAATTACTACACTGAGATGTTCATATTAATTACCAAATTTAATTCAATTTTAATCACTCATTATTATCACAACACATCACTAGGATGTTCATCATAAGGATGTGAAGAGTGATTTTATTCACAATGATCTTAAAGAGGAAATATACATGAAGCAACATCAAGGATTTATGGAATATTCCTCTTTAGTTTTGAAATTTTAGAAATCTATCTATGGACTTAAACAAGCTCCTTGATCTTAGTATACCAAGATGGACTCCTTTATTCTTTTGATTGGGTTCATCAAATATCATTATGATATAAATGTCTACATTTTATATTAGGATGATTCATTATTAATTTTGGTTCTCTATGTGGATGACCTATTGATCATAGGGAGTTATTAATCCACCATCATAGTATAAAAATACTTTATCTTACAAGTTCTCAATGACTGACTTGGGCTTGTTGCACTATTTTATTAGGATTGAAATTTCTCAGTCTAACTCTGTGATCACTATTGCACAATCCAAGTATGCTATTGATTTATTTGTATGGTTTAACATGGATGATTGTAAGCTAGATTTGATTACTTTTCTATATGTTTTGAATATTGAGGATGATTTTCCACCTCCTTTGGTTGATGTTACCTCATATTGATAACTTGTTAGTAGTCTCATCTACCTTATGCACACTATTCCTGATATTTCATATGGAGTGGGCATAGTCTCTAGATTCATGTAGGAACCACATGTTATAATAGAAATTAGCCAAGTGAACTCTTGAATACATTTAGGGTATTCAGAGTCTTAGGATTCATTATGGACTAGGCATCAACATTAACATGATTGGCTATACAAATTTAGATTGGGCAGGCAATATTTATAATTGTAAGTCTAATCCAAGCTATAATTTCTTCCTTGATTTAGGTCTAATTAGTTGGTCAAGAAAGAATTAAAATGCTATTGATTTATATTCTATTGAGATAGAATATGTAGGATTTTTTAATACTTCTACTAAGTCTATTTAGCTTTAGGGGATTCTTACTGAGTTTAACATCTGGTTTCATTGACAAACAATCATTTTTCATGATAACCAATACAAAATATAGATCTATAGGAATTTATTCCTCCATAAAAGGTTAAAGTATATCTATATTCATATATATTTCATTTAGGAGCTCATCTATGAGTAACTCATTAGTCTCTACTACATCTAGACAATGTAGTAAATTATTGATATATTCACCAAACCCTTTATTAAGAGTAAGTATCTTTATTTGTGAGATCTTCTTGGGGTTCATATAGCTCTATCTTCTTCCTCATATGGGAGATAATATTTATGTACTTGGGTACCTCATCATGCCTCTATGATTGGACCCAATTCTTATACCCACCTAAGATATGCTTAAGGGGGGTGTTAGTGTTGGCTTTTCCCACTATTTGTTTTTACCACATAGTCTAATTAGCTTGCTTCGGTTAATAATATGTCATTAAGAGAAATTAACTTTAAGTCAATTTATAATTATGAGTTGAGTTAATTAAATTTTTTGGTGACCTAATTCCTCACTATATAATGTACCTTCCTATGTATGTTTTGGCTAATGAATGTTAATGCAATTTTTTTGTGAAGATAAGCTTATTCCTCTTGTGAGTTATTCTTCAAATTTCACTACTCCATATATATTAAAACTCATTTATTTCACCCTATATAGTAAATATTTGATTATATCCTAATCTAAAAATAATTATGTAGGCTTGAATTCCATCTTTTGAGTTTTGGATACATAGGAAACATTTAGTCATTATGGGGGTGATTGAGGTGAGCTCAACCTAATTTAACTCCACATTTTTTATATTTTCATATTTTAAATCATTATAATCCCTATTAAGGTTTTCAACTTGGATAATTTATTTTTAGGTCTTTCACACAATTTTGAAGATCAAATATAGGCATACAAACTTGATTCTAGTTGTCGCACATGATTGTGCCATGATTTTATTATTTTTTGTAAAGGGTCAAAAAAGTCTAGTTCTAGTCATAATTGTAGATGGCCTTGACCCTAGTTGGATGGTTATGATCTTCCTCATCCTTAAAATCTAGTTTCTAAGTTTTTGCATAGTCTATTCCTATTTTCATGTTATTAGTCTTATGTTGGTGAACACAGACAAATTTTAGACAAAAATAACTAAGTTTAGATTTTCGATTCATAGTTAGTCATGTTGCAATCATTTATAGTTTTTCAAATTTAGTTAATTTATTTAAAAATACATATTGAAAGTATATTTTCAAAATTCTATTATATTATAATCATTTTGTTAGAATTAGAGTTAATTACCACATTAATCCAAGATTTGGTTAAACATATTGGTGAAACCGACATGAATCATGCAGCTCCATTGATTTAAAATATTTTTCCTAAGATTTAGATAAATTTTTGAACATCCAAAACTAAAATAATTTTATTTCAACCATGGATCTAAAGTTGACAATAAAATAACTTGATTTTGACCTCGAATATAATAATGGACACTAAATTTTTTTATATTTACTTTGGATGTGATATCTGATAATGAAAATATATTTTTTGACCTTGGATTTCATAAGAATTTTCCATTATTCATAGACAAAAATTTCCCTTCTATTTTTAGCATTATATTTTTAGTTATTGTTTCTAATATCCTTTTCAAGAATGAATAGATACTTTTGATGAATATGATAATATAAATATCATATATTCTACAAAAAATTCATTAATTCAACATTTTTTCAATTCAAACATAATATGAAAATAAGAACAATCATATATCCAAGATTTTATAAGGCATATTTTACAATCTTGAGTCTTACATGTTTTTCCTTAACCCCATCCACCTCTCACATCTCCTCTTGATGGTGTTTATATGCATATTCAATCAAAATCACCTAGGGTTTGTGCTTGTAAAGTCCTTAAGGATAAATTCATCACTATGAGAAAGTTAATATAATAATTTAAAAAGAAAAATCAATATTTAATTTCAAATATCATATCATGGGAAACTAATATCATATATAAAAATAATCCAATTTATGCTAGTATTAATCATGAATACACATCTTCATCTAGAAATTATGTGCCTAAAACTATTTCATATCATGATTGGAAACGTAAAAAAAAAACATAGAAACTTAGTGATTCAAAAAGTGAAAAAGGCTAATAAGAGTTCAAGTGAGATTATAAGATAAATTATTCGAAACAAATTAATTAAATTGCCTTTTGTTCCTCCTCTAAGGAGATCAAAATACTATTGTGCTTATCATAAAATGTATGGACATCATACATATAGTTTTTGGGAGTTAAAAGATAAAATACAAAAGATAATTGACAATGGTGATCCTATAATATATAAATCAATAAAGAAACCTACTCACACTTTGAATGCATTTCCTAAAGAGCTAGTGAAACTAGAAAAAAAGTAAAATTCAAAATAAGAAAATTTATACAAGTTACATCAAGAGAGTAATAAAATATCAATTACCAAAATAGAAATTACAAGAAAAAGTTCAAGGTAGGCAATAAAATACATTTGTAAAAAGGTTTCTCATGAATAAATTTCCAAAGAAAAACATTCTTAAAATGTATAATAATACAAATATGGTTGCTAAGGAATAAATCATTAAAGAAAATTATAGGGTCAACACTAAAACATCTATGATTAATTATTCAATTCAATAAGTCAGTGAAAATTACTTATTTTCATAGTGTTGAAAATTTAATACATGATTATTATTTAGTTTAACATGGCATGAAAGGTTTTAACAATGATGAACATAATTAAAAGAAAAAAAAATTCAATAAGATAAATTCAATATCTGCTAAAATGAGTTTTACATATACAAGTACAAAAGAGGATAAAAGTGGAACACCATAATTTTTTGATAAAAAAGATGAGTATGACCATGATACCGATTATACAGAATATGATTGGATTCACATGATTCATATGTATGATGATATAATAAATGGTTATAATATAGATGATACATGAAATACATAGAGGCATCCCGTTGATGAGATCTTTGGCTTATAATATCATCAATTCTTAAACATAGATTATTAGCTGTTGCATCATATTCTATTATCTCTTGCACATTTGATCATTCGATCAATTATTCTAATCCATTAGATCTTATTTGATTTTTGGTCTCTTGGCTCTTATTTTTAACTTTTCATATCTAAACAATCTTGAAAAATAGTCATTTTTTCCATTTCCTATCATGTATCTCTATATTTTAACAACTTACACTAATAAATCTTTAGTTTATACCAAGGTCAAAACTATCCATTCAATGTTAGGAATGTTTTGCATTCCTAAACCTAGTTGGACATTTATATCCTTTTCAATTTTTCACTCAAAAACCAAAAATGGAGTGCATAAAGCCTTAATTCTTCTAATTTCAATTTTTTGAATTAGTTTTTGTATGCAAATCAGTGCTTATTCATGAAAAATATGTATCCTTCCATTTTAAATTACTTATAAATGTTTAAAAATTTGATAAGTGTACATTTGATGAAACAAGGATGTACAATCAATCCTCTGCATACATTTTTCAGTTTCCTATAGATTTCTCAAAATCTTAACTCGCATATAATAAGGGCATCTATCTCATACATATGTCATCATTTCTAATGAACCTTACATTAATATATGCCATAGATTGTTTATATCACCATATCCTTTCTTATAATTTTGAACCTTTGATTGGAACTAGTTTCTAGTATTTATAGTTTCTAAATTCAAAAAAATACAAAAAAAATTAAATATTGAAAAAATCCAAAAACATTCAAAATATTATAAAATTTTAAAATTAGGACCTAAACATGATTAAACATCTAGTTTATGTAGACACTTGTTTTAGCCACAACTATTTTCCAACCAAACTTCATATTAATTTCTACCAAATAATGAAAATTAAGCCTAGGAATCACTAAATGTCCCAATTTCATCCACACATTAGACATTAGTTATTAGAATCATGTTGAGGCATCCCTATTTGAGATATTATACTATACATAATAGTAAAATTTTATGGATTCATCTCCATTAAACTTAAGACATAGAAAATTGATAGTTTAACCTTTATACCCATTAAGAAAGGAACTTAAACAATTCCAAAAGTGCAAAAATACTAAGCAAAATGAATTAATCAAGTAAATCAAATTAAATGCTTAAGTGAAATTTCCATGTGCAATTATTAAAAATAAAATTTATAAAAAATAAATTATAATAAAATTAAGCTCATGATGATTTCATCATCCTCAAAGTCAAGGAATTAAAAATATATATTTTAAATCCTTAAATTTAGAATGGAGATCCATGCTTAATAAATGGGATCTTTGTCCCTCCTTAACTCAACTAGGTTTAAACAAAACCTAATCATGATTAAATTTAACCTAAATACATTTAGGTTATAAATATTTTGAAATGATATAAATAAAATTTTGAATATCATTCTAAAATAATCTCTCAAGTCAAAGTTATAATGTTTAATTGTTTAGAGACAAAGCATTCTTGTAGTGTTATAATGTAAAAATATTGATAGATTGATATATCTTGCCAAAGCAAAGCCAAATATTACTAGGTGATAAGTAAAAAATATGAAAGGAGCACCATTTTCAAATCCTCTTTGATAACACAACCTCTCACATTACTCCATGGCCAACATGCAACTCTTGCTAAAAAAAACCATTGATAGTTACTTGCATTGTTCTCTTGCTCTTTGAGTGTCTAGGCTTGAGGTGTTAGATTTATTAGTACATTTTAATTTGTTTTTATCATAATAAAATTTGAATAACTCCCATCTTGTATTTCTATCTCACATAATGTCATGCCCAATGGTACTTGCCACCCAGTCTTTCTCTTAATTATTTCTTGTTATTATTTACTTCCAAAAAATTAGAAAAAATGGTTGGTATAGTCCTAATTTTTTATAAATTATTTTTTGAATCAAAATTTTTGTAGGTATGTGAGTTTATTTCATATAAATATAATATAATTTTTTTGTTAAACGATAATATATATCTTAAGATTTATAGGCAAATTACTGACTATTATATTTTGTTGTTTCAGATTTTTTTATTGCTAAAAACCAATAGATGATACAAAGGTCATGATTTTTTATATTCAATTTATTAATTTTTTTTTAAAATATATTTGTGTATATGACCTAGGAAAAACCTCCCAAAATTTTGTGAATAATTGATACATATTTTAAATGTTATGGTTAAAACACTAGCTACTACTTTTTATGTTTGTTTGTGTTTAGTTTTGTTTTGTAACATTGATTTTGTAGTTTGCCTTTTCTCTTTTGGTCCAATCAAACTTCTAATTTTTTTTTTAGGTTTTGTCAAGAAAATAGAAACAATATTACATCCAGACACTCATTCACACTCATTTCACATTTATTTTGGTGGTTTTTAAAAATTGAACAAAATAACTGTCATTTTCTTATTTCATGTTTTCACAAAGGGCCAAAATTTCAATCATATTTTGATTGGTGCTATTAAAAATAGCCTCCATTTTAGTTAAATATCTTAAGAGTTTTTTTAGATTTTTTTTTAATATAGTTTCAATTTCGTAGATTATATTCTTATATTTTTTCAAATAGAAACTATAGCGTGTATGCTCTCTCCCATCCCCTTTAAGAAACTTGAGTAACCCAAAACACTTGGTTTATTACCATTATTTATGTGGTCTTGTCAGAAGGAATGTTGCGTATTATCTCACTAATATTTGAGTGACTTGGATGATTAAAAATTTACCTCTAAAGTCTTTCCATTTTTATTTATTTATTCTATTGAATTTAGCTTGTGGGTAGGAATTTATCACCTCATCACAAGTTCTTTAGGGGTGTGTTGATATGTGGCTTCATCTCCTAGTATCGTACCAACCTAGATCCATCATGGAATATATAAATTAGGTCATGTGATACTAGGATTTCCATGGAGCTAAGCATCTAGCCTCTTTGATCCTAATGAAAACTTAGGTCAGGTCTTGTTAAACATTGGACTCTACTAAGAAATACATGGATGAAGTCATTATGCAAAGGAATAGACCCTTGCATAGTAAGTTAGTAGGTATGAAATCAATTGATATGTTTGTAATCTTATTTTAACCACACTTGGGACTATTTTTTACATTCAAAATTTATATATTCTTAGTCAATCCCACTTTTCATAGAATTTTTTCCAAATGTTAAGTGTTACTCTAAGTTCATGCCACACACCAATGCTTGAGAGATAGAAGGGAGCTTAAAAACTCTACCTACACCTATTATTTAATTTTTAGATTAGCACTTAATTCCTAAAAAACATTTATATATCAATGGAAATTTTGGTAGAATCTATGTACACCCATGTTAGTTTTAGTAATACAATGAGCCATTTGTGTTATTTCTATTTTCTTTGATTTACATGTGTTTTTTAGACCACAAATTTGTTTATTTGTTTAGATCTAAAATGAGTCATAACCATCACATGTTTTTATCAAAATTTCACCTAAGAGGTGTTATTCCTTTTATTTGGTGTCACATTTTTGTATTATACTTTTTATCCCAAAATATTTATGTGTGTCACTTGTTTAAATGGGGCATCATTATGCCGCCTGTTACATCCTAAACTTGTGTCTTGGGTTTTTCAATACAAATCCATTTTCATGTCATTTGGTTAAAGTAAGGTCATTATTATATTCATTTTATTCCAAAAATATTTCCTTGTTTCAACTCAAGTTCCAAATTACGTGTACCTTTGGTCTATAATGGTGTCGATATGCTGTCCATTTGGGTCTAGGATTTCATCCATTTAAAAAATCTAAGTCGATTAAACCAATTTAAAAAAAATTCTTATGAAGTTAAAATAAAAAAATTGATTGGCATACACCTTGGTCTTACTTAATTTTGGATTGGGTGTTTACCTCTTACTTTTGAATTGTACAACATGGACTAATTCCTTGCTTGCTTTAAAGATCCTTCTTGCCTAGATCTATGAAGTGGTTTATTTTCATGTGCCTCAATTTGATTTATTACCTTAAACTAAGGTTGAAAATCACTTTTTAAGTATAACTATAATCACAATTAGTTTACATTGGATCCTTACTTATCAGTTAGGCTTGAATGCTTTACTCATTACTCTTATTTTGCTTACTTGAGCTTGAGTTTCTCAATTAGTTTTAGGCATGTGCCTAGAGTGAATGATTTTATACCAAGGTCAAGTTTGTTTTGAAATCCATGTGATGAGATAGAGTTAAAGTTTTTTGAACTATTTACCTTCAATTTAGATTAATGTAAATATTTTACCTCAACCTCATATGTTTTAAAATCAAGCTTTGTGCCTTTTGACCAAATACTTAGCACTTTTTCTTTAAGACCTAGATTAAATTTGTTCGAAACACTTTTCAAGATTAGGACTCAAATTTACCTTTCATTTGATCATTTTTTTGAGAATACCTTAGATTATTAGAGATATTTGAGACTGAATTTTATGTTGATAGTTTTTTATAAGAGATCTATTCCAGGCCAAGTTTAAACCATTTGCAATAATAAACTGAGTTTTCCATCTAAACCACGTTTCAAGACATTTTCAAGCATAGACAAATATTTTTATATCATATTTCAAGATTTTTGTATATTTATACATTTTTATTTATGATATTTTAGTCATGGATTCATATATGCCTTGCTACACACATAGTGGGACCATATACAATCTAGATTATAGAAGTGTAGTCATGAATGATGCCTTTGTTTAAGACCAATATGGAGATGATGTATTTTTTGATATGGATCCATATCCCTCTTACACAACTCAATATTTAGAACAATTCCAAGATCCATGATCATAATACCTAGTTAGTATACCTCCTTATCTAAGTGAGGATCAAGAATAGATAGCTCAATACCTTGTTAATGTGTCATATGCTATCGAACAAGTCCAACAATAACCTTACTATGTTACCATGCCATCTAGTTATGACCTTTTTTTTATCATCACTTGATTTAAAATAAGGATGAGGTTTTGGTTAGTTCCATAGAGGTAGGATGTAATATTCTAGAAAACTTTACCCATGAAAATTTACCTAGTCTAGTTAGAGTGCCTCATAATGTACCTCATACCAAATCCATTGAACATGCCTCTACTAGTTATCATCAAGTACTTGTGATAATGCCAAAAAAATATCAATTTTATTGTAAATGGAAAGGTTCCCATGGAAAACCAATTCATGCAAATACAAAAAACATATTAGACTTATCTTAATCTAGCATGGAATTTCAATGTTATGGCCATATTGAATACCTCACTTATAAGGCTTAGTCTTTTAACAAGAGTGCTAGTTGATTTGTTGGGTCATACTAATCTAGGTGTGGACCCCTTTTCCTAATTACTTTATTAAGAGACATGTTTAATGTACCATTAATTGAGGAATTTATTGTGGCTTCTACTTAGGATTAGGTACTAAATGCAGTGGATAATACACAAATGTCACCTAATTTAGGCCAAGGTGGATTAAATGTACCACAAAATAATCCAAAATAAAAATTATCTATTACCAATAATAAAAAATGGTTCAAAATAATAGAGGGAAATAATACCTAATTCCCAACCATAATAATTTACTCCCCCTCCATAACTAGTTACTTCTTTAAGCATGCAATAGTAGGGGATAAGTAATCAGGTCTTACCCAATGTTTTACCTCAAAAAGTTGTGAATGTTAGCCTTCCCCAAAAAGTGATGACTAATATTTCATGACCACAAACATAGACTAATTTATCACCTCAATAAAGGGTATAAAATTATGATGCCTCAATAAGTAGCAACAAATGTTCTACCACAATAGACATATAATAATGTACCTCAATAATCCTAAACATTGTCTAGTGAACAACGTGTTCTTATTGGTCAATAACAAATTAAAGACGTCCAAAAAGTGTCTAGTTCACAATATATTTTTTCTCAACACATATTCACCAACATCAAACAAATACCTATTTGATAACTATTTCCTTTTACCCAACATGTACCATATATTCAAAGATAGGGCCTTAGTTAACAACAAGTACTATTTATACAACCGAATTCAACTAGTCAACAACAAGTTCCTACTCAAACTTAGAAGGCAAAATACCATCAAAAAGGCCACATGCTTCCATCATAACCTTAATTCCCTTAGATTCAAATTCATATTTTAAATCCAAAATAGAATATTGACCAATAATGCATGTAGTATCGATAGCCTAATCCCAATGCATAGATGCATATTTTGGGTTGATTGGTTCATCAAATCAATATTAAACAATAATCCATTCCTCCATTATACCTTAGTTAAGGTAATCCACCTTTAATCACCCAGTCACAACCATAACCAAATATGCCATCAATTTTCTTATCCCAAGAACTACACTAGATGAAGGATGTAATTACAACCATTCAAATAGGAAAATAGACTAAGAAGTTAAATTTGGATGATGTGTGCTTATATCCATTTAACATGGAGTATCTCCAAATACCATTTTGTCTGGGATATGAGAAACAAAAATTTGATAAATATAAGGGTAAAGGAGACCCTATAGAGCATTTAAAAGAGTTTTTTGTCACTTTTTAGCTAGTGTCTTGTAGTGGCATCTACATGCTTCTTACTTTTCCTTAAATTCTAGTTAAACAAGCTTTGGAGTGGCTCCTTATGTTTTCAAAGAACTCAATATTTAACTTTGACGATATTTAAGATAATTTTGTACAAAATTTATCCTACAATATCAAGCATGAGATTTCAATAGTTGATTTGAGTCAGGCTAAGCAAAAATTTGGTGAGAGTTTTACAAGTTACCTATAATGAATGAGAGTTTTTGTTGGTCGCTTCACCCATAATCTACTAGATAAATAATTAGTAGTTGTGTTTACCAAAAAATTACATAGTGAAATATCTTATACTTGGAGCTTTAATGCACTCACACATTCAAGGAGATCATTGAGAAATGTATACATATTGAAAAGGCCCTTATTAAAAAATGGATTATCAAGTTTTCTTCTTCAAACTAGAACCAAAACCAAAATCTAGCCCTATGTCAAAACCCTAGTCTAGTATAAATGAAATCATATACACCTTCCCAAACTAATAACTATGAAAAACCTAAGCTATACAACCAAAATAAGAATGTTGTTGGTAATGGATTCATTGAATATATAATGTCCAAATAGTGAAAACAATTAGCCTTTCCCGTAAATACAAATTATTCCACAAATGTATCCTATTCAACAAGCATAGTTTATGCCTCAGCCCAGGTTAACTCCTCAAATTATAAAATCACCACATTTACAAACCCCTCATCTAATAATAACACCTATTCCTAGAGTTTTCAGTGACCTTGATGAGCCTATTGAAGTAGTATTTCACAAATTAGCTATGGCCAATATGATTAGTTGGTCAATTCTAAAATACTTTCCTAAAGGAGTACTTTATCCATATTGGTATAAAGATAATGATTTCTATGAATACAATTATGTTCATGGACATTATATACACCATTATGTGAATTTGAAGCACCTCATTGAGAATATGTTGGAAAATAGAGAGATCTAGTTGGATAATAGAGCATCTACTTCCATTCAAAACATGGGTATCTACCAAAATCCTATTCCATAACATAACAATACTAATCAATAAAAACAATAAAAAAGACCACATCCAAAGAAAAATTAATAATAATAGAAAAAACAGCAACAATATCAACCATAAAATGGATGGAACCAAGGCCAAATGACCCCAATAACTAGCAAACCTATCACATAATTACACATGACTATAGTAAAATTATAGGTCATATTACAGGTGGTCATGTATCTACCATTACCATCAATGCTAGACTAAATACCAATAGACCAAGACCATTTTCTAATAATTCCAATTAGCCTACCAATGCAGGTAATCATTATTTAACCTATGACCATATCCAAGTACAATAGAAACCAAGGATTACCATCTCAGGGCATTATGTTAGTAACTCTTCATTACCCCATGACCATAGCCAAGCACACTGAAAATGAATAATTACCCTCTACATTTTCTAGTTATGATAGTCATGTACCCAATTTGTATTGTGAAATCATAACTCAATGGTCTAAAGTCACCATCCCAAGCCCATAAAACCCTGCCAATGAGTCAATCCAACCCACTATGTCAGCTAGGAATAAGCCAATTATCATTGTTAAGAAAAAAACATATGATATTAACAAATCTAAAATAGACCCACACAAATTTCTATTTTGTATTTGTTGTGTATATATTAGTCTAGGTTTTTATTTTTCCCTATTATTTAATTAGGGGAATTGTATTTTTGTGCATACATGGAGTTTTCCTACATTTGTGAGATAGGCTAGCTTATGTGGAAATGTGTGTCATAGATGTGTCATTGGTGTCATAAGAACATCATAAGTAACTCCCTTGATGGGAGTTACTTCATTATTCTTAGCACCTTGTCACCACCTTTCATGGAGGAGTTACACTCTATTCTTGGGTGCCTTGACCACCTTTTGTGGAGGAGTTACTTACGTGCTCTCCTATATGTATTCTTCACTTTGGCCATCTCATGTTAATCAAATTTTGATTTTTTGCATTTTGTTTTGTGCAATTTATCTTCTTGTATAATTTCAAATTGCTTTAGCATCTATGTGGTGTGCACTTACTTCATCTCATGTGATCATGTCTCCATTGCATTCGCATTATTCAGATTTTGGCAACAACTCTGATATGGTATCAGAGCTACTCCAGTAATCATGTGTCTGGTTATGCTATTAGTTTATTTTGAAATCAAGAGGAGTGGAGTTCTCTTTATTTTTTTAATTTCTAGATCTGATGTAAAAATTTTTTTAAAAAACTTTCAATATCATTTCTTGGATCTTTTCCTTGGGATCCTTGGCCTATGGGTGTCTTGTCTATCTTCTCTTCAGTCTTTACAAGTGCAGTAGCAACTTCAGGTGTTGGTTTTGCAATGGTAGCATCCTTGAAGGAATTTTGGCAACCTTCTTTGCAGCTGCTAGTTTACCAGTCGGCTTGGCAGCAACAGCCTGCTTGACTGCAAGATTCTGTGCCTTATTTTGTCCTATGTGGACTTGCCTCCTCCTACCACTTTTTTGCACCTTATTTTGATGCTTCATCTCGGGCACCATTTTTGTGTGTAGGGAACAGAGGGAGGAACAGCTTCAGCCATGCCATCAGACAACCATGCCAAACATCAGCCATGCCAAGCAGCTGTACGGCATCCAACGTGTAGGTGTGTAGTGAGGTAGTGACTCATACTATCTATTATGCATTTCAACTTGTCTCTTCTCTATCCCACTACTATGCATTGAGAGGTCTGTAGATTATTCATTTTCTTTTTTTTTTATAGCAAAATCAAAACTTTGTTAAGGTGTGGAGCTAAAAGCTTCAACTGTTTGCAGACACAAGGAAGGATGCTGAAGAACCAGAGCCACCGGCGTCGACAGTATGACTGACGTTAGTCAGATGCAGTGGAGAAGGAGACCGGCGATGGTAGATAATCGGCCGACGTCGGTAGCACCAGACAAGCAGGGACCGGTGTCAGTCACCTGTGTATTTCCAAAACTGCTATTGACGAATAGTCAGTTAAGTGAAGCAAGTGTTTGCATGTTAAATGACTAATTATAGTCACAAGCTGCGTGTCTAATTATTATAACTAGAGTTCTATTTTTGTAAGCATGGGATCCTATTTAAAGACCCATAAGGCATGTATTGTAATAATTCTAAGGCAAGTAAAAGCATTGAAGCTAACAAGGTCAAGGAGATCAGCTGAAGCATTCAAGGAGGGATAATAACTCAGGCTTTAGAGTTGTTGTGTTGAGCAAGAGAGAGAGGGAAGAAGGTCTTGAGGTGTGGCAATCCTTTGAGGTGGAGGAAGAAGTGGCATCTTCCTTATTGTATTTTCTTCTAGTAATATTTAATACAAGAGTGTGTATTGTCTCTCAAATTCTTTGCTGTCTCAAGTTTCTATCTACTTTATCATTCTAGTTTAATTCCGTGTTTAATTTCTTATACGAGAAGTAATCATATGTGCTCTAATTGTTAGAGCTAGATCTCCTGACAAGTGGTATCAGAGCTACAATTTGCAGGAAGCAGGGTATTGTTTTTGATTACAGGTCATTCACAGGGTTTTTTGATTGAGTGGGAGTTCAGCAATGGCAGAAGAAAGTAGGCTATGAATGGTGAAGTTCAATGGCAAGAATTATCAACATTGGAGGATGCAGATTGAGGACTATCTGTATCAGAAGGATTTGTACTTACCATTGGGTGGGGTTGCATGCAAGCCCATAGATATGAAGGATGAAGAATGGAATGTTTTTGATCAGAAGGCTCTCGGTTCCATAAGGTTGAGCCTTACATCATCTGTGATTTCCAGCTTATCATAGTGAAAGACAACGAAAGAGTTGATAAAGTCCTTGGCGAATTTATACGAAAAGCCCTCGGCTTCTAATAAGGTATATCTTATGAAACAGCTATTTACTTTGCAAATGCAAGAAGGTGGATCGGTACATACTCATCTCAGTGATTTCCATGGTTTGGTAAACCAACTAGCTTCAGTCAATATTGTTTTTGATGATGAGGTAAAGGCTCTCTTGATTTTATGTTCTTTGCCTGGATGTTGGGATGGTATGGTTATGGTAGTAAGTAATTCTGCATCTGCTTCTAAAATCTTAAAAGTTGATGATGTTGTGAGTGTGATCTTGAATGAGGAAATACGTAGGAGAAGCACAGGTGAATCATCAGGGAATTCTCTAAGTGTAGAAAGCAGGGGATGGCAAAGGGAAAAGGTTGAGCAAGGGAAATCAAGGTCAGGAAGGAGATCTGAGTCCAAAGGTATTACCTACTAGTTTTGTGGAAAGAAAGGACATACGAAGAAGGAGTGTTGGTTGAGAGATAAAGAGAATCAACATGCAGGTATGGAAGAAGCAAAGGATGCAAATATTGTGATGCAGGATGCTCTCATACTTTCTTTGGATAGTCAGGTAGGATCATGGATTTTAGATTCTGGTTCATCTTTTCATGCATCCCCAAATAGAGATTTGTTCTATGAGTATGAACAGGGAGATTTTGGAGTGCTCTATTTAGGGGATGGTATGCCTTGTCAGATTGTTGGCAAAGGGAAAGTGTAGCTAAGATTACAGATTGACAACACATGGGTGTCGAAAGAGGTCATGCATGTTCCAATTCTGAAGCAGAGTCTAATTTCTATAGGAAGGTTGGGAGATGAGGGATGCACAATAACCCTCACAATGGATTCTTGGAAGGTTACCAAGGGAGAACTTGTTCTAGTAAAAGGTAAGAAAGTAGATACTCTTTATCTGTCTACTTGTATTACTGATTCTACTTCTGGTGTAGATTCGAAGATGTGGCCTAATAGGATTGGTCACAAGAATAGGAAGGGAATAGAAGTTCTTGATTCAAAAGGTATGTGTTCAAATTTGAAAAGCATAAATACAGTTCATTGCAAAAAGAGGAAATTTGATGCTTTTAAGAGGAACAAAGAAGCCTTGGTGTTTATAGAGAAGATGAAGGATAGAGATCAGTCACAGGGGCTGAATAAATCTGAGCAGGGCAGCATGGACAGAGGTTTGATCCAAGAAGAGCTCACGGATGAAAATTTCATCACTTACAGGAACACACAGACACCGATGTTAGTCGCTTGGCACCGACATCAGTCATCTAGATACCAACATCGGTCATGTGTAGACCAGTAGGGTCGATAGTTCAGACAGGAGAAGTCTAACGTTGGTCATAAGGATCGACATCGGTAGGAGGGACACTGGCATCGGCCATAGAAATGACGTTGGTAGTCAGGGTCAGTGCAGGGAACTGACATCGATCGAGAGTAGACTGGGAAATGGTTGAGATCGGTCACTAGAACGGATGATGGGTGGACAGTTAGCTGTCAAGGAGTCTCAAACACCCATGTGGAGGTCAGAAATGGTAAGTGAACCTCATATTCATCGTTCACCTTCTTTATATTGCTTACTGATAGTCATGAACTAGGAAGATGGAAGAAGCAATGCAGGTAGAATCCAGAAACAGTGGGAGCTTGGCATGGATGAGGAGTGTGAGTCCTTGAGTAGAACCAAATAGGTATTTGTTGGTAGAGTTGTCAGCTGGAAGAAAGAACTGGATAGAGGGATGGATTCCCGTTTTAGAGAAGAGAGTGGATGGACACATGAGACAGAAGGCTATGGTATATGGTCTTGAGTATGATGTAGAACAATGGAGGTTTGACCATTGTATTTTATCTTTAACAGGTTGGATAATATTAGCTACATTATCCTATTACTATATTGTGTTACTTGTTGTAGGGTTTCATATACAGGGAGTTTTCTGCGCTAAGGGTAGAGTTGGTTCAGAAGTATGTCATGGAGAATTTGGGAGCAGTAGAATTCTTGTGGCATAAGATACAGGTATTGCATCACAAGTTTGCATGGTGGTTGGTCTTCAAGAGTGACGTTGAAGAGGGATACATAGCCTAAGGAACAAAATAGATGGTGTACAGGTACAAGTACAAGTTGCAGCTGTTTATCTCCAAGTGGGAGATTGTTAAGGTGTGGAGCTAAAAGCTTCAACTATTTGCAGACACAAGGAAGGATGCTGAAGAACCAGAGCCATCAACGTCAGCAGTATGACTGACGTCGATCAGATGCAGTGGAGGAGACTGGCGATGGCAAATAGTCAGCCAACGTCGATAGCACTAGATAAGTAGGGATCGGTGTCAGTCGCCTGTGTATTTCTAGAACTGCTATTGACGAACAGTCAGTTAAGTGAAGTGAGTGTTTGCATGTTAAATGACTAATTATAGTCACAAGCTGTGTTTCTAATTATTGTAACTAGAGTTCTATTTTTGTAAGCATGAGATCCTATTTAAAGACCCATAAGGCATGTATTGTAATAATTCTAAGGCAAGTAAAAGCATTGAAGCTAGCAAGGTCAAGGAGATCAGCTGAAGCATTCAAGGAGGGATAATAACTCAAGCTTTAGAGTTGTTGTGTTGAGCAAGAGAGAGAGGGAAGAAGTTCTTGAGGTGTGGCAATCCTTTGAGGTGGAGGAAGAAGTGACATCTTCCTTATTGTATTTTCTTCTAATAATATTTAATACAAGAGTGTGTATTGTCTCTCAAATTCTTTGATGTCTCAAGTTTCTAGCTACTTTATTATTCGAGTTTAATTCCATGTTTAATTGCTTATACGAGAAGTAATCATATGTGCTCTAATTATTAGAGCTAGATCCCTTGACAAGTGGTATCAGAGCTACGGTTTGCAGGAAGCAGGGTATTGTTTTTGATTACAAGTTATTCACAGGGTTTTTTGATTGAGTGGGAGTTCAGCAATGGCAGAAGAAAGTATGCTACAAATGGAAAAGTTTAACGGCAAGAATTATCAACATTGGAGGATGTAGATTGAGGACTATCTGTATCAGAAGGATTTGTACTTATCATTGGGTGGGGTTGCATGCAAGCCCACAGCTATGAAGGATGAAGAATGGAACGTTCTTGATCGGAAGGCTCTTGGTTCCATAAGGTTGATCCTTGCATCATCTGTGATTTCCAGCTTATCACAGTGCAAGACAACGAAAGAGTTGATAAAGTCCTTGGCGAATTTATATGAAAATCCCTCGGCTTCTAATAAGGTATATCTTATGAAATAGCTATTTACTTTGCAAATGTAGGAAGGTGGATCGGTACATACTCATCTCAGTGATTTCCATGGTTTGGTAAACCAACTAGCTTTAGAAAATATTGTTTTTGATGATGAGGTAAAGGCTCTCTTGATTTTATGTTCTTTGCCTAAAAGTTGGGATGGTATGGTTATGGCAGTAAGTAATTCTGCATCTGCTTCTAAAATCTTAAAAGTTGATGATGTTGTGAGTGTAATCTTGAATGAGGAAATACGCAGGAGAAGCATAGGTGAATCATCAGGGAATGCTCTAAGTGCAGAAAGCAGGGGATGGCAAAGGGAAAAGGTTGAGCAAGGGAAATCAAGGTCGGGAAGGAGATCCAAGTCCAAAGGTATTACCTACTGGTTTTGTGGAAAGAAAGGACATACAAAGAAGGAGTGTTGGTTGAGAGATAAAGAGAATCAACATGCAGGTATGGAAGAAGCAAAGGATGCAAATATTGTGATGTAGGATGCTCTCATACTTTCTTCGGATAGTCAGGTAGGATCATGGATTTTAGATTCTGGTTCATCTTTTCATGCATCCCCAAACAGAGATTTGTTCTATGAGTATGAATAGGGAGATTTTGGAGTGCTCTATTTAGGGGATGGTACGCCTTGTCAGATTGTTGGCAAAGGGAAAGTACAGCTGAGATTGTAGATTGACAACACATGGGTGTCGAAAGAGGTCATGCATGTTCCAATTTTGAAGCAGAGTCTAATTTCTATAGGAAGGTTAGGAGATGAGGGATGCACAATAACCCTCACAATGGATTCTTAGAAGGTTACCAAGGGAGCACTTGTTCTAGCAAAAGGTAAGAAAGTAGATACTCTTTATCTGTCTACTTGTATTACTGATTTTACTTTTGGTGTAGATTCGAAGATGTGGCCTAATAGGCTTGGTCACAAGAACATGAAGGAAATGGAAGTTCTTGATTCAAAAGGTATGTGTTCAAATTTGAAAAGCATAAATATAGTTCATTGCAGAAAGAGGAAATTTGATGCTTTTGACAGGAACAAAGAAGCCTTGGTGTTTATGGAGGAGATGAAGGACAGAGATCAGTCACAGGGGCTAAATAAATCTGAGCAGGGCAGCATGGATAGAGGTTTGATCCAAGAAGAGAGCACGGATGAAAATTTCATCACTTACAGGAACACATAGACACTGATGTCGGTCGCTTGGCACCGACGTCAGTCATCCAGATACCGACATCGGTCATGTGCAGACTAGCAGGGTCGGTAGGTCAGACAGGAGAAGTCTGACCTTGGTCATAAGGACCGACGTCAGCAGGAGGGACACTGGCATTAGGCAGGGAAACGATGTCGACAGTCAGGGTCAGTGCAGGGAACCGACATCGGTCAAGAGCAAACTGGGAGATGGCCAAGATCGGTCACTGGAATGGATGATGGGTGGACAGTTAGCTGTCAAGGAGTCTCAAACACCCATGTGGAGGTCAGAAATGGTAAGTGAACCTCATATTCATCATTCACCTTCTTTATATTGCTTACCAATAGTCATGAACTAGGAAGATGGAAGAAGCAATGCAGGTAGAATCCAGAAATAGTGGGAGCTTGGCATGGATGAGGAGTGTGAGTCCTTGAGTAAAACCAAATAGGTATTTGTTGGTAGAGTTGTCAGCTGGAAGAAAGCACTGGATAGAGGGATGGATTCCCATTTTAGAGAAGAGAGTGGATGGACACATGAGACAGAAGGCTATGGTATATGGTCTTGAGTATGCTGTAGAACAATGGAGGTTTGACCATTTTATTTTATCTTTATGAGGGATAATATTAGCTACATTATCTTGTTACTGTATTGTGTTACTTGTTGCAGGGTTTCATATACAGGGAGTTTTTTGCGCTAAGGGTAGAGTTGGTTCAGAAGTATGTCATGGAGAATTTGGGAGCAGCAGAATTCTTATGGCATAAGATACAGGTATTGCATCACAGGTTTGCGTGGTGGTTGGTCTTCAAGAGTGACATTGAAGAGGGATACAGAGCCTAAGGAACAAAATAGATGGTGTACAGGTACAAGTACAAGTTGCAGCTATTTATCTCCAAGTGGAAGATTGTTAAGGTGTGGAGCTAAAAGCTTCAACTGTTTGCAGACACAAGGAAGGATGCTGAAGAACCAGAGCCATCAGCGTCGGCAGTATGACCAACATCAGTCAGATGCAGTGGAGAAGGAGACCGGTGACGGCAGATAGTCGGCTGACGTCGGTAGAACCAGACAAGCAGGGACCGACGTCGGTCGCCTGTGTATTTCCAAAACTGCTATTGATGAATAGTCAGTTAAGTGAAGCAAGTGTTTGCATGTTAAATGACTAATTATAGTCACGATCTGCGTGTCTAATTATTGTAACTAGAGTTCTATTTTTGTAAGCATGGGATCCTATTTAAAGACCCATAAGGCATGTATTGTAATAATTCTAAGGCAAGTAAAAGCATTGAAGCTAGCAAGGTCAAGGAGATCAGCTGAAGCATTCAAAGAGGGATAATAACTTAGGCTTTAGAGTTGTTGTGTTGAGCAAGAGAGAGAGGGAAGAAGGTCTTGAGGTGTGGCAATCCTTTGAGGTGGAGGAAGAAGTGGCACCTTCCTTATTGTATTTTCTTCTAGTAATATTTAATACAAGAGTGTGTATTGTCTCTCAAATTCTTTGTTGTCTCAAGTTTCTATCTACTTTATCATTCTAGTTTAATTCCGTGTTTAATTTCTTATACGAGAAGTAATCATATGTGCTCTAATTGTTAGAGCTAGATCCCCTGACAAACTTTTTTTTTTAAATGGTGCCCCTTCCTTGCTTGGCGTCCCATGTGGGCCCTTGGACACTTGACATCCATCAAATTGTCTTTTGCTTTATTTTTTTCAGTTAAAAATTGACTTGTAAAAAACAAAAAATCAGTCAATTTGACTGAATATTAAGTTTTTTAGACAATTTGATAATTTGGGGGTTCATATTTAAAACTTGTATCTTCGACCTACGAAGTCGAAGGGTGAGGCCCGGGTTGGTAGGAGGCCAATTCCCCCTCACAAAGACCTATTTTGGATTCCTCACTCTGTGCTAAATCCAATGAGTGGTTGGAAGGCCACTTTCTCTCTAAAAAACAAGAATTTTTTAATATTTTAGTGCTAATTTTTTGCAAAAACACTAGTTTACGAGAAATTGAATCTTTAATATCTTGCAAACAGTAGCTCGGATTTGGGTGCCATTTTTTGAAAAAGTGTTTGTAATTCAATTCTCCATAGTGTAGGATTTTTATTTGTTAAAAATGCACTACTTTATAAAGTGTCAAAAATTTGGGTCTCTCGAGACACATTTTCGACTATGTCCAACATCCTGTTTGCTTAAAGTCTTGCACTGATTGCTCTAAGATGCATTCTCAGCTGATCTTGACATTTTTTGAGCTGAACTTTCATATTTTTTGGGGGCTCAACATTTTGGGGGGGGGTGTGATTGCTTTTCACAACTTGCAATCAACACAACTTCATCTAAATTTAGCTTAAAATGGATTCTTTTCAACTTAAACCCCTAACACCCTTCAACTATCATGAATGGAATGCTAAAATGTCAATAATTATTAGAAGTAAAGGGTTGTATAGGATCACCATGGGTACTGAAGTAGAACCCAACACTGATGTTGAAAAGGTCAAGTGGTACAACCGTAGTGATGAAGCCTATGGATTACTGAGCTTGTCTGTGTGTCTCAAACTTCTCTTCCATTTAGAAACCTCCAAGACTCACAAAGACATATGGGACACCTTAGAACTCTTATTTGGGAAGCTTGATGAGATGAGAGGACATGAGCTTGAAAATGAACTCATAAGTCTAAGTCCTAGCAACTTTGACACCCTACAGGAATTCTTCACTAAGTTTAAGGCCCTTAGATTGCAATTGAAAGAATGTAGGATAGAGAAGAAAGATGATCAACTCATCCTTTCTATTCTCACAAAGTTAGGTCCAAACTATTCAGTCTTTGTCTCCACTTTCCATGCCATAAAAAGTGCCCTTGGCACTACATGGAAAAAGCCTTCTTTGGATTCATTCATTGCCGACTTGACTAGGGAGAAAGATAAGCAAATATAAATGGGCACAATGAAGTCTACTCAACCCCAAGCTTTGATAGCTGGAAATGGTATGGATAAGACTTCAACAAAGGAAAAGAAGAAAAATAATAAGGACCAGGAGAAGAAGAAAGAAAACAACATTCCTACCAAAAATAACATTGAGTCTTCCTCCTCTAATGTTAAACCTAAGAAGGAGAAGGTTAAGTGAGCCTATTATAAAAATACATGGCATGATGAACACAAATTCATGAAGAAACAAATAGATCACCTAACTCATCTTCTAGAGAAGCACAACATAGGTGTTCCTGAGTCCATCAAGCAGAATTCATCTACCCAAGATTCTACCAAGGCAAAAGGCAAGGGTAAGGAGAAAGAAAAGGGCAAGGCCCTTGTAGCTACTACAGCTTCTACAACATCATAGGTTATTGATTTGAGTGCTTCTCACCACATGGGTTCTTCACTAGTTGGGTTTTCATCTTTAGATCCTTGTAGCATGACTTTAATTAGTTTGGGTGATGACACATCAGTTTCTATTGCAGGGAGAGAGTCAGTTGAAATGGAATGAGGAACATTCAATAATGTTCTAAGTGTTCCTTCTCTTTCAACCAATCTCCTATCAGTGTACCAAATCACTCACATTGGTCAAGGCATGAGAGTTGAGTTTTCACCAAATTTAGTGGCTATCAGGGAATTACATAGTGATACTACAGTGGCAATGGGTAGGGTAGATCACCAAGCAAGGTTATACACCTCACATTTTGCACCAGATTCTTCTCCAACAACATTATTGACTCATTCAGATGAAGTTAGCAAATTGCAGCATGAGTGGTTTGGCCATCTTAATTACCACTACCTTGAACAACTTTGCAAAAATGACATGGTCATTGGCTTGCCTCGTGTCCAATTCTCAAAAGGACTTTATGAGGGGTGCTCCCTTGGAAAGCATTCCGAAATAAAATTTGACAAAGTCAAAGCTTGGAGGGCTTCACAAACTTTGGAGTTAGTTCACCGTGATGTATCAGGACCCTTTCCCAAACCATCTTTCACAAGGACCAAGTACATCCTCACTTTCATTGATGATTTCTCTAAGTATACTTGGATATATTTTCCCAAACAAAAGTCTAAAGTGTTTGAAAATTTTCTAGACTTCAAGGCTCTTGTTGAGAAATAGAGTGAGACATCCATCAAGGTTCTTCAAACTGATAATGGAGGGGAATATGTTAGCAATAAGTTTGAGAAATTTTGCACCATAGAGGGGATTGATTTGCAGCACATAGTCACTTATAGTCCTTCACAGAATGGGGTTGCAGAGCACAAAAATAGGTTCTTGAAAGAGGTGGGTAGCTATATGATTTACTCCAAATCCTTAGCACCACAGTATTTAGCCGAAGCCATCAATTGTGCTTGCTACATTCAAAATAGGGTTCCTCACAAAGCTTTTAAAGGGATAACACCCTTTGAAGCTTGGCATCAAAGTAAACCTGATGTTGAGCACCTTAAGGTTTTTAGATCCCTAACCATGGCCCGCATTTCGAAGAAGAAATGCAAAGATATGGAACGTCAGTCCAAGCCTTGCATCTTTATAGGATATCTAAATGGTATTAAGGGGTATCACCTTTTAGATCCAGTAACTCATGATTTGTTCATTAAGAGAAGTGTCCATTTTCAGAAGAGTCCTAAAGACTCAACACTTGACACTTCTTCTCCCTCATCAGATCTACTTCTTCATGATGATTCCTCATCAGATTCAGATCAGCCACAACATGTTCTTAAGCTAGAGACATCTTCTTCTTTGAGTTCAGACAGTGAGGATAGTGATGCAGAGTCATCCACCTCTAATCAGTCAGAGGATGAGGAGTTAGGACTTGACTCGCCCACTTTTGGGCCACTTTGGGCCAGACAAACACTTGAGAGTGATGACACTTGGGTAGGAGATCTCGTAGATGATAGGCATACTAGGGGGGATTTTCAGAGAGATTCACATGCCTTCTTTGCTTACGTTTCAGATCCATAGAATTTTCGAGAGGCATTTGGGGTACCTGAGTGGGATAGTGCTATGGAGGAAGAATATTCTTCCTTAATCAAAAATCACACTTGGGATTTGACTTCACTTCTTAAGGGAAGAAAGATGGTTTGATGTAGGTGGATATATTAGACCAAGTTTATAGCAAATGGGTCAGTTGATAAGTATAAGGAGTGATTGGTTGCCAAGGGTTTCTCACAGGTGGTAGGCATTGACTACTTAGAGACCTTTGTACCCATTGCAAAGATGACTTCTATTTGACTCACCTTGGCTATTGCCGCAACACATGGTTAGGATGTGCACCAGATGGATGCGAAGAGTGCCTTTCTTCACAGAGACCTAGAGGAGGAGATCTACATAGAGCAACCACTAGGATTTGTTCAAGATTCTTCCTTAGTATGCAGACTTAGGAAATCTATCTATGGCCTCAAACAGGCCCCTCTAGCTTGGTATGCCAATATGGATTCCTTCCTTCTCACAGCAGGTTTCACTAGGTGCCATTCTGATCCCAATGTCTACTTGTGGCAGGATGATTCTCTCCTAATTTTGGTTCTATATGTTGATGACCTTTTGATCACTAGGAGTTCTTAAACAGCTATTGTAGTGGTGAAGGCATCTCTTCAGGATAGATTTGAAATGACAAACTTGGGTTTGTTGCACTACTTCCTTGGCATCAAGATCTCACAGTCAGATTTAGGGATTTCTCTTGCATAGCCTAAGTATGCTCTTGACTTATTGGCTCAATTTCACATGGCTAATTGCAAGCCATCTCTGACTCCCTTTCTATCAAGAATCAAGCTTGAGGTTGATTTTCCTTCAGCATTGGTTGATGCCACTCGGTATCAAAAACTTATTGGTAGTCTCATCTACTTGACTCATACTAGGCCTGACATATCATATACAGTGGGACTTATCTCCAGATTCATGCAAGAACCTCATGAGTTGTATTAGAAATCAGCTAAGAGGATCTTGCATTACATACAAGGTTCACAGAGATACAAGATTCATTACAGATTTGGTATAGAGGTTGACCTAGTTGGATATACAGATTCAGACTAGGCTGGCAATTCACATACTTGCAAGTCCACTTCTGGTTATAGTTTCTCTCTAGGTTTTGGTCTTATCAGTTGGTCTAGCAAGAAGCAGAATGCTATTGCTATATCATCCACAGAGGCAGAGTACAAGGGACTTGTTAATGCAATTATTGAGCCTATTTGGCTTTAAGGGATTCTTTTTGAGTTTGGCATTCTTATCAAGCAACCCACTATCATTTATTGTGACAACCAGAGTACCATTCAAATTTTTAGGAATTTAGTTTAGCACCAGCAGACCAAGCACATAGAGATTCACATGCATTTCATTTAGGAGCTTATTCATAGTCAGGTCATTGACTTGATATTTCGACAGTCTTCAAAGTAGGTTGCAGACATCTTCACCAAACCTTTCACTGAGAGCAAGTTCATTCATCTATGAGCTCTTCTTGGGGTGCAGTCTACATCTGCAGCAGCATCATCTTCAGGGGGGCCTTCTAGCCTCTTCTTTTCTTTTATGTCTCTCTTTTTTGGGGGGGGAGTTTTTTCCTAGGGATTTTCTCCTTTTCTCTATCTTATGGGAGATTGCATTTGTACATGGGTACCTCATCAGGCCTAGTTGCCAGGACCCATTTTTATATTTCCACACTACCCACCTAAGCTACGCTATGGGGGGTATTAGTGTAGGTTTTTATTTTTACCTATTATTTAATTAAGGAAATTGTATTTTTGTGCATACATGGAGTTTTCCTACATTTGTGGGATAGGCTAGCTTATGTGGAGATGTGTGTCATAGATGTGTCATATGTGTCATAAGTAACTCTTTTGATGGGAGTTACTTCTCTATTCTTAGCACCTTGTCACCACCTTTCATGGAGGAGTTACAGTCTATTCTTAGGTGCCTTGACCACCTTTTGTAGAGTTACTTACGTGCTCTCCTATATGTATTCTTCACTTTGGCCATCTCATGTTAATTAGATTTTGGTTTTCTCCTTTTTTTCTTATGCAATTTATCTTCTTGTATAATTGTAAATTGCTTTAGCATCTATGTGGTGTGCACTTGTTTCATCTCATGTGATCACGTCTCCATTACATTCACATTATCTAGATTTTGGCAATAACTTTGATAGTATATTTACCATCGACAACAATATCCTTATGGATATTCTAGTCTAATCCTAAGTACCCAATGACATTACACTAGATATATTTTAGGCTTTGGTTGGACACCTAGCCCCAATATAATAGTTGACCTTCGACCAAAGTGATATGTCATCCCTTGGCCCTCTCCATAATAACACATTGTACATTAAAGTTTTTATAACATGGAAAAAAGTTAAATGCATCCTAATAGACAAGGGATCAAGGCTAAATATTATGTCTCTGAAGCTAATCAAGCATATGGGATATATAATAACTAACCTTCAAATAGAGACTATTACTACCAAAGCCTATGATAGTGAAGAGCATGAATCACAAGGAACCATTAGTTTGCAAATGATTGTTCGGAATTTGACCCATGATAAAGTTTTCCACGTGCCTAGATTTATCATATAGTTTTATTTTGGGTAGACCATGGATACATTAAATCCATGTAATTTCTTCAACCTTTCACCACTGTATCAAGTTTCCTCACTCTGGGATGGAGGTAACTATCCATGGAGATTTATATCCATATGAAAACTATAAGCATTTGGAGGCTGAATACAAAATTTATAATTACCATTTTGGTCTAGACCTAATACCAAAAAAATACAAAGACAAGGATAAATAAATACTTGTTGAATTTTTAGAGACCAATTGTATACACCATGATAGCCTTTCCTTAACCTCACATATGCCTCCTATTGAAATTTATAATCATTTTACCATTTCAAACAATGGTCTAGGATAGCATTTTACCCATATATCCAAGATTCCATTGAGTCCCAAGTCCTATAGAAGGCCCAAATCTAAGCCAATGTGTGTTAAATGGTGATGAAAGGGCAAAAGAAAGCTTCATAGCCTAATGCCTATTATTTTCACACCAATCACTAGCCAATATAAGGACCCTCTTTCCAATGATGAATCCTAATTATATAATGAAAAATTATTTGATTTGTATTTAAGTACAAAATATACCATCCCTAATAGGATTATGGATAATCTAGCTTATAAAGGTAAAGTCTTTAGGGTAAATCAACAAGGTACTATTAAGCCCATTTCTATGACCAAAATATAAAAGAACTCGTGGTCTTGTATTTAAACTACCTAGGGGTGACCCCATATATCTTATTCATGTTCCAACACTAATGACTAGTGATGATGATGCTAACAACAAAATTAGATTTTGATCATAACATATAATAAGATCTAGCTAGTACCAATTTATTCAACCCATAAACTATTTGTACCATTATGCCAATAATTTGACATTCTCTGCTTACCCTTTATCATCCTTAACTAATAGACTAAGAACAATAAGAATCCACATTACCTTTAGATGAGTTTGAGAATGATTAGGGCTTATTTTATTTTCTAGGCCTAAGAGATAATTTTCTATTTGGAGATTATAAACAAGGGTTCTCTATCAAATTGGATCTCACTATGTATTTCAGATAGTGTGTGAACAACCTTAGCTAAAAATCAAAGAATAAAACATTTAAGTCCTATTATCATAAAAATTTTCATCCTTGAGGAGGTTGTTAAATCCTCCTCACTTAAGTGATAGCATGGAGACACCTCTAAGCTATGGGTGGCCTAATCAGTGAGGTGAATCTCCAAATAGGAATATCTCCCTTGATGTTATCACCTTGAACTACTGCTAACCTATTACTTGAAAAAGAAATAAAATTAAACTAATATAGGGAGATTATTCACCAAATTAACACCCTTCACTTCAATATCATGCACTAATAACATTAATTAGACCTAAATCTGATCACATTCAACAAAGATCTTCAATCATGAGTGTTTCAACATGGAGGTCATAAACAATGTATTGAATGAGAGGGCTAATCAAGAGGTCTAAGAAAGAAATGAATGACTAAAATACACTTCCAAAATATGAAAATATACCTCAAACTCACTATATGACCTAGAATAAGATAATCTATTTGCAAAGAGTTAGGAGAGGACAAATGAGAGAGAGTAAAAGTACTATTACTAGCATTCATCAATAATCACACAAGTACACTCGTTGCAAGTATATGATAAGGTAAGAATCAAATTTATTTAAAATTAAAATGCATAGTAAATGTTTTAGTTCATCAAGACTTTTCCATACTCAACCAAAGGATCTATTAGAAGCCATTCAAAGTAGCATAAATAGGACAATTAACGGAGAGAGAGAAGAAAGGCATACGGGTAACTCCAATGACAAGTGTCACTTTATGAGAAAATAAGTTAAAATAAAGAAAAATATTAAAGATAAGTATTAATAAATCCTTCAACATGTGTCAAATTTATGTGATCTTCTCCCTCATCAAGGGTGTCATGGAATGACTCTTCACCTTCTAGGTTGACTCATCAACCTTGTTTGAAACTGCATATTCTTGGTGAAAGAAGAGTTACAAGATTGTGTTTGACACTTTGTATTATTTATTAGTCTTATTTTATCTCTCTAATTCCATCTTATGCCAATTACATGTTCTTTCCATCTTGAGAGATAATTAGAGTTAAGTTTCCACCTTGTTCATGCTACCAAGAACCTGTAATTCAACCTTTTTGGTGTAACATTGATCATCTTTCTTCTCTCAGGCCTAGATAGCCACTTGAAAATTTTATTGTCATCATGAAGGAATCTCAAATAAATTTTTAAGTTCCAAAATAATTATATCTTGGCTCAAAAACACTCTATAAATGGTTAGGAAGATCTATAAAGCTCAAAACTTTGTAAACTAGCTCCAAAAGGCAATTTTTAGGCCATATATCTATATATTTCATCCCACACATGTGAGATAGTGACCCATTAAATTTATATTATGTGTTCATATTTAAGGGTATTTAAATCCATTATAAGGACTTATATCTCCATCAAGCTCTTAGAAGGGTTTATAGAGGGTTTAAAGTGGCCTATCATCTTAACGATGATTCATAAAGATGAGGGGATTAATACCTAAAAAAATGCCACATAATTTTATAAAAAATGTGTCCCCTTATATTGATAATAGATTTATTTCCCATGTAAATCCTCCTAGAAGTTCAATGTAAAATTTTAAGCCTTCTCGAGCACTTCTTAAGGTAAAATAGTCGTATGGACTACCCCTTTTTATTAATGATTATTCATAGTAGGTAGTACCTTGAACAAAAAACTAATGCTATGGATTGGAATTATTATACCCTAAAATACCATCCAATATCCATTTTCCACCATTCATATTCTCCATGAAGTTCTGAGCCTAAAATAATAGCCTTTAAGGCTTGTAAGATTGTGTGTGAGATTGAGAGAGAGAGAAAGAGTTTAGTCTTAAAATGAAATTTTAATACTTAGTTTGAATTTTTGGTGATATATTTAGGTTTATAAACACATATAAATGTCTTCAATTTGTATTCCATCTATATCTACCTCCCATTTAATCAACCATCCTATAGAATCTCAAGTTAGGGTTTATAGGCAACTAAGCCAATTTGACCTTAATGACTTTATTTGGGGTATTTTCATTCAATGTAGGTATGCCAATCATTGAAACCATATTAATAATTATTTATAAACTTTCTAAAAATATTATAAACTATAATTATCAATGAAATATTTCATATTGTCTTCACACATTTAAAGGCAAACTTGAAACTCTCAATTAGGCCTGTAGGTGTTCTTTCTTGGCCTAAGACGTATTAGAGCTCAAAAGTGAGTATTATACTCACTATTTGTATTTAATTTACCATAAAAACATATTAATTATACATTACCATGTCTCCCACACCTCTTTTGATCCTTAAACTTCATCATTCAATGCAAGGACTTTTTACATTTCCTTGGAAATTAAGACCTACAAGTCTGCAAACCTATAACTATGTATTTTCATCATTTTAAGTTTTTCATGATGCATTATTTAGAATTATAAACCTTAAATAGCTTATATAACACCTAAAAGCAATCCTTATGAGTTTATATACCTTCATACCTTATATTTAGGGCAAGGTTTATCTCTTTACTCCTCTCTTTGTGCAAGCAGTAAAATAAATTCGTCATTAGGCTTGTTTTGGTTTTTATCCCTTTCATTGAATTATATTTAATGAATCAAATTTACATAATATAATATTATAGGTAAGTATATAAATTTTTTTGTGACCTCTTTAAATCCTAGGAAAATCAAGGATTGTCCAAGGAGCTTCAAGGCACCACTCTTTTTGCAAAATTCTCATTTTTTACTTATGAATGTGAACCTACAGGTCTGCATAATTGTAGGTCAACATTCCTACTTAATTATATCATTAAAATAATTTTTATAATATTATATTATATTACATCATCAACTTAATCTCTTAGACATGTTGGTAAGGTAAAAACTCTCTCAAAGACACTCAAAATTCTCTTAAACGTCTATCTTTGCTTATGCAACCCTATTTGATTTTCCTGACTATCTTGGCTCTAGTTGATGATACTTTTTTCATGATTTGTTATCCTCAATGAATTTTAATATCCTATGAGAATTGGGTGATGTGTTTCACCATTATAACCAAGTATGAGTAACTTTTAAGATGATTAAATGCCCTCAAACAAGACTTAGACCTTGTGTCTTGCCTGTATGCTGACATAGTCACACTTAGCATGTATAATCATGGTATTTTCTTGAACTTGGTTTTGATAAATTCATGACTTCAATAAAATTTTGATCACTTTTTTTTCATCTACTCAATGCATTAAATACCCTCATATCGATAGGGTTCTAACTACTACCTTGATCATCTATGACCTGAATGCATGTGGCAAACTATAGGTTACCATCATGTTGTGAATATTTTTGGTCCATGTAGGCATGAATAAATATTTAATGGTCCTGTAGAGAATAAAATAAGTTTTTATGCATTGTAATAACTTCACCAACATTCTCCCATCTACTTGAAAACCTTAGAACATCAAGAACTCTATGTCTTCAACCTATAACCTACTCTAAACTAAAGATTTATTAGAAAATCATGAAATAAGATAATTTAGACCCCTTATATCTTCTCCCATTTCTCTCATGCTTCCAATGAGCTTCAAACTACCATTTTAATGGTAAAATTGAGCTAGTAGGGGTTTTTGCCCTCCCTACCTTCTTAGCTTTTATTCATAAAGGAGGATACATTAATATAAGATATAGGGACATGTATTTTAATAAAATTAGTAACCACATCAACCCCCAAGATAATTCCTTATAACTCTCTCTCTTCTACACACCAAGTCAAAACCATTGACTATTTTAGGGCTACCAAAGAATTGATAAGGGAGACGAGGAGGTTTCTTGCTTTTTTGAGATTTGTAGCTCATCATAATACCTAATTTAAGCTTTAGGGTGATCTAGGAAGCCATGGAGGTACCTGGAGATCACCCTCACCATGGAAAACTTCCAACCATGCCTCAAAAGAGACCTTCATAGCATTGAAAACTACCATATATACTTGATAACCTTGATGGAGTTGTATTAATGGAATTTTCCATGCTTATATGGATGTATGGTAACATAAAAGAGCTTCATCATTTTATTTAACCACCATTTAAAGCACATATTCTTTATTAAACATTTAAAAATGCATAAATAAGCACTTGAAATGGGTTATAACATTAGAAAAGAAAATATAACATCCTTTTTAGAACTTTTATGAACCAAAGGGATATGGGGTGACTTGACACCTTTGAATTAAGTTGGATAAATCATGACAAAGCTAGACAAGCATAAATCAACATAAGACCATTACCTTAATTTTGTCAAAAATACCTTAAACTTTGCCAAACAAGGCTTATCAGTAGATTTTAGAGGTAGTCCATCAAGGTTAAAACCTGATAGACCAAGTTTTTTCTAAAGCTAATCTATGGTAGATAAAATTTGGCTAACATCTTTGGTGATCTCTTGTGAATGCTTTCTTGTTAAGCATACTAGACTAGTAACCTAGTATATCTATTGGGCTATGGAGTCACTTGCCCTCAAATTGAGACATAATGCTACCTTGAGAGAGATGAGAAACTAAGAAAATTCTAAAACAAAACACACACAAAAAAGACAAAATAAGCCAACACAATTACTATAACAAGAACTTAGGTAAAATAAAACACAATAAATTTACTACACACAACTACCCTAAACATATCTTCCTCATTCAGAGTCAAATGAAAATCTCTTAATATTACCATGCTCCCATGAAATCATATTATCATATGTTGATTAAAGTCTAATCAGCTATTTCTCATGGAGTGAGAGCTTCTACCTACATTCTAAGATGTTGGCATACTCATGGTCTCCTTGACTAGAAACCAGACATTATTGATTCATTCCCTTATCCATCGATTGACTATGTGAGTCTAGAGAAAAGTCATACTCATCCCAAGATTGGTTTCTTGGCACAAACAATACTATATTTTCCTCATTAATAGGCTACACCTGGTTGTCTATGGCCACTTGAACATAGCCATTATGTATTGTAACTTCTTGAATTTATTCAAACCCCACTATGATCTCTAAAACCTGTTCCAACATTTAAACATGATATTCTTAAGGCATAATTTGATTAGTGTCTTATTTTTGTTCCATATTGTCAATATCATTATCTCATGCTTCTTCCACTATTATAATCTCATGTTCATTTGCAAGCTTTTCTTGGCAACAAGGAGGGAGTTTATCATCTTCAATGAAACTATAAAATTCAAAACCAAAACATACCTCTTCTTGTCTGCTTGAAACTTCTTGAAGGATATTTAGGCATTATGAAACTATTGCAAGTTGGTCAAGTAAACCCCTTCAAAATATTTAGGAATGTCATTTTAAAGGAGAGTGATTTCCATGTTTTAAAATAAATCTCCAAGATCACCTTCTTATTGGCCAACTAGTATGTCTTCCTCTTGAAGCTCACCTTGTTATTGAATGTGTTATTGACCATAGAGATTAGGCTTACCTTATTGACTACTTTATTGAATATGAATAATTAGATTCCCCTCATTAAAATGTTGATCCTCCTCTTACTCCAAGTCTAAAACTAAGTTTTCTAATTTGGTATGTCTACAAATAGTGATATCCTTTTCATTTTTTTATCAAAGTACCTCTATCTTCACTAATTGAGATATGTTGAGAGGAATATAGTTGAATCTCAGCTATAATCACCATCTTACCACCATGTTCACATTTAGGAAAACCATCTCTCTCCCCTTACCTTCAAAAAATGATATGATTTGATCTTCAACCTTTTCCATAAGGACTTAACTCTTCATTTGAATGATCTATTGAATTTATTTCCAAGATGGGAAAGTTTTAAGTTCTTCAAGATTCTTAACAAGGATTTCTTTCTTGCCTTGGATTCTATATACACTCTAAATTAGTCAAGCAACCACACATATCATGTCTTTTCATAATATTCTTCACAAGAGACTCTGCCTTGAGAATATGAGCCTTGTTCACACTAGTCATGTCTTATTTATACTTATATTGGTCTTGTTTATTATTTTTGTTACTTTTTTCCCATTTTTAGTCATCTAGGACCTTCTAACTAGTGATTCCACCTCAACCAGACAACACTCCCCATGACAATACTATTCCCCTTGATCTCGAGCTTGTAGGATAGGAATGCTAGAATTAGACAACAACACTAGATATCGAGGTGTCCCATTTTTGGTGCTCCTATCCATTTGTATTTTTTAGCCCCAAAGGTCATTTGTCTTTGATTAATAGGTCTTAAACCCTTCTTATCCCCTCCCTTAGGTTTTATTTAACTATTTGATGTTAGCTAATGAAATTAAATCTCCCAAATTCAAAATAAAGAGTCTCCTATATAAAGGAATTAAAAAGGAAATTTATATCTAGCACTTACTACTTTGACACACTAAGTAATTAAAAATCAGTCAATAATATAGCTCAAAATTCTATAGCACACATATATTTTCATGTTTGATCAAGTAAGGGCCTAGGTGAAAGTTAATTCTTGCATCTACCATGTGTGTTGATTATAAACATTCCCTAAGGGAGAACTAAATTTGATCTAATACCCTAGTTTGAGGGTTAATGTAGGCAGTAATTAGGACAATAGGGGTTCTAGATCATGTAATCATACTTCCTCTAACCCAAATTTCCCCCTTTTGATTTTAATATATTTATTGTTTCATGTGTGTAGATATAACTAAGGTTTTGATAAGGAAATAGGTTATACTATGGCACCTACAAGTGGTCTTGGATAAATAAATATACCTATAGGAATCAAGAACCAGACCGCATCAGAATCTAGAACTAGAAATTAATTTAGATAAAAATGCCAGAACTAGACTATAACACCAAAGTGTCCTATTTTTAGTTATCTTGTCATTTCACTAAATTAAATCCAAATTTAGGGTTGTGACATCTTCCTAGTCTTGCACAATAGTTTTTAGCTTCTGTATTAGCCATCTCAGCTTATTTTTCTAGATAAGTCATCTCTTTTCCTCATATAATTAATTAGATCAAATTGATATAAATTTGTGTTTTAATAAATTTTATTGTATTTTACCCCTTAATATATCCCCTTTATTATTTAAGAACTAAACCCTAGTTTTCTAAAAATAATAAAACATTTTGTGAACCTAACTTACTTCGAACAAATCTTAAACCCTAACTACCCCTAGGGTTTTAGTTCACATTTTTGTGCCAAAATTCAATTTCAAAATTCATATTTTTATACATTTGTTTGATTCAAATTTAATTTTTGAATTTAAATTATTACAATAATTTAAAATTTCTAAAACTCCAACCTAAAACCCTAGATTTCCAAACTAGGTCATCAAACCCCAAGCCTTCCTCCCTTATGATTTTTAGATAAATTTATTGGATTTTTTGTAAATTGTTTGAAGTGTCAAAAATATTTTCAAAATTTATATGTTGTTAGTCATTATTTAATTTATTTTATTAATATTACTTTTACATACTCTCTTTGGTGAAAGCAATAAAATGGCCATTAAGGCAATCTTCCCTCTCATCCTATAGATAAATTTCTAATTGTTTCTCATAATTATGATAATGAATGGACAAATTTGCAAAATTTTACATTAGTTAAAAATGAGGAAAAATATTTCATTTACAATGAAGAAAATTACTATTATTATAATGAGGAATATGATGATGAATATGAAAGTGATAGTGAAGAAAAAGTATATGCATCTTCTTCTCTCAAACTTATCTCTTTTCTTCCCCATTTTCTAGAGAAAATAATTTTGATAAATGGGAAAGGTAATTTTCACCTCATTATCCTATGCACAATTCATCAAATGAATAAATTTGTCATGCATTTCCAAGTGAACCTCTCATTGGTGATAATTTACTTGCATTTGAACCTAGTCTCTCTCTCTGTTTTGCTACTTATATGTTCAAATTACAATAATATAAATGCAATAGAATCAAATTTCCAAGGTATAATTCAAATGATAAATATCATTTTCTTAACTCTACTTTGTAATCTCAAACAATGACAAAAAAATGTTTAAATGATAAGTCTCTTAATCTTACTTATCATATTGTAAATGAAAATAATGCATGCACTCCACTCAAGGATAACATAGATGCATATAATATTCCAAATTCATATGACAATTTATTGTATATTAGAAAATAATTAACATATTCTCTTACCCCTCTCCCTAGTGATGATGGAAGTGATAATGAATATGATAGTGAACATGCAAATGAATATGACAATGAGAGTGAATATTAAAGTGAAACTTTTACTTCTCCTCTTTCAAATGAATAAAACTTTGATTTTGATAATGCATGTAATAATGATGACTATTATGCATTTAGTGAAGAAGAAAATTAATCTCATGATTCTAACTCTTCTCTCACTCCATCTCTCAAACATAATGCATCACAAAATATTACTTCTACTTCTATGCATGATTCTATTTCAAATGATGCACATGTTAATGATAACATATCATCTTCTATTCAATTAGAATGTGATTCACTAAATACTAAAGATACCAATGAATCTCCAAATCCACCCCCTACTATATTATCACATATTTCTCCCTCACCCAAAGGGAATGGTAGCCCACATAACTCTAATAAGGTCCAAGTTACCATTCCTCCAAAGGTTCAAGTGAGCACAACCCCTCTCTATGATCCAATTTTTAAATTTAGCATTCCCATGGCTAAAATAAATGATCAAATTATACACTTAAATGAACCACTTCAAGATAATAATATAATATCCCAAGAGATTATTTATTTGATGCATGCAGTTGGTGAATTACAACACCAAGTACATCTCTTTACTTTGGAAAATAAGGCTTATAGGTCTTGGATGGATCCCAATGACTTACATGGTAACCCTCTTTCAAAGACATTTGTCAAAGATTTATTGCCTAAGCATTTCTAGATACCATAATTGCCTTAATTTGATGGAAATGGAGATCCATTCATACACCTTAAAGCCTTTTGGAATGTTTTTCCATCTCATGCGAGTCATTTGATCCTATTGAAGTTATTCTAGTAGACATTAGTGGGTAATACATAGAATTGGTTGTTTCATCTACTCCCTATTGGTTCCTTGCATACATATGATGATTTAGAGGAGGAATTTATTATAAATTACATAGAAAACATGGGCCCTTATGTTACATATGACAAAATTTATGTATTTCATCATAATACTTTAGAGCCAGTTAGTGATTATATCTTACAATTCAAGACTCACATGTTAAGACTGATATATAAACCAACAAATTTAAAGATTCAAAATATCTTCATTAAGGGGCTTCTCCAACCCCTCCTAGAGCACATATTATATCAAATATATTCCTCTTTTAGGCACTTATGTTATACAATTTAGCCTTATAAAATAAATTGGGGTTGATTAAGTTAAATTAAGTTGATCGTATTACTATGGATTTCACAGTATTACCGCCATCCACAACTCCTAACACTTAGCATCCATCATGTAAAAAAAAAGATAGGATATCACAACTAAAAAAATAACTAGTTAAGAATAGAGAGCCGATTTCCATAGCACCACCTATAGTATGCACTACAAAGAGCAGCAGTAGGGCACCATGTAGACACTAGAAAACTACAAGCTTACAATTTTTGATGACTAAATGCCCAAGGACCCCCTAAAGACCCCCTAAACCTTCTTAACCCTTAAACAAACCCTATTAACCTAACTAAATCACTATTATCTTATTCACATATTATTATTCAAAAATACTATTTGAAAGTACTATTCAATATCACTATTCATGATGACATGGCATGTGACATGGCAAGTGACATGGAAGGTGATTTGGGAGGTGATATGGAAAGTGACATGGCTTATTAGTGAGGTGGCTTGATGTGGGACATTATACCCCACCTAGGACCCTTTCCCAAGGTGCTTAATGACCTCATTTAAACATCACAAGGAGCCCCCTTGAAATATAGTGAATTTCCCCTTAAGGGGCCATCATTAAACATGTATTTTGTCTTCACACATGAAAGTGGTTTTAAAAATGGGATACCTACCTCTTTAGTGTTTTGGAAAAGATAAAGGGCACTATATCTGCCCATTTTTTACTTTTTAACCCAAATGGGAGACCCATGATCAAGGTGGGAATACCACCACCCTCATATTTTGAATCATTCATACACCCACATGGAAAATAGTGCTAAATTTTTTGGGGCATATCTTTAAGTGATTATATGAAGATAATAAAGGGTGGTGAAAAGTCTTTTAGCCTTATTTAGGCTCATGTGCATGATTCCCATTCAAAATTGAACTTGTGTGCAAGGTGAAAGACACACCAACCCAAATGCGAGACCCATGATCAAGGTGGGAATCCCACCACTATAATATTTTGACTCATTCATGTACCCACATGGATAATTGCACCACATTTTTTGGGGCATATATTTAAGTGCTTGAATGCAGACAAGAAAGGGTGGTGAAAAATACTTTGGCCTCATTTAGACCCATGTGCATGATTCCCATTCAAAATTAGACTCATTTGAAAGGTGGAAAACACACCAACCCAAATTATAGACACATGATCAAGGTTATAATCCCACCACCCTCATATTTTGACTCATTCATGCACGACATGGGCAATGGTGCCATACTTCTATTATTCCCTCTTTTGGCATGGTTATTGACAACAAATGCTATAAATACAACCCCTCTCCTTCACCCAAGGTTAAGTTAGAAGTTAGTATTTGGTTATTAAAATATTTTCTTAGGTATTTTAATGAGGTAATAATTTTGGATTTCATCCACATATTTGGGGAAAAGAATTCAAATCAATGAAGTTCTACCGAAATCATCATGGGATTCCTTCATCACATCATCAACAACATCAACCACATCAACAAGCCTCAAGGTAATCTTATTTGTTTTTTTAATTTAAGTTATTTAATTAAGTAATTACTTTAATTAACTTTACCTATACCCCTTAATCCACTTTCCATCTTAATCCATTGAACTCTTTTACCACATTTACCATGTAATTCCATTTACCTCATTTCCCTCTTTGCATCTTTGTCACCTTCACCCTCTTTGTACCCTCATCCTTTTGCTACCCTAGTTAGTTTTTGTTTTATATTTTTAAACCATATATCCCTCTAGTTTTTATTATCTCAATAAAACCCAACCAAACCATTCTTTTGACCCTTATCAAATTACCAAACTCAAAACCACAACCTTGCCTTAACCAATTTTCAGCAAAGTATAATCAAACTAGTTGCTTCATTTTGGTTAACTTAACAAATTATCTAATTTTATCAATTAATTTTATGTATTTTATTTAATTTTTACAGTCATTTAAGGTAAATATATTTATTTTATCATTTTCACTTAAGTGTTTTAAATAAGGTGGATTGACAACCTTCTAGAAAGCTTTTGCTTCTAAGATCTAACTCATGCTAGGCAATCCAACCATCTACTTGTCTAAAAAACAAGTTTATTTTAGTGTTTTATTATTTACATGTCATCATAAAAATATAAATATGATATCTCCACAATCAATTAGATTCAACGCATGCACATTCAACATGTATTCTTCCGCACCCTTCTTAACTAGTTTCTTCTTTTCACACTTAAGAAAAAATGAAAATTAGACAGAAACATTTTGGCACTCCTAGTGGGAAAATTGAGTTTTATTGGGTTATTATATGTTTCCAAACATTTATAATTGCATTAATGAAATTAATTTATTTAAATCCTTAGAAAATTAAGCTTCTTTCTTTTTTAAAAAAAAAGAGGGTTTAGTTGCATTTTTTTATAAAAATTAAATTTTATTGCATTTCTAAAAAGAAATAAAAGATCATTTAACCTAAGATTAGGATTGAATTTTCATGTTGCATTTAGGTTCATTTTAGTTTTTCTTTTATTAATTAAAATAAATAAATAAATAAATCTTTTGGTTAAAATTGAATGCATCCATTGACTACTTGCTTGATTTTAGCTCATCTAGTTTAATTAAAAGCATTATGAATTAATCATAGTTCACAAATGTTACACAAACCAAACCAATTACAAAAAAAATATAAAAACACACTTGAGATAAAGCCTAAATATTATTTCATCACCTAGTAGATCACCTTACCCTTTTCTAGTTATCTTACTTGGATTTAATCACCGAGAGGATAACCAACTCAGATCTCTAGCTGAGTATAAACTCTAGAAATTGATACATATTGGCTAAGCACCCACACTGGCTATGAGATTATGATGTGAGGGGAGTAATCCCCAAGTATTATGCCATGTAATTATACCAATATATATTTCTATTTAGTGCCTAAACATAACCTAAAACCAAACATAGACTACCTTTTTTAGGACCTATTCAAGTCAATTTCCTCTTCACACTTTTCTAAGGCATAAGCTAAAAGAGATTAAAAAGAATCCTAGGATTTAAATCTCTTAGTGAATTCATTATTTTCCTTGAGTACTTTTATTTTATTTTTATTTGTTTAAGGTGTGAGGATGTATCATTCTTTTCTTATCTTCTCATATGGTTCTCACTCACTAGCAACAAAAAGACCTCAAGGAACAAAACCCACCACAAAATCAACCATCACCAACTTACACATCTTCATCCATGGAACAAATTTTTGAACCCATAGAATCCCCTCACTCTCAAAGAATTCCTACTCAGGTAGTCTTAGGAAATGCATATTTTACCACTTTCCTAAACAACATTCACGTAACCTTACAACACTACCTAGGAACTGTCTTACCAAATCCTAGTTTTGACCCCACCCATAGATCTACCTTATGGAATGCCTCTCCACCTCATGGGGAATACCTCAACTACCATGGGAACTACTCAACCTTTGGTTTCCCAAATGTTATCATCAACCAACAACTCCCTCTAAACTAACCCATCAACCCAAATTACCACTACCCTTATACCTCTAACTAATCACTCCCTCACAATAGGAGTGCCTACCTCTAACACTACCCATCTTCCTCTAGTTACCTCCAATCCATAAAAAACTACTCCACTTCCAAGCCTTATGGTGTCCATACCTTCCATGTTACCACCAGTCAGCACAAGAGTCGCCACCCTTCCATTGACTACTAACCCAACCACCACTCTGACCTAAAATGCAACCTTTAGCTATCTTCATAATCCACAAGGGCATATGCATGCTATCCAACTACCTACCTCTACTCAACCATTAACATCCACATACCAATATATATCTTCCACTCAAACTCCAAAGACCACATACCAATACATGGAGTCATCTCAACCATCTACTAGTTATTCACGCATTGCCCAACCTCAACAAAACATATCATATAACTATGCATCCCAACAACCTCAAACAGACTTCATGAAGTTAATCATGGATAAGGTGACTACCCTTGAGTCATCCATATCTGGAGCCCATACTCTCTTATCTTATGATCAAATTTGTAATGATCCTATTCACCCTTTAGTCCCCATCAGACCTTATCTGGCCCAATGGAAATTTCCAAAATTTACCAAGTTTAATAGCAAAGAAGACCCTCAACAAAATTTAAAAACATTTACTCATTCATGCTACTTGATTTCCCACAATGATGCTCTTCTCCTCCATACCTTTCCTATGTCATTATCTAGACCAACATTAGATTGGTATAGTGCCATACCCAAACATTCCATCCTGTCTTTCACCCAATTAGCCCAAAACTTCTTGGATCACTTTCTGATCAATATATCCAAAAACATTTCTATTACCAACCTCTACTCCATTTGATAATTCGGAGATTAATCTATTACTAATTTTTTGGCTCATTAAAGGAGCCTATTCAACCAACTTTCCTTTTCATTACTTCAACTTGAGCTTCTAGAGCTCTTTGCTAGGCCATGTGCAAAACATATTTCATCCACATTATGTGTCCAAAGCTTCTAAACCTTTAATGAATATTTTACCATGGCTCAAAAACTAGACAATAAAGCCATTGATAAAGGAAGGTTAAAGTTAAAGATAAATAACTCAACTTATAAACCCAATGAGCCCATTTATTCCAAACCAAACAACTAAACCAATCACAACACTAAAAATAAATCAATCACTAATGCCATTATCCTCAAAGCTACACCACCACCATCTACCAACCAATAGAACCTAATGAACCAAACCTTTGACTCCTCTAATTATTCAAACCAAAACCAAAAGAACCAAACTTGGAATAATCATAAGCAATTAGCTCTACTTGGGGAGCCCTATCCTTCTATTTTGGAAAATTTACTAAAAGCCAATATCATCCAACTTCCATCAATTAAACCACCCTAACAGTTTGATGCTGCTCACCCCATACTAGGTTGGTACAATGAGAATAACCATTGTGCCTTTCACCAAGTCATAGGACATGACAAATAGGTGTAACACCTTCAAATACCTTGTCCAATCCCTCATTAACAAGGGGGAACTTACATTGGACAATCCTAATGCACCACCAAACTAAGCCCCTGATATATTCTATAAGCATTTTTCTAATCATGCTCTTGCTACCCCTTATCATGATAATAAACTAGAACCATCCCATAAGGCACATACTATTAATTTGGTTACTAGTGAAACCATTGTTTAAGAAAATATCACCTCAACTACCTCTTTCCCCATCTCCTTAATGGAAGGGGAGAAATTTCCTTCTATTCCTTTGGACACCAAAACAAAAGGAGCTATTGTACCCACACCTCCATTGAAGGATACCACACCTACGTCCCATATCATAGAAGCATCCAATCCCTCTTTGGAAGATGTCTCACAAAATAAGATAACTTCATCCACCCAACCTCTGATTTTAGAACCTTCATTCAAAAATAAATACAAAGGTAAAGTAACCATTCTCTCTCCTCCACCTAAGGGTTTAACCATTAAAAATAAGACCCAAGTAACCAAACCCCCTTCAAAATTGTCAACCAAAATAGCTAAAAATGTAAAATCACCAAAAGGCCCAAAACCCCTAATTTTACTTCCCTCAAAATTTCCCTCCATTTTGGATCCTCATCCCTCTACCTTGAGCATAAAGCCCATTATTTTTACCAAAACCCCACCAGCTTTGTTGGTCACACCTTCATACTTGATTTCTAAGACACCTCTCCTCACTACACCAATAATTCCTAAGTTACCTATCTTTCCATCCTTTACCTCCAACTCATCAACCATCTTGCCTAAACCAAAACCATCAAACCATACTGCCTTGCCTAAGACACTTATCACCAAACCCATATCCAAACAACCTTTTACCTCAACACCCAAAGAAAAAACCACTAAATATTTACCACTTTTAGTTGAGTCCTATTTAACTAGTCTACAAAGGATGTTGTGAACCTCTTCCTTAGCCTTACCACCCATAAAACCTTTCAACCTTTCACTTCCTAAACCATCATGGTTCAATGACAATTTGATTTGCCTATATCTTATGACACCTAGGCTCTAATCTCTTATTCATTAGCTTTATGATGAGGATGGTCTATTAATAGATGAACCTCCTATGCTACCCCTACCAACCCAAATAATAACCATACCTACCAAACACCTACCCACTCTTCCAACTTCACCTAATAATAAATGTGAGTCAAACAAATCCACTACCTCAAATTCTCTTATTATCCATAAAATCAATGTGGTCACAAGATCACAATAAAAAGATAAAGGGAAGGCTAAGGTATACATTCCTTAGACTCATCCCTCCCCAAACTCCCAAGTCAATAATACACAACCATCTCCATCATCAAACAAACCCAAGGTGTCTATCTTAGGTGCCTCCCCATATAACCCTCCATACCTTATCCCATTTGTAATATCCATATAGAAATCTATAATCAAGCATCTTCACCAAACTCTAGCAAAAATGAGCTTGTATGAGTTAGTCTCTACCTCTCTTCATCACTACAAAGCACTCATAGAAGCCTTGAAATCCATCGATATCTAACCCAATGAGCCTCAACCTATAGCCACCTTTATTGGTGCCCTTTAAACTTATAACCTTGTCACCTTAAATTTTTTATAAATACCTTTTATTCATTTGGAGGTTCCAATATACCCCTCTTCATTATGACATACATTAAACAAACTTGCATCAAAAGGGTGATTATTGATGGAGGATCCAACATCAATATTATCTCCTCCCATGCCTATGACCAGCTAAACTTACCCATGAATATCATGTCTGAAAGCACAATGGTCCTTCATTCTTTTAATGATACCATGACTACTACCTTGGGCATAGTTATCCTTTATATATATGTAGGGCCCCACACCATTCCCAAATTTTTTTATGTTGTATAAGGATAATTACAATACAATGTTTTACTCAGGCACCCTTGGATTCATGCCATGAGTTGTGTCCCTTCCACCTTACATTAATGTGTTCAATTTGAGAATGAAGGGTGTTGGGTGAATATTTTGTCATCAACTCGCTGATAGAAAAATGGTTATATCAACCATAGCATAAGGATATTTATACAGCAAAATGGATGTAGTGACCACAGCCAAAATGAGACAAATCTCTCCTCTTAGCAAGTGGAGGTTCCCTATAGCTATAGAATACTAATATAAGATAAAAATAGACACAGGGGTGAAATCATACCATCCATCTCTCTTTTTTCAAAGATAATGTTCACAAAATAGAGAAGAATTCTAGTGTAATTACTGAAGGCACTTCTTTTCTTTCAAAAATGATATTTAGAAAATAGCAAGAATTCTTCTTGGGTAGTAACTATAACCACAAGAAACCCATGAAAGCACAAAGTCTTTCATTGCCTCTCCCATTGATTTAGGACAAGGAAACTGTAGAACGAAGTGTAGCCCAAAGTTTCCACCTAAAACTACAACAGAGTAAAAGATTATGAAGGATAAGGGGAGCTCAAAGTCTCTCCAGTATCCTTTACACAAAACATAGACTGAAGACAATTATGGCAGTACAAAGTCTCCCACAGTCAGCTTCAGGACATCTTCTAGCTTATTTCCACTTGTTCTGCTTATTTGATTAAATGGACAAGACTGTATTTAGGAAAAATACATAAGAATGATTTCCTAGATAACACAAGCTATTTCAACACAAAGTCTGAAAGTTCACTTGCTTTCTCATTCACTTGATAAAATATGATTAACACTCTGAGCTCAAAGTCTTAGGAATGCCTTTCAATTTAGGTAGAGCTTCGCTTTTAATAATAAAGAGATCTCCTTTATCTAAAATGAGAGATTACAATATATAGCATTCCAAGGAAGACTTGGGTACTTGTTTTCATGAAAATGGCCCATGCTGCATTGAATGCATTGAAAATTCTATGAAGGGGCCGTGTTAGAATAGGTCATCAACCTTAACTTTGGAATTCTAAATCATCTCAAATATCTCCTCCTAAGCATGGGTTTTTTGGTCTTCTTTATGATGCTTACATGACTGTCTATTCACCTTTACTTAATGAAGAAAAATAGGCCGTGCTATTAAATATTTGTGTTCTCTGAGGTCCACTTGGTGGACTATTCCACCTACTCGAATAACTCTTCTACAAATATTTATAGATTTTATATAGTCATTCCCTCTTTCCTTGCCATGGTTTATCTCTTCCTAGTGATCTAAGCTCTCGAGGCTATCTTCTCGCTTTCAGCTAGTGCCTTTAACTCCTTTCTTGGTTGGTCATTGAATTTGTTCTTAGGTCTTTTGAAAATCAATGGTTATTCCATTACCCTAAATTTAACATTCATGGGGACATCATTAGTCACTTGAACCTCTTTGAACCTTGAACCTTGAACTCTTTTGGTTCAATGGTTCAATGGTTCAATAGTTTAATGATTCAATGTTTTGTAAAGGGCTGCGTTCACTTAGTTTTCTTTTGTGTGATCAAGGCATCTTTGAACCAATTCTTTAAACCATTTGGTTAAACCTTTTTTAGATTCTTCTGCTTCATCCATTCACTTGAAGCTACTACTCAAACTTTGAACTTTTGAACCTTTGAACTCATTAAACCTTTGAACCTTTTGGAGATGGGGTTCAATGGTTCATTTTTACTCTTTGGATCCTTTTATTCTTTAAGTCTGTTGAACTCATTAAACTCATTGAACCTTCAAACCTTTGAAGTTCAAGGTTTAATGGTTCATTCTAATTCTTTGAAACCTGTCATTAAGTCTTTTGATTGAACCTCGACATTGAACCATCCTCAAAACACTTAGGAAATGCCTTAAGTATTTTGAACTTCCCTTTCATAAATCCTGCTTGTTGAACCTATGATTTCCTTAACTAAAAAGGCTTGAGCTATTTGAAAAACTTAACTATTTAGAACATTTTTTGATAAAGAAAGAGAGCATTTTAGCCTGTAGGACCAAAATGGTCAGCATGTTATCCACAAAAACAAGTGACAAATTTTGGGAACAACAACTAGCTCTAGTTGGGGAACTTCCATCAGTTGAGATTTGAAGTAATTGAAGGGAGTATAATCTAGACTCTAAGTGCCTTCATCTATGCCATTGGGCTACAGATTCATGCTTACCCAGAAATAAAGGCACCAAAAACAAATGAACAACACAAAACAAAGAAAGACTATACATATGTATAATTATACTTATCTGGTACTTCAAGGATTGAAGTACTTCAGATGCTGCCCACTATGAGGCAGTGCAAATGGTGTTCCATCTTGATATTTTAGAAAGAAACTATTTTCACCATTTAATTGATGAATGGAAAATGGACCTCTCCATAAGGAATCCAATTTTCCATGAATTCCTTTTGGTTCTCTCCTCTTGTCCCACAACAAGACTTGATCTCCAATCTGAAAATCATGAATCCTTGCTTTCTAGTCAAAGAGTTTCTTTACCAAACTTTGATGTGTAGCAATACGATCCACCACCATAGTTCAATACTCATTTAATTCAGTCAAGCACATGATCCTCTTATCGATGGAGATTTCAAAAGTTGAATCTTTTACTACCTTTGCCAACATTAATGCTAGTAATTCCAAGGTGATTGGTATCTCTGTATTTAAACCATACAGAAGTTGAAATGGTGACATACTTATCACCCTTTTAGGTGTAATCTTGTCTATCCATAAAATGTCAAGAAATGTTTTATGCTAGGTTCTCTAATTGTTATCTACCAGCTTCTTGATAATGGTCACCAGGTTCTTGTTTCTTGATTCTACTTGACCATTTCCTTGCAAATAATAGTCAGAAGAGTGGGAGAGGATAATCTCATAATAGTAGCAGAATTGGGTAACTTCATGAGAAGAAAAATAGGCTCCATTATCTATTACAATCTTGTTTAGGACTCTAAATCAAGAAATAATATTTTCTTTGAGAAAATTACTTACCACTTTTGAAGTAGCATGCTTGACTGGAATGGCTTCCACCCACTTGGTAAAATAGTCTATGGCTATGAGAACATAGTCATGTCCAACAATCGAGGATGAGTTTATAGTGCCAATGAAATCAATTTCCCATTGTTTAAAAGGCTCTTCAATTACCATAGGCTTGAGAGGTAACGCGACTAACTTGGGTTTCCTAATGAACTATTGACACAACTTGCATCTACGTACCAAAGTGTATGAATATTGAAATAGAGTAGGCCAATAGTACCTAGCTCACAAAATCTTATGGGCAGTCACAGTTACAAAAAAATGTCCTCCACAAGCCAAATTATGAAAAGACTCCAAAATTTTGCTCTGTTGCACTTTATCTACACAACAAAGAAACACCCCATCAAGACTCATCTTGTACAAACCATTGTCCCATAGGACAAAGTTAGAAGCTTTCAACTTAACAGTCCTTTTTTCTTATGAGACAGGTGAGCAAGACATTCACCATAGGTAAGGAAATGAGCAATATTAGAATACCACTCATTCATAGTGGTGACAAAGAGAACTATAAGCATGTCTTCAACCTCTATTTCTTCATGCCCTGATTCTTCTAGTATGTTATCAACAATTAATTAGCATAGGCCTCTTCCTCACACAAGCTTCATAGGTTTGATAATAATATCAAACTCTTAGATTTTAGCAATCTAATTACCCCTTTTAATTCCAAACTCTTGCTGAGTTAGAATAGACTTTACTATTATATCAGTAACTAGAGCAATAGTGTGTGAGTTTAGGATGTAAAAATAGAAGTGTTTTACCACCTTTACCATAGCATAAGCATGCTTTTCTATGTTTAAATACTTTAGCTCATGAGTTTTGAGAGGATAACTCATGAAAGATATGGGGGACTCTACACCTTTATTCTGCTAAACCAAAATGGCTAAAATCATGTGTTCAAATGCATAACTATATATTATGAAGTCTTTAGTGTAATCAAGACAAATTAGGATTGAGGCATGGGTGATAGCTTCCTTGATATCTTAAAATGATGACTTGTCTTCTTTAGTCTAGCTAAAAGTAGCTTTATCCTTCATCATATTGACAATGTGGTGAGTCTTCTCTATGAATTTTAGAATGAATCTTCATAAAAAAATCACCTTTTCAAAGAAAGAATGAATTGCAATCTTGCTGGCAGAAAGAGAAATCTCTTGGGTGGATTTGACTCTTTTTGGGTCAATATTTATGCCTCCTTGGGATATAGTGTGACTGAGAAGTTTACCTTTTGTAACCCCAAAAAATGACTTTTTGGGATTAAGAGAAATACCATTTTGTTGACATCACTCCAACACTTGTTGTAGATGATGCACAAGATCAGGATGATGTTTAGAAAAAAATGTCAAGTTATCAAGGTATACCACAATGAACTTCCCCATTTCATTTCTGAAGGCAAGATCTATCGTTCTCTAAAAGGTGGCACTAGCATTAATCAAGCCAAAAGGCATTCTATGATATGCAAAGGTGCCCCAAGGTGTAGTGAAAGTAGTCTTATGTTGGTTTTCTTTACCAACTTCCACTTGATTATATCCCAAAAAACCATCTAACATTGATAACATCTCTGTGCCAATCACTATTTGCAGTAGCTGATCCATGATGGGTAGGGGATAGTTGTCTTTTAAAGATGACTGACTCAGATTTCTAAAATCAACACACATATGAATTTATCCATTCTTCTTTCTCTCAAGGACTATGTTCACAATCCAAGTGGAATGATGGATTAAGAAAATAATTCTTACATTCAACATTTTTTCTATCTCAGAAAGAATAGTGCCTGATATCATGGAGTTATACTATGTTTATTTCTACTTGTGGGGAAATGACCCAATCTTGAGAGGAATTTTGTGCTAAATTTCTTCAAGCATGAGAGATTTTAGATCATCATAAGAGTATGCCAAAACATTAATGTAATCGCAAAGCAGGGTAATGAATTTGAGCTTTTCATCAGGAGTGCAATAATTCTTGATGTTGAAAATTTTGGGATTATCTTCTGTACTCAAATTTATTTGATCAAAATCCTTGGAGGATCTTGAATCTATTTGTGGATTCTTGAAACACCTATCATGCTTATCAAATATCTTCTCAAGGGAAATTAATCCTTTGATAATTTTATTACCTTTGAGCTGAAGGAACTCTTTATCAGTCTTTAAATATATTTTGGAAGCTGATTCCCATGGTGGAGATTCACTACCTTCAAAATGAAGCTTCTAAAAGCTATCTATTTGTTCCAAAAAATCAATGATTTAGTTGTTACCATTAAATACCTACCAATGGTCAACATTATCAGGTACACTTGGTTGAAAGACTAGATCAATAGTGTACTTGTGCTCTTTGAAATCTTGGTGAGGAACCATGAGAGTTACAGAGACAACCAAAGAATCTGCTCGATTGTTGAATTCTCTGGGAACCAAAAAATACTAAAAGCATCAAAACTTTTAAGATAGTCTCACACTAAATTGTGATGTCATAATATTTCATTCTTAGTTTGATACAGATTTCTCACTTAATAAACCACCAACTCAGCATCTCCCTAGGTGTGAAGAAGTTTGATGCCTTTAACTTGAGCAGCCTTTAATCCAAACAACAAAGATTTGTACTCGATGATGTTGTTGGTATTATTGAACTACAACTTGTATGAGTAGGAAAAAATATCTCCTTGAGGAGATATCAAAACTACTCTAGCTCTAGAACCAGTAGAAGAATTGTTGCTATCAAATTCAAGAATCTAGACATCATTAGAATCTGATCTTCTATCAAATTTTTATTCATTAGGGAGGGAAGATTATTTTTTATCTATACTATGCCCTACCGATTCTTTTGATGTCTTGTCTGAATATTTTGGATTGTCACCTAGTAAACTTTCATCTGTTGAAATAGAAACATCTTCAATAGATAGAAAGTAATTACCCATGCCTGAAGATTCAAATAGAATTTGAGCTTCAGGGGTTGATGTTTGGGTGACAATGTATTTTGACTCCTTCTCAAGAAGTAGCCTTTGCATGACACCTTTGATAGGGATCCTCACCTCAGATAAGTCCATGCTCAAATCTCCACCAACATCCTTGCAAAAAATATGCCCAAGCAAAATGCCCTAAGAGGCTGGAACGTTGACCACCAAGACTGACATTTTAATCCTCTTATCTAAGAAGGCTGTGAATGCAAATTGGGCATCTTTGATTTGTCTCAAAAGTGGCACTTATTTATTTTTCATAGAAAAACACTCCCAAAATTTTTAGTCAGTGTGATCTTGAGAGAGTCTATGACCTTGGCAAGCATCACATTGTCAGAGGCGCCAAAATCTATAATGTAGTTGTTCAGCTTATGACCATTTATCAGTAGGTAAACATAGAAAGGTTTTGTCTTCCTAGGGGCAATAGGTGGAGTAATGACAAGATTGTTTTAGGTAGATGTGTTCTTTGGGGGATCATGAATTACCTTTGAAACATCTTGTCCTACAGAGATGGTTTTATTCTTGATGCACTCAACTAGCCTATCCAACTACTCAGGGTTGGCCTGTAAGAATTCAAATTTAGATATTTGAATCTTGGTATTCCTAGCATGGTCAATTATATTAAATGATTGAAAAAAACTAGGAATAGAGGAAGGAAGTCCATCATTCTGGGTTTTACTAGGTGTGGTACTGGTCTGAGAAATTAAAGCAAAAGGTGTAAGATTGTTTGGGGTACTTACTTTTTTATTGATCACCAGGTCCTTTGATTGGAAAGGTAGAGAAGTCCCTCATTTAGCAAAGTCCCTCATTTAGCAATTAAAATTACTAGTCGAGATTCTTCCCCTATTTTTCTCTTATCAACTTGTTGAGTTGACTATTTTTGGGACCTGGTAAATACAGCGTATGATCTATCAAACACTTCTCCTTTACTTCTCGCTTCATCCTGGTAATTCAAAAAACCAATTTTAGATTCACCAACTAATTATTCTTCACCTTTTTCAAAGAGATCAGTGTCATCTTCTTAGTTCAACTCAAGTTGGAAAGAGAAATCATGTTTAGCTTCATGATAACCAACTGCTGAGTTAGTTGGTGCTACTTTAATAGCAACCTTCCCTGGTGGGGGAGGAAGGCGATTTGGTTGCCCTTAATTTTTGGTAGCATTACCTTGATATGACTGGTTGGGAAATGTCCTCCTTGGTATATCTCAATAAGAATGAGGAGCAGACATCCCTTGTGCCATTTGCTTTTTTAGAGCTAGCAATTTGTTTGCTAACTTTTGCACCATAGGATCAGTGGTGCCTGTAAAAACATTTTTAGAGGATGAAGAAGATTTATTTTTGTTAGGATCTCTTCTTATCTTTCCTTCCAAGATAATATCATCTTCCACCTTAGTGGCCAAAATTTGAGTTGCAGCAAGATCTATGTGGCTAGCCTGCCACAATAGGAAATTCACTTCTTGAAGCTGAGAATTGATGAAGAAGCATTTAAGATTTTTAGGTGTCAGCTAAGCAATTATAGGAATCCTATTCCTCAGCTTGTCAAATTTAGCAATGAAGTATAGCATAGGTTCATGAGGCTCCTTCATTTGTATAAACTAGGCTAACACGGCATGCGCATCTTTTTCAAGTTTGAATCTAGCCTCAAACTTAGCCTTGAGAGTGTTCTAGTCAGTCATTATTTATGTTTGCAGATGATAAAACTAGTTTGCAATAGTGCCTTGCAATGTTTCCATAAATAGTTTGACTACTATGTCTTCATATTCAATGCCTATCACACTATAGGCTATGCAAAAGGCTTCAATATGTTCATCAGGATGAACTCTCTCATCACCATATAACTTGGGAAAATTATTTCTTAAACTATGGGGTAATTCATGTAAAGGTGGGGTTAGATTCAAAGGACCAAAAGTATTACCCCAGGGGCCTTGAGCTGCCATGATATGACTGTTGAAAGGAGGGATAACAAATCTCTATGGGATATGTATAGACAAAACTCTGCTAGCAAAGAAAAGAGAAGCTTTGCCTGGTATTGGGGACCTAATGTTGGTAGGAGGAAAACTCTTGGTTCGCTAAAGGTGAGATGGTGGAGGAAAAAGATCAAAATTACTTAGTTACACCAATTCAAATATAGGGTCAACAATACCTTGAGCTCTCTAGCTTCATGCATATGGTGGATTAGTTAGAGTGTGAAATAGAAATGGAAAAGAATTGGAACTAATTTAGTTTGAAGCTTGAGGCTTCAAACTATGCGTTCTTCCCTAGCAGAGTCGTCAAAAACTATTGGGTGAATATTTTGTCATCAACTGGCTGATGACAAAATGGTTATATCAACCACAGCATAAGGATATTTAGATGAAAAAATAGATGTGGTGATCATAGCCAAAATGAGACAAATCTCTCCTCTCGACAAGGGGAGGTTCCCTATAACTATAGAATACTAATATAAGCTAAAAATAGACACAAGGATGAAATCATACCATTTATCTCTCTTTTTTTAGATATGATGTTCACAAAATAGAGGAGAAATGGTGTAATTACTAAAGGCACTTCTCTTCTTTCATAAATGATATTTAGCAAACAACAAGAATTCTTCTTGGGTAGTAACTGTAACCACAAGAAACCCATGAAAGCATAAAGTCTTCCATTACTTCTCCCATTGATTTAAGACAAAGAAACTATAGAATGAAGTGTAGCCCAAAGTCTCCACCTAAAATTACAATAAAGTAAAATATTATGAAGGATAAGGGGAGCTCAAAGTCTCTCTAGTATCCTTTACACAAAACACAGACTAAAGATAATTATGGCATCATAAAGTCTCCCATAGTTAGCTTCAAGATATCTTCCAGTGTACTTCCACTTATTTTGCTTATTTGATTAAATGGACAAGACTGTATTTAGGAAAAAGACATAAGAACAATTTCTTAGATAACACAAGCTATTTCAACACAAAGTCTGAAAGGTTACTTCTTTTCTCATTCACTTGATAAAATATGATTAATAGTCTAAGCTCAAAGTCTTAGGAATGCCTTTCAATTAGGGTAGAGATTCGCTTCTAATAACAAAGAGATCTCCTTTATCCAAAATGAGAGATTACAATCTATAGCATTCAAAGGAAGACTTGGATGCTTACTTTCATGAAAATAGCTCATGTTGCATTAAATGTATTGAATGCATTAGAAATTATGTGAAGGGGCCATGCTAGAATAGGTCATCGACCTTAATTTTGGAATTTTAAATTATCTCAAATGTCTCTTCTTAAGCATGGGTTGCTTGGTATTCTTTATGATGCTTACATGGTTATCCATTCACCTTAACTTAATAAAGAAAAATATGTTATGCCATTGAATATTTATGTTCTCTGAGGTCCACTTGGTGGACTATTCCACATACTAGAATAACTCTTCTATAGATATTTCTAGATTTTCTATAGTCATTCCCTCTTTCCTTGCCATATTTTGTCTCTTCCTAGTGATTTGAGCTCTCAAGGCTATCTTCTCACTTTTAGCTGGCACTACAACTCCTTTCTTGGCTGGTCACTGAGTTTGTTCTCAGATCTTTTAAAAATTAATAGTTATTCTATTACCCTGAATTTGACATCTATGATGACATCATTGGTCACTTAAACCTCTTTAAACCTTAAACCTTGAATTCTTTTGGTTTAATGGTTCAACGATTTAATGATTCAATGTTTTGTAAAGGGCTGCATTCACTTAATTTTATTTTGTGTGCTCAAGGCATCGTTGAACCAATTCTTTGAACAATTTGGTTGAACCTTTTTCTAAAATCTTCTGCTTCATCCATTCTCTCAAAGCTCTAGCTCGAACTTTGAACTTTTGAACCTTTGAACCTTGTGGAGGTGGGGTTCAATGATTTAATGGTTCAATGTTTCATTCTTACTCTTTGGATCCTTTTATTCTTTAAGTCTATTGAACTCATTAAACTCATTGAAACATTGAACCTTTTAATTTCAAGGTTCAACAGTTCAAGATTCATTCTAATTCTTTGAAACCTACTGTTAAGTCTTTTGATTGAACCAAAGCATTGAACCATCCTCAAAACACTTAGGAAATGCCTTAAGTATTTTGAAATTCCCTTTGAGAAAGCCTACCTATTGAACCTATGATTTCCTTAGCTAAAAAGGCTTGAGTTATTTGAAAAACTTAACTGCTCAGAACATTTTTTGATAAAGAAAGAGAGCATTTTGGCCTACATGACCAAAATGGTCAGCATGTTGTCCACAAAAACAAGTGACAAATTTTGGGAACAATAACTGGCTCCAGTTGGAAGATTTCCATCAGTTGAGATTTGAAGCAATCAAAGGGAGTAGAATCTAGACTCTAAGTGCCTTCATCTATGCCATTAGGCTACAGAGTCATGCTTACCCAAAAAGAAAGGTGACAAAAACAAATGAACAACACAAAATAAAGAAAGACTATACATATGTACAATTGGACTTATCTGATACTTTAAGGATTGAAGTGCTTCAAATGATGACCATTATGAGATAGTGCAAATGGCGTTCCTTCTTGATATTTTAGCAAGAAACTATTTTCACCATTTAATCAATGAATGGCAAATGGCCCTCTCCATAGGGAATCCAATTTTTTATGCATTCTTTTTTGTTTTCCTTTTGTCCCACAACAAGACTTGATCTCCAATTTGAAAATCATGAATCTTTGCTTTCTGGTCGAAGAGTTTCTTTACTAGACTTTGATGTACAACAATACGATCCACCACCATAGTTCATTACTTATTTAATTCAGTCAAGCACATGATCCTCTTGTCTATGGAACTTTAAAAAGTTGAATCTTCTACTACCTTTGCCAAATTTAATGCTGGTAATTGTAAGGTGATTGGTATCTCTACATTTAAACTATACAAAAGTTGAAATGGTGACATACTTATCACCTTTTTGGGTGTAATCCTATCTACCCATAAAGCATCAAGCAATACTTTATGCCAAGTTCTCTGATTGTTATCTACTAGCTTCCTGATAATGGTCACCAAGTTCTTGTTGCTTGATTCTACTTGACCATTTCCTTGCAAATAATAGTCAGAGGAGTGAAAGAGGATAATCCCATAATAGTAGCAGAATTGGGTAACTTCAGGAGAAGAGAAATAGGCTACATTGTCTATTACAATCTTGGTTGGGACTCCAAATTGAGAAATAATGTTTTTCTTGAGGAAATTACATATCACTTCTGAAGTAGCATGCTTGACTGGAATGGCTTCTACCCACTTGGTAAAATATTTTATGGATATGAGAACATAGTCATGTCCAGCACTTGAGGTCAGGTTTACAGTGCCAATAAAATCAATTCCCTATTACTAAAAAAGCTTTTCAATTAAAACAGGATTGAGAGGTAGCACGGCCAATTTGGGTTTCCCAACAAACTATTGACACAGCGCACACTCTACACCCAAGAGTATAAATCTCAAAATAGAGTAGGCCAATAGTATCTAGCTTGCAGAATCTTATGGGCAGTCACAGGTGCAAAAAAATGTCCTCCACAAGCCAAATTGTGGAAAGACTCTAAAATTTTGCTCTGTTACACTTTATCCATGCAACAAAGAAACACCCCATCAAGGCTCCTCTTGTACAAACCATTGTCTCATAGGATAAAGTTATCAGCTTTTAACTTAACAGTGCTCTTTTCTTTACAAGATAGGTGAGCAGGACATTCACCATAGGTAAGGAAATGAGCAATATTAGAATACCACTCATTCATAGTGGTGACAAAGAGAACTATAGGCATGTCTTCAACCTCTGTTTCCTTATGCCCTACTTCTGGTATGTTATCAACAATTAATTGGCATAGGCATCTTCCCTACACAAGATTCATAGGTTTAATAACAAGATCAAACTCCTAGATTTAGCAATCTAATTACCCCTTTTAGTTCTAAACTCATGTTGAGTTATAATGGACTTTACTATTGTATCAAGAACCAAAGCAATAGTATATGAGTTTAGGATGTAAAAATGAAAGTGTTTTACCACCTTTACCATAGCATAAGCATGCTTCTCCATGTTTGAATACTTTAGTTCATGAGATTTGAGAGGATAAATCATGAAAGATATGGGAGAATCCAAACCTTGTTTATTCTACTAAACTAAAATAGTTGAAAGCATGTGTTCAGAGGCATAGTTATATATTACGAAGTCTTTGGTGTAATCATGACAAACTAGGATTGGGGCATGGGCGATAGCTTCCTTGATATCTTGAAATGCTGACTTACCTTCTTTAGTCTAGATAAAAGTAGCTTTACCCTTAATCATATTGATAATGTGGTGAGTCTTCTCTATGAATTCAGGAATGAACCTTCATAGAAAATTCACCTTTCCAAAGAAAGAATGAACTGCAATCTTGCTGGCAAGAAGAGCAAGATCTTGGATGGATTTGACTCTTTCTGGGTTGATCTTTATGCCTTCTTAGGATAGAGTGTGATCGAAAAGTTTACCTTCTGTAACCCCAAAAAATGACTTCTTGGGATTAAGAGAAATACCATTTTGTCAACATTACTCCAACACTTGTTGTAGATGATGCACATGATCAGGATGATGTTTATAAAAAATTGTCAAGTCATCAAGGTATACCACAATGAACTTCCCTATTTCATTTTTAAAGGTAAGATCTATCACTCTCTGGAAGGTGGCACCAGCATTGATCAAGCCAAAAGGCATTCTATGATATGCAAAGGTGCCCCAAGGTGTAGTGAAAGCAGTCTTACGTTGGTTTGCTTCACCAACTTCCACTTGATTATATCTTGAAAAACCATCTAACATTGATAACATCTCTGTGCTAGTCACTGTTTGTAGTAGCTGATCTATGATGGGTAGGGGATAGTTATCTTTTAATTACTACTGATTCAAATTTCTAAAATCAATACACAGGTGAATTTCTCCATTCCTCTTTCTCACAGGGACTATGTTCACAATCTAGGTGGAATGATGGATTGGGAAAATAATTCTTGCATTTAGCATTTTTTATATCTTAGAAAAAATAGTGCCTAATATCCTAGGGTTGTGCTACCTTTGTTTCTATTTGTGAGGCAATGACCCAATCTTGAGAGGAATTTTGTATTGAATTTCTTGAAAGAATGAGCAATAGATACACAGGATCCACAAGATCAATCTAGGAGAAAGAACCCACAACAAATAACCTGCAAATAATACCAGAGAATAAAATATATTTCTCTCACACCTAAAAAATAGGTGATAATCCTATAAATTCTTTGTATTCTCTCATTAATCTCTCCTTATTTTCTCATACATTTTAAAGTATATATAATACAAATAGTTTGTTTCACGGCAACAAACTATTTGTTGTGATTACAAAATAGAGAAAATAAACTATTTGTTTTCAAATACTATGAACAAATATATTGTTGAGAGATTCTCAACAATAAAAAAAATTAACTTACGTAAATAAAAATAACCCTAGGTAATAAATAACTTACCCTATTATCCCTAGGTAAGCTTAAATATTCATTATTCCAACACCCTCCCTTAAGTGAAACATAGGGAGAATGACAAACAAATATGGGTCCCAGCTACTAGGCCTGATAAGGTACCCATGTACAAACCAATCAAAATATATGAAAAATAAAGGAAGGAAGGACTTCATGGGAAATCCCTGCAAGGACAACTTCCTTCACCCCAAGCATCACTCGCAACTGAAGATAATGAGGAGAAGCCAAAGGTTTAGTAAAGATGTCTGCAATCTACTCAGCTGTAGGCATAAACTCCAAAGAAAGAACTCCATCCTGAATAAGATGTTGAATGAAGTGCATGTGAATATTAATGTGTTTTATCCACTGATGCTCAATACGATTGTATGAAATAGAAATCGCACTTTGGTTATCTCACCAAAGAGTAGTAAGACCCTGCTGTGAGAAGCCAAACTCTCCAAGCAACTGTTGAAGCCAAAGTGTCTCCTGACTAGCTTTGACAGCACCTCGATACTTAGCCTCAGTAGAGGATAATGCAATAGCAGTCTAATTTTTGCATGCCCAAGCAACTGGACCTAAACTAAGTGTGAAATAAAATCCACAACTAGACTTATGAGTGTTAACATCACCAGCCCAATCAGAGTCAGTGTATCCAACAAGTTGTGTAGAACTCTGTGGTGTGTAATGTATACCAAAGTGAGTGGTGCCCTGAATGTAGCACAAAATATGCTTGGATACTTGCCAATGACTCTCATGAGGCTCATGTGAGAATTGAGAGACAAGGTTCATAGCAAATGTGATGTTAGGATGGGTATGAGTCAGGTATAAAAGACTACCTACAAGTTGCCTATACAAAGTTGGGTCAACAAGAGGAGTCATACAAGTGGTAGACAACACAATATCTAACTGATATGGAATGGGGGCAGGCTTACAATTATCCATGCCAAATTGATGAATAATATCTATCACATACTTCTTCTATCTAATAGAGATGCCCTTAGAAGACTCAAAAACTTGAAGACCAAGAAAATAATGTAGAAGTCCCAGATCTATCATATCAAACCTATTTTCCAACTTATCCTTGATGTCATGTATCAAGGAATCTAAACTGCCAGTGAGGATGAGACCATCAACATACAAAACCAAAATGACAAGCTCCTCACCTTACTTCAAGATGTATACATTGTGATCTGACTCACAATGAATAAAACCAAAACTCAAAAGAAAACTATCCATCTTCTCGTACCAAGCTCTAGGAGCTTGTTTGAGACCATAAAGATAAGGATGAAGTCTACAAGCCAATGATGAGTCTTGCACAAATCCTGGAGGCTGCTCCATATAGACCTCCTCATGGAGATCACCATGTAAGAAAGCACTCTTTACATCCATCTAAAAAACTGACCAAGAATGTGAAGCAATAAGAGAGAGTACAATTCGAATAGAATCTATCTTAGCTACAGGGGCAAAGGTCTCAGAGTAATCAACCCCTTTAACCTGTGAAAAACCCTTAGCTACTAATCTAGCTTTGTACTTATCTACTGATCCATCTGCTGCATATTTGGTCTTATAGACCCATTTACATTTTACAAGTTTTCTTCCCTTAGGAAGAGGGACAAGATCCCAAGTATCATTCTTCATCAATGAAGAATACTCATCATACATTGCAACATCCCACTCGGGTATACCAATGGCCTTACAAAACAACACTAGATCATCTGTACAAGCTTGTCCCAAAAGAGCAACACCAGATGTCTATGAGCAAGTGCGATGAGAATCAGATGGATCACCAATGAAAGAACTAGTTACCTGTAGAGTGCTCTTTGCCCACTTGGGCAAAGGTGGTGAAGAATATGGCTGTGGTGGTTGAACAAGTGTAACATCATCATCATCAACAATAGAAATCAAATCCTCATTATCCTTGATAGGAGGGGGAGAAGAAGAGCTAGATGTACACTCTTGTGGAGTGGGTAACTCATCAACTTGAACATCTCATCAAAATAACACATCGTGTGTGACAGGATCAAAAAAATGGTAGGCTTCTACATATTCACAATAGCCAGAAAAAATGAGTGGTTGGCTTTTCTTCTCCAATGCTTTACATTTGTCATCAGGAACAAATGCCCATGCTTGACTCCCAAAGATGCAAAAATCTGAAATATCAGGCTTGATCCCAAACCAAGCTTCTTCAGGTGTCATATTTTGCACAGCTTTGTGAGACATATAGTTTTGAATGTAGTTTGCACAATTTATAGCTTCAGCCCAATATTGTGGATCCAAATTTTTAGAGTGAATCATACAATTATCCATCTCTTTCAATGTTTGATTCTTCCTCTCTACTACACCATTTTGTTGAGGAGTGTGTGGTATAATGAACTGGTGTTGTATCCCGTGCTCAATACAAAAATCATAGACATCATTACTGTCATATTCCCCTCCATTGTCAGTGTGTATCTTTTTAAGAGGAAGAGATGATTGTTTTTCAACAAAGGTTTTGAAAGCCTTAAAAGTCTCAAAAACTTCACTTTTCAACTTGAGAAAATATACCCAAGTTTTAAGAGTGAAATCATCAATGAATGTGAGTGCATAGTTGGCCCCTAAAAAAAAATGAGTTGGAAAAGTCATCAAATCACTATGAACCAATCCTAAGGGTGCATTTGCACGTGTGGCCTTACCAACTAGAAATGGATCCTAGTGCTGTTTACCAACTAGACAACTAGGACACACCCCATCAGTACATGAGACTTTAGGAAGGCCTTTTATAAGATGTTTTGTACTCATTTGTTGCATATATCCATAACTAAAATGCCCTAATCTCTCATGCCAAAATTTTATAAGATTATTACCATGTGTTATAAGTGAAGAACCAGAAGACATAAAAGACTCAAACTTATCAAAAGTATAGATTCTTTTAGTATGGTCTATTATACCTGTAGCAACTATCTCACTAGGATCATTACATTCTCTTATTACAACATCATGTGAAGTAAACTCCATAGTTTTACCAGTAACATAATTACATATTTGATATACAAAGAGTAGATTAGAAGAGATTTTGGGTATAAGCAATACATTGTTAAAACATCCATCTTGTTTGTCAACAGTACCAAATCCCAAAACTTCAATCTATGAGGAGTCACCCATAACAATATGTGATGTACTACAATCTAGAAGAGAAGACAATATATCTTTAGAATGTGTGAGATGATGAGAAGCACCTGAGTCAAAAATCCACTAATCATGACATGAAGATATAGCCCTCACTGAAAGTGCTTTCCCTTTTCTTGTAGGAGAAGTAGAAGGAGATGGAGATGGAATAGAAATTTTGTGTTGTCTGACCACTTCCTCTAATGCTTCCATCTTCTTAAAACATCTAATTTCATCATGATTAGGACCACCTCAAAAATTACATGGACCAAATGTTTTCTTCTTTTGCTTAAAGGACTTTTTGGTCTTAGTAGATCTAGAATGATGAGGTGTCTAGGTGGTGGACTCTGGAGGGTTATTTGAAGGTGCTTGCTTTTGTTTAGACTTAGGTGAAGGTTTTCCTATAGAAGAATTAGCAACTAGAGCATGACTAGGACTAGGTAGATCATCTAAGGCCATTAATTTTGTTTGCTCCCTAGTCAATCTTTCACAAAAAACTTCAAAGGAAGGCCATTTGAATTCATCACCTAATGTATCCATTAGTATAAAAAGTAGAGGAAAAACCACTATATGGTCCTTTCAACTTTGACAAAATCATGAAAATGCACTCTTGATCACTTTTATCCTTGTTACTAGCTTTCAACTTTGACCTAATAAATTTGAATTTTTCCAAGAATTCATCTATTGAAGGAAAATATGATGGAGAGAGAGTACTCAATTCTATGTCTAATTGCAAAATTTTAAACTCATTAACTTTGCTAAATAGGTTTTTAAATTTTTCCCATACCTCTTTTGGCATTATAACATCTATAATGTGAAATTGAAGATTATTTGAGATGTTGAGGCAAATCAATCCAAGAGCCTCATCCTGTTTACAACCATATGTGTATTTGTCTTTTTCAGTGGTGAATGTCGTAGGTATTGTTTCAGAAAAAATTCTCCATAATCCCTTTGATTGAAGGAGTTGTTGCATTTTTCACTTCCAAACATGGTAATTTGTGGAGTTTAGGGGTTCAAACAATTAGGATTCTATTCTCGAAGAAGATGATGACATTGACAAGAATAACCTAGACATTTGTTTTTCCTCAAAACACCCCTCCTGTTACAATTTAACGTCTCCCGATGAATTTTTTTTTAGCCTTAGCTTATAAAAAATTAAAAAAAATGGCTTTATGCAAAAAAAATGTAGGGGGATTTGACCCCAAGACTTCCTCCCTACAAATTTTTAACAAAATACCTCTAGCCACTTTAGCAAAGTCAAATTTGTACATTTAAAGCTAGAGACTTGCATTTAAACCACTAAAAATTAAGAAATTAATAAAAAAAAATAAGCCAAAATGACTCACATGTGTGAGATAAATTTTGAATAATCTTTGGCTTTATCATAAATAATCTCTTATTCCAGCAAGGCATGGTGATCAGGGAAAATTCTGAGAAATTTTGTAAATACTAGCCAAGGAAAAAAAAACCTCCAAGCAAATTCAGAATTGGCTCCACAAGATCTACCCAAAGGACTGTATAGCTTGATCCAAATCCATACTTCTTATCTAGAAATGAAATCTTGGAAATTCTGCTAACAAAAAATTTTCAAATTTTGATTTTATGCAATATAAGTCATTCAAAATGGAGAAAATTGTACGACTATGCTATAGACCAAAAATAGATTTTTAAACCCCTGTTGTAACGTCCAAAAACACTATACGTCCTGATCTAAATCCATACTAATTTATATGGAAATAAATCTAGCATAGTTAGCTTTCATGAACAGGTTTCAAATTTTCAAAAAAAATATCTGTACGATCTACCACATCAGAAAACTGTATAACTACTACAGTCTGCCAAAAGGAACCAATCAGCTGGTTTTTGAATGAAAGAGCTGTATGGCTAGCATGGAATTAAAAAATTCAAGTTAAAATGGATTCCTAACTTGATTTTCTATGCCCCTGTGCAAAAAAAAAATTGGTTTTGGAAATCCATACGGTCATAAATGATCATAAAGTATAGAATTTTCCAAAAAAACTTGTAAACAAGAACCAGAATGTGAGAGAATAACAAATATCTGTAACACATCAATAAAATAATATTTTTGACTGTGTTAATAGATGAAAAATGATGAAAAATTTTTAGGGAAGAGGATCTTCTACTGCGACTCCATGCTTTGATACCATGAAAAAATGAGCAGGAGATACACAGGATCCACAGGATCAATCTAGGAGAAAGAACCCACAACAAATAACCTACAAATAATACCAGAGAATAAAATATATTTCTCTCACACCTAAAAAATAGTTGATAATCCTATAAATTCTTTGTATTCTCTCATTAATCTCTCGTTATTTTCTCATAGATTGTAAAGTATATATAATACAAATAGTTTGTTTCACGACAACAAACTATTTGTTATGATTACAAAATAGAGAAAACAAACTATTTATTTTCAAACTTAAATAGTCATTATTCCAATATTTCTTCAAGCCTGAGAGATTTCAAATCATTATAAAAGTAAGCCAAAACATCAATGTAATGGTGAAGCAGGGTAATGAATTTGAGCTTTTCATCAAGAGTGCAACAATTCCTGATGTTGACCATTTTGGGATTATCTTCTATACTCAAATTTATTTGATCAAAATCCTTGGAGGATATTGAATCCATTTGTGACTTCTTGATACACCTATCATGCTTATCGAATAGCTTCTCAAGGGAAACTAATCCTTTGGGAATTTTATTCCCTTTGAGTTGAAGGAACTCTTTACCAGTCTTTAAATTTGTTTTGGGAGCTGATTCTCATGGTGGAGATTCACTACCTTCAAAATAAAGCTTCTAAAAGCTATCTATCTATTTCAAAAAAATAATGATTTGGTATTCACCATTAAATACTTGAAAATTTTTAGCATTATTAGGTACACTTGGTCGAAAGACCAGCTCAATAATGTACTTGTGCTCTTTGAAATCTCAATGAGGAACCATGAGATTTTTAGAGATGGCCAAGGAATTTACACAATTGTTGAATTCTCTAGGCACCGCAAAAATATTGAAAGCATCAAAATTTTCAAAATAGTCCCATATTAAATTGTGATAATGTCACAATATTTTATTCTTGGTTTGATATAGATTTATAACTTGATAAACCACTAGCTTAGCATCTCTCTGGGCGTGAATACGTTTGACACCTTTATCTTGAGCAGCCTTTAATTCAAGAAAAAAAGATTCATACTCATCGGTGTTGTTGGTATTACTAAAATGAAACTTGTATGAGTAGGGAAAAATATCTCCTTGAGGAGATATTTTTACAACTCCAGCTCTAAAACTAGTAGAAGAATTACTACCATCAAATTTAAGAATCTAGACATCATTAGAATCTGGTCTTCTATTAGATTTTTCTTTATTAGGGAGGGAAGATCTTTTTTCATTTTTACTACACCCTACCAATTCTTCTGATGTCATGTCTAAATTTTTTGGATTGTCACCTAGTAAACTTTTGTCTACTGAAATAGAAACATTTTCAGTAGACAAAAAGTAATTACCCATGCCTGAAGATTCAAACAAAATTTGAGCTTCAGGGGCTGATGTTTGGGTGACAATGTATTTTGACTCCTTCTTAGGAAGTAGCATTTGCATGATGCCTTGATAGGGATCCTCACCTCAGACAAATCCATACTCAACTCTCCACCAACATACTTGTCAGAATTTTGCCCGAGCAAAATGCCCCAGGAGGCTAGAACATTAGCCACCAGGACTATCATTTTAATCCTCTTATCTGGGAAGGCTGTGAATGCAAATTGGGCATCTTTGATCTATCCCAAAAGTGGCACTTGTTTATTTTCCATGGAGAAACATCTCTCAAAAGTTTTAGTCAGTGTGAGCCTAAGAGAGTCTATCACCTTGGCGGGCATCACATTGTAAGAGGTGCCATAATATATAATGTAGTTGTTCAACTTATGACCATTTATCAGTATGGAAATGTAGAAAGGTTCTATCTTCTTAGGGGCAATAAGAGGAGTAATGACAAGAGTGTTTTAGGTGGATGTGTTCTTTGGGGGATCATGAGTTACCTTTGAAACATCTTGTCCTGCAGGGATGATTTTGTTCTTAATGCACTCAACTAGCCTATCCAACTGCTCAAGGTTGGCCTATAAGTATTTAAATTTAGACATTTAAATCTTGGTCTTCCTAGTATGGTCAATTATATCAAATAACTAAAAATAACTAGGAACAAAGGAAGGAAGTCCATCATTTTGAGTTTTATTGGGTGTGGTACTAGTCTAAAAAATTAAAGAAAAAGGTGTAGGATTGTTTGAGGTACTTAATTTTTCATTGATCACTGGGTCCTTTGATTGAAAAGGCAAATAAGTCCCTCATTTAGCAATTAGAATTGATGGTTGAGATTCTTCCACTATTTTTCTCTTATCAGCTTGTTGAGTTGACTAGTTTTGGGACCTGGTAAATATAGTGTATGATCCATCAAACACTTCTCCTTTACTTCTCGCTTTATCTTGGTAATTCAAGAAACCAATGTTGGAGTTGCCAGCTAATTTTTATTCACCTTTTGCAAAGAGATCAGCATCATCTTCTTGGTTCAACTCAAGTTGAAAAGAGAAATCATGTTTAACTTCATGATAACCAACTACTGAGTTAGCTAGTGGTGCTTCAATGGAAAGCTTTCCTGGTGGGGGAGGAAGGTGATTTGGTTGCCCTTAATTTCTGGTAGCATTGCCTTGATATGACTAGTTGAGAAACATCCTCTTTGGTATATCCTAATAAGAAGGAGGAGCAGACATCCCTTGTGTTATTTTATTTTTCAGAGCTAGCAATTCATTTGCTAGCTTTTGTACCATAGCATCAGTGGTGCCTATACCAAAAAATTTAGAAGATGAAGAAGATTTATTTCTATTAGGATCTCTTCTTATCTTTCTTACCAAGATAAGATCATCTTCCACCTCAGTGGCCAAAATTTGAGCTTTATCAAGATCTATGTGGCCAACCAGCCTCAATAGAAAACTCACTTCAAGAAGTTGAGAATTGATGCAAAAGCATTTAAGATTTTTAGGTGTCGACTGAGTAACTATAGGAATCTTGTTCTTCAGCTTGTCAAATTTATCAATGAAGTCTTGCATAGGTTCATGAGGCTCCTTATTCATTTGTGTAAGCTGGGTGAACAGGGCATGTGCATCTTTTGTAGGTTTGAATCTAGCCTCAAACTTAGACTTGAGAGTGTTCCAGTCAGTCACTATTTGTGCTTATAGATGATAAAAATAGTCTGCAGTAGTACCTTGAAATATTTTTATAAACAGTCTGATTGTTATGTCTTCATATTCAATGCCTATCACACCACAGGATATGCAAAAGGCTAAAATATGTTCATTAAGATGAACTCTCCCATCACCATAGAACTTGGAAAAAATATTTCTTGAAATATGGGGTAGCTCATGTAAAGGTGGGGTTAGATTCAGAGGACCAAAAGTATTACCCCAGGGGCCTTGAGCTGCCATGATATGACTATTGAAAGGAGGGATAGCAAATCTCTGTGAGATATGTATAGATAAATCTCTGCTAGCAGAGGAAAGATAAGCTTTGCCTAGTATTAGGGACATAATATTGGTAAGAGAAAAACTCCTAGTTTGCTAAAGGTGAGATGGTGGAGGAAAAAGATCAAAATTACTCAGCTGCACCAACTCAAATATAGGGTCAAAAATACCTTGAGCTCTCTAGCTTTGTGTATATGGTGGATCAGCCAGAGTGTGAAATAGAAATGGAAAAAAATTGGAACTACTTCAATTTGAAGTTTGAGGCTTCAAATTGTGCATTCTTCCCCATTAGAATTGCCAAAAACTATTGGGTGAATATTTTGTCATCAATTGGCTGATGGCAAAATGGTTATATCAGCCACAACATAAGGAGATTTATACAGTAAAATGGATGTGGTGGCCATAACCAGAATGAGATAAATCTCTCCTCTCAGCAAGGGGAGGTTCTCTATAACTATAGAATACTAATATAAGCTAAAAATAGACACAGGGGTGAAATCATACCATCCATCTCTCTCTTTTCAGAGATGATGTTTACAAAATAGAGGAGAATTCTGGTGTAATTACTAAAGGCACTTCTCTTCTTTTAGAATTGATATTCAACAAATAGTAGGAATTCTTCTTGGGTATTAACTATAACTACAAGAAACCTATGAAAGCACAAAGTCTTTCATTGCTTCTCCCACTAATTTAGGACAAGGAAATTTTAAAATGAAGTGTAGCCCAAAGTCTCCACCTAAAACTACAATAGAGTAAAAGATTACAAAGGATAAGGGGAGCTCAAAGTCTCTCTAGTATCCTTTACACAAAACACATACTAAAGATAATTATGGCAGCACAAAATCTCCCACAATTAGCTTTAGGACATATTCCAGCTTATTTCCACTTATTCTACTTATTTGATTAAATGGACAAGACTGTATTTCGGAAAAAGACATAAGAATGATTTTCTAGATAACACAAGTTATTTCAACACAAAGTCTAAAAGGTCACTTGCTTTCTCATTCACTTGATAAAATATGATTAACTATCTAAGATCAAAGTCTTAGGAATGCCTTTCAATTTGGGTAGATCTTCACTTCTAATAACAGAGAGATCTCCTTTATCCAAAATGAGAGATTACAATATATAGCATTCAAAGGAAGACTTGGGCGCTTGTTTTCATGAAAATGGCCTATGCTACATTGAATGAATTGAATGCATTGGAAATTATGTGAAGGGGCCATGCTAGAATAGGTCATTGGCCTTAACTTTGGATTTATAAATCATCTCAAATGTCTCCTCTTAAGCATGGGTTGCCTGGTCTTCTTTATGATGCTTACACGGCTGTCCATTTGCCTTTACTTAATGAAGAAAAATAGGTTGCACCATTAAATGTTTGTGATCTTTGAGGTCCACCTGGTGGACTATTCCACCTAATGGAATAACTCTTCTACAAATACTTCTTGATTTTTTATAGTCATTCCCTCTTTCTTTTCCACTTTTTGTCTCTTCCTAGTGATTTGAGCTCTTAGGGCTATCTTCTCACTTTCAGCTGGCGCCTTCGGCTCCTTTCTTGGCTGGTCATTGAGTTTATTTTTAGGTCTTTTAAAAATCAATAGTTATTCCATTACCCTAAATTTGATGTCCACAAGGATGTCATTAGTCACTTGAACCTTTTTGAACCTTGAACTCTTTTGGTTCAATTGTTCAATGGTTTAATGATTCAATGTTTTGTAAAGGGCCGCATTCACTTAATTTATTTATGTGTGCTCAAGGCATCATTGAACCATTTGGTTGAACCTTTTTCTATAATCTTCCACTTCATCCATTCACTTGAAGATCCCACTCAAACTTTGAACTTTTGAACCTTTGAACTCATTGAACCTTTAAACCTTTTGGAGGTAGGGTTCAATGGTTCATTCTTACTCTTTGGATCTTTTTATTCTTTAAGTCCATTGAAATCACTGAACCTTTGAACCTTTGAAGTTCAAGGTTCAATAGTTCATTATAATTCTTTGAAACCCATCGTTAAGTCTTTTGATTGAACCTCAGCATTGAACCATTCTCAAAACACCTAAGAAATACCTTAAGTATTTTGAAGTTCCCTTTGAGAAAGCCCACCTGTTGAACCTATGATTTTATTAGCTAAAAAGGTTTGAGTTATTTGAAAAACTTAACTGCTCTAAACATTTTTTGATAAAGAAAGAGAGCATTTTGTCCTACAAGACTAAAATGGTTAGCATGTTGTCCACAAAAATAAGTGATAGATTTTGGGAACAACAAAGGGTAAGTTATGTCTATCTAGGCTAACCCTAGTCCTTTCACATCTTGTAATATGACATATTGGCCTAATGACATCCTTCTTCCTCCTTCATCCACCTTAAAACTATCTTCTAATGATACAACCCCACCAACCAAAACCCATGACATTTTCACACCAAATTTTGATGAAGATTCTACTAGATCATCTACCCTTCTTCCCAGATTCCTATAGAGAACCCCATGGCAACCACATTTTAATGTCTTTCCCTCAGGGAATATAGACTCCTAGCCTTGGATTCCTTCTCTACTCCCCAAGAATATGGGAATCTCAAACATGACCCTTCATAAGACCCTAACATTGGAACCATCATCCCCTTTGGTCTCCTTAACATCAAACTAATTTCATTTATGGGGGGCTTAATCAACCACTTCTAGTCCCTACCACTACTTCATCCATCTAACCATTTACCTCTAACTTTTTCTATCTTAGCAAACCAAAGTTCACTAAGTGGTATCTTTATAGATGTGCTTGGAAAGGATTTAACCTTGGTCTCTATGAATAAGGTCCTCATGAGTTACCCCATATCAAAACTTTATAACCTCATGAGTCATTTGGCCTTGGATATGAACCACCTAAAGAACCCAATAATTCACCCAACCCCATTGGCACTATGGAGGAAGATATCCCATCCTCACCAACCCAACCACTTTCCCCACCTGAAGATCTTGACATCATCCCCCCTAATTTTTTTCTAATCAATACCATTAGTTTGGGCCCTCTCATCTACCAAAAGGGTGGCTAAGCCAAAGTCATTCCACTTGTACACCCTAAAATGGTAGAGAATGATTCTCCTACTATCAACACCATCTAACATCAAGATGATGATTCCATTCTTACCTACCTTAGTGTGGGGGATTATTTTATCCACAAATCCCTTCTTCTTGAGGACTCGACCATGTCAAATGAATCCACCATGGATATCAACTTGAGCACTCTAGACAACCCTGGCATTATCAAATTGGGCCAATCATTAAATGTTGAGGAACTTTAGGACTTCTCTTCTTTCCTCCAAGACCACAACATAGCATTATCTTGGTCTTATAGTGATATGTTCAAGATTGACCCCACCATTTCTACCCATAACATAGTCACTCATCACGATACCAAGCCTGTTAAACAAAAACTTTGATTCATGCATCCTCACAAAGCCCTTTTCATCAAAGAATATCTTTAGTGTCTCTTATCTATAAACTTCATTCAACCTAATGACTACCACCAATGGGTCTTGAATATCATACATGTCACCAAAGTCACTAGAGGTCTATGCATTTATGTGGACTTTTATGACCTTAACCTTGCTTGCCCCAAAGATGAATTTCTTATACCTAACATTGACCATTTTGTTGATCTTACAACTAGCCATGAGATGTTATCTCTCATGGATGGGTTTGAAGGTTATAATCAGATTTTGATTGCTCTTGAAGATCAACACAAAACTACCTTTACCACCTCTTGGGGAACTTTTTTCTATAGAGTCATGCCTTTTAGGTTAAATAATGTTGGTACAACCTACCAATATGCCATTACTTATATCTTCCATGATATCATCCATAAGATTATAGAAGACTAAGTGGATGACCTCCTCAAGAAATCCAAAATCTAAAAAGATCACTTGACTATTCTTATGATCATATTTAAATGCCTCATCTATTATCATGTTCACCTTAATCCTAAGAAATGTATTTTTAGGTCCTTTCAGGAAAGCTTTTTGGCTTTATCATGTCTCTTTGTAGAATCAAAGTAGACCCTAATAAAGTCAGAGTAATTTTAGATATGTCTCCTCAAACCAACTTTAAGTAGGTTTGTAGCCTACATGGAAAACTTTAATCCATTCACCATTTCATTTCCCAACTTTCAAATTGGTACCAACCTTTCCATCACCTTCTGAAGAAGGATATTTTTTTCAAATGGAATAGTGATTGTCAAAAAGTCTTTGATTCACTCAAATAGTACCTTTTGTCACTACCTATCCTCATCCCTCCTAAGGATGACCACCCCTTTTACCTATATATCTCTGCCATCAACCATTCCCTAGGGGTAATGTTGGCTCACCAAGATAAACAACACAAAGAGTAAGCTATATACTACATTAACCACATGCTTGTAGAATATGAAACTTAGTATACACATACTGAGAAACTTTACTTAGCATTGACCTTCATGTCCATCAAACTCCACCACTAAATGCTTAACCATAAAAAATATATCATAATTAATATCAACTCACTCAAGTACATGCACTCTAAAGCATACCAAAATCAACATATAGCTAAGTGGCTCATACTCCTAGCTGAATTTGACCTTGAATTCCTCTAGCAGAAGTTAATTAAAGGGTAGGTCATTGCCAACCAATTGGCTGAAGCTCCCTTAACAAACAACCAACCACCTCTTCTTACCTTTCTAGATGAGTCTATCATGACTCTTTTTTAAGAGGATGACATAACCTACCAATGTTCTTCAATGGCTTAAAGTGCCAACAAGGAGGTGGTGCTAGATTTATTCTCATTCCTCTTGATGGTGAACCCCTTCCTCTCTCCTTCAAAATTTACTTTGAATGCATCAATAATATGGCTAAGTATGAAGCCCTACTAATAGGTCTCTAAACTACTCTAACCTTGGGAATTAAGATAATCCATGTCTTTGGTGATTCCCAGCTTATGGTCAACTAGGTCACTTGATCCTATCAATATAAGAATGATGTATTTCAAAAATATAAACTTTTAGTTGACAAAATCTTAACATCATTTGAACATTACCTGGTCCAATCCATTCCCTGATCTACCAATAAATTCATGGATATAATGGCTTGCCTTGCTTCTTAGATCCCTTCTCAGCTTTTTAATTCCAAAATATTAATCACCATTCATCATTTTACCACACCCTCTTATATCCAATTTGACCTCCCTACCATTTTTAATGTGGAAGAATCCCCATCCAACATTTGGTATGACCAAACTTTCAACTACCTCAACCTAGGTATTGTTCCTCCTAACCTCCCTAGGAATGCTTATAGAAACTTTGTTTAGAGTACATCTTGTTACACAATACTAGGGAGAATCCTTTACAAACATGGTTTTTATGGTCTCCTTCTTCATTGCCTATGTACCCATGAAGCTTTCCACACCATCATGGAAACACATGATGGGATATGTAGGGGACACTTTAGTAGTCTATCGATCACTAAACGTATCCTTAACCTCAGTTACTATTGGTCCACCCTCAACCAAGACTATTATGATTATATAAAAATGTGTGTTAAATGTCAATAGCATGCTAATTTGCATCATGCACTAGCTAATGGCTTCTAAGTATCTAAGGAATTTTTTCCTTTCTCATAATAGGAGCTTGATCTCATTGGGGAAATCAACCCCCATTCTTCATAGTGGCATAGCTCCATCATCATATCCATCAAATACTTCACCAAGTGGGTGGAAGCTATTCCTATTATCTCAACCAAAGTGAAGAAGATTATTGACTTTATCAATAATCATATCATCTACCACTTTAACATTCCTCATAAGATCATCACTAATCATGGTAAGTCCTTCAAAAATAAGCAAGTCTAAGGTTTATGTGATGCATTTAGCATTGATTTAAGATTTTTCTTGCCTTACCAACCATAATCAAATGGATAGGCAAAACCTTCTAATGAAATCCTTAACAAAATACAAACCAAATTTGTTAGTACTTTAGGTCAGGATTGGTACTTGCACATCCCATTTAATTTATGGGTCTATCATACTAGCATTAAAACCTCTATGGGTGCTAATCCCTTCTCTCTAGTCTTTGGAGCATAGGTAGTCTTGCCTTTTAAAGTCTAAATTCCCTCTCTTTGCATATATTTATAAGATCTTATTTTTAAGAAGATTATCATCAACACCATTTAGCTCAACTTGAGGTGCTTGTTAAGCATCATTTATCAGCCCTTACCCACCTCCATACCTATCAAGAGCATATCAAACACACTTAAAACAATCATCTCAAATAATGAGACTTTAATATCAAACACCTCATCCTAAAATAAAGCCAACATGTGGCCAACATGGAGAAGAGTAAATGAGAAAAATTTTCTTTTAATTGGCTCGGACCCTACATCATTACCCATAAGTATGGATTAAGAGCTTATCATTTTTCCTCTCTCAAAGGCAAACTAGAACCTAATCCTCTCAACATTTTGCATCTACATCCATTTTTATATTAAAGAAGGATCGAGATCACTCATTTTTTTAAACTTAAGCTCATCCCTTGATTATGAGATTTTAACCTTCACCCATGTTTCTCCTCCCTTTTTGAGGAAAATTGATTATAACATAGAACCATGTGATTAACCATCATATTCATAGCCTAATCCTAAATATGGGTACCACATCTCTACCCATAACATGGTTCTCATGGATACTTTTTGTCTCTAATAATATGGAATCCCATGGTCATTGTCTCTTGAAAACCACACCTTTTCATATCATTAACCTTCTTGTGTTAAAATTTTGCCCTCATAAAGGTAAACTTATAAACCTCATTAGACTTGTCCATGTCTAAAAACATTGCATCCAAAAATAATTTAGATACAAAAATACTATTTGGATCAATATCTTAAGCATTGCATATTGTTCCCTTGAAGGATAGCTACCAAAAAAAATTGCCAAATATAAGATAGACTGTTCCCTTGAAGGACAACTATCAAGAACATTAAACAAATTCAATAAGATTAGATCACTCCCTTTAAGGATGGCTAAGTTAACTTTTTCAAAAGTAGATCAATTTATTGGAAGCTTCTCACATCAATAAACTTCCCATATATATCAATAAATCAAAATACCTACCATCACAACAAAATCTAAAGCCACAATCAGCTCTCAAGTAGCATAATAAGTTAGAAGATGCAATTGGCCTTCACATGTAGACTTCCTACACTAATCAGTCTACATCTAACATACAACATGAAATTGTATATTATTGTTCTTAGGCCACCTATAGAATGGGAAAACTAATTCAGATGAGGTTGTCGTACATATCACACATTACCCTTCACACCACCTATCACCCACCTTCCCTTTAGACTATCTGTAAATCAAGGGATTTAGAGCTTACTTGACACCCTGTGATGAATAATTTTTTAATCAACTAATGACTACTCATGCATAGAATTTTAAGGGTTTATATTCATTAATCCAATCCCACTTTGAGTCTATTTTTAATCCTTGTCAAAAACAAAGCATCATGCCCTATTCTTATCTTAATGTGCTTGGTTGAAGTTTTCATCATGACTTTTACCATCTAGTGTTGCAACAATAATAATAATAATTTTTACATTAAGAAAGATTACAACAACCATAACCATAACCATATCATTCATAAGTATCCACACAACCTTAAGCATGATAACATTTGACTAGTGACATCCAAGACATTTTGTAAAGTAAACTATGCAATATTTTATTTAGGGTATGAGGAGTTGCACAACACATAAAAAGTTATCAAACTATCCACACTTCACCTAAGGCCCCTACATACATTATTTTCCTACCTAAGCACTATGTTAATTGTCTAGTGACTCTAAATTTATGTTCAACCATCCTTTTACTTGATTCCTCCTTGAACTAACATCCATAACATTCCTTGTCTCAATATTTTCTAAAGGGTGTACTCTATTCTCCTCTTATGCATTCATGCCCATAGAGCAATAACCATATACCTCTCTAGGTCTTTCACCCTGATCACCTATCATAGCCATTGCATCCCTTTGCTCTAGTTGTTCTGCTCACATAGGTAATGCCAGTTGTTTCCTTGGTACACATCCCCTTGGATAGTGAGGGTTTTCTCTATAGATACGGTGATGGTCATGTTCTCAAGCCTTGCATATTGTGCAGTGAAATTATCACCTTCTTCATGGCTATAGAGGTAAGATTTTAGTCTCAAGCTCAGGCTATGCATGCCTTTCCTCTTGTTGTTGATCTAACAGTATTTCCATTATCACTATTACATATTTCAATATCTGATAGATCCACACATTCACCATAATTATTATTTTAGGTTATAAGGGTTATTGATTATCTCTACCATTTTTCCCATTGTTCTGTATCTTCAACCTTGTGTAGTTATCTACACTCTCTATAACCTACAAAACCAAACAAATCAATGATAAACATTCATTCTTATCATGATTCTTTAAATAGAATACTTGACCATTCTACTTGATCGACATGATGCTTCATTCCATCAATGAGGAAGGTCATATGATTTCATTGATTCCCTTGATCAATATTCCCACTTGAAATAGTCATTTCTACTTACCTTTTTATATGGACACATCACCCTCCATTTGATTGGTCATCTCTATAAATCCATTATGCACCATCATGATATCTTTTTATTGCCCTTATCATCTGATATACATTTGATGTCTTTCCTTGCTTTGTTGTCTTGTGGTCCTTATGGGCCTGGTGGTTATTTTCATCATTTTCACCTTTAGCCTAATTGACATAAATTGGCTTCTAACTATGGGCCATTGTAATGATCATGCCTTTAAATCTACCACTATTGCTAGCGGTGGTAACTCCCAAATGTTTGCCATTATAGAATCTCCCCCATCTGATCCAACTATATAACCAATATCTTAGACCACATAGCTCCCTACTATCAAAATACCTCTTCTAAGTGGAACCCCAAGTCATTAATTCCAAGGAACTAGGATAGAGGATGTAGACATGGCTACCTTTTATCTAGCCTACCTATGTAGCTCTTGGGTCGGGCATGGTCCATCCTCTATCACTCACCACACTACCAATTTTCTAGCTCATATGATCTACTTATCTATCAAAGAAAATATTTGCAAGTCATTCCTCTAATATCACCTATAAAACTTGGCTCATAGCAGTGATGAACCTTGGCCAAAACAACTATGTAGATCCTAATAGATGCCCATTTATTAAAACTTAGCTTGTAGTGGTAGATGTTATCTCCAAGATTCTACCCTTGCATAATTTTAGAATGTTCAACCTCCTTAGAAAGGCACCTCTTCTTTGGATTAGCTCCATTGAAGGTCATTTATGGTTCTTAACATTATGTTACGTTCTAATTTATCCTACCTTGCCAATCTATGTCTCTCATCAGACTACATGTGGGATCATTATGGTAACTATTCACCATGCACCTTCACCAAAACCCAAAACCTCTATTTTATAAAACCTTTTCCATCAGCTCAAACCAACCCATGTCATCCATCAAATTGGGCTAGCCCATTTGAGCACCATTTTTCAACCCTAGTTGAACTACATTGGCCTAATGTCCATTAATTATGTAGGCACTACTTGACTTCTATGGGTAGTTCAGCCACTAACAACTAATTACCCTTCCCTTTTCCTTCTCATTAACTTATGTTGCTAATAATACCCTCTTTCCTAGGGCTTCCTATATCAGGGAAGCTTTGGATTATTCCTAGCATCCTTCTATTTTAACATCATCTAATAATTCCTCTTCATTTTTCATCCATTACTTAGAGAACTACATTGACTTGAGGTCTTGGACTATGTAGGCAGTAATCATTTACCAAGGTCAACTTGGCCACATTCTTTAATTTATTTTCCCTTCTTGCCTAATATATTTTCCTTTACCCCTTTACCTATCTCCTCACCACCTCCCTCCCTTCAGCTTGTCAATATCTTTTAACCACTTTTCTAGATTATCAATATTTTTTAACATAAGGATTGACATCCTTCCTCATTGGCCCCTCTTATCTCCCATAAATACACTGCCTACTCTACTTTGTTGGCCTCCTTGACACCTTTCCTTGTGCATGTTTCATGATTCACTTCCCCACCCATTTTTTGCATTTTTTACCTCTCTCTCCACTTTTTACCAACCTTGCCCCCTATCTCCTTTGTGTTATTTTTCCATCCTCATCATTTCCCCTTGTCCTTGGAAATTTATCACACCATCTTCATCACTCTCATTTCCTCACTAGTTCCACATCATATTGTGCACCTTGCAAGATTTTTATTTCTTTTGTTGTTGTACTTTTTCTTTGTGTACCACCATTATCTATCATTTTACCACTCTTCCCACCTTTCCCATTTTCCATTCTTGTTTGCTTTATTTTCAACCTTTCATCCCTTTCCTCTTCTTTTTTCTTCCAAAATTAGTTTATACCTAGGTATTTATCCTTTGAGAAGCCTTCCATAATTGCCCCTTTTCTTCTTATCAGTTCTTACCTTTTTCCTTTTGTATTCCCCTTTTCCTCTTTCTATCATAGTACTCACTTTTATTTTGCATATATGTGAGTATCTCTACTTTATATCCCTACTTCAATTCTTCATTTTTCTTCCTAACATCCCTAATATTCATCTCATTCCATTTCATTATTTTCCACCATCCTCTCCCTTTTCTTTATTTCATTTCATTTTTCTCATCTTGAGGACATTTTGTGTTCTTCTCGACCTTCTTTTTTTCCTCTTATATGTCCATGCCTGGCTCCTTCCATCCTTTTCCACCTTCATATTTATATGAAACCTCATTATTTTCTTCACCTATCTCTTCATCCATATCCTGGTCCACCTTCACATCATCCCTCGTTGGATCTTCTTTATTTTCTCCCATTTAACCTCCACCTCTTTAGAATGTGGTCACTAGTTATACTACTTCTACATGCATCTCATTTTCTTCTTCCTTGTGTCTTCCATGCCCTTGATTTAATGCACAAAATCTAGTTAGGTTTGTTACTTCAAGTGTATCCCTTTATTCCTTTAATTCCTTTGCATATTGAGCTTGGATTCTCTTTTTATCCCTCTCTAGCTACTCCCTTCACCCTACGTATCACCCTTTTCCATTTTAAACCCTCTACCCATTTTGAGCTTATATGGTTATGAATGTCTTCCATTTTATTTTGGTTTACTATGAGATACATATTGATCCTATGACTCTATAACATAATTGACCATGACCACAAGCTCATACACCCCAAAAGTGAGCATGAGCACCACCAATTATTAGGATACATATTCCTTCCCCATCTCCTCTGGTCTTGCCTATTTTCAACCCCTTTTACTATGACCTTTAGATATGTTAGAATAAAAATTAAAAGCACCTTCAAATGGAAGATTTGGGGTACCCACATGTTTATTCTAGCTATACCCTCTCATGTGACCTACCTCTCAACCAATAATTTCCCTTGATTCTCCCTACCTAGCCTACATCTTCTTATGCACTATAATAGCCCTACTATTTAATCACATTCCACTTTGTAACCATTTATAGGAGTCACCTCTCACACCAAAATAATTTCCTCCTTGATCTCTTTTAGACCTATTCTCCCACCTTCATTTTTAACTCCCCAATATGTCTATCTTCATACATTCTTCTTCTATTTTACCTCTTAGTTTTCCATTTATACCATTTATTTTCCTTCCTATTTCAACTTGCTCCCTCGTTTAATTAATATTAATATTATTTGCCTCATTCTATATTCCAAACCACTCAGAGTCCTCTAAATTCCCTTAAAACTCAATGCTTACTTATTATATGGCCCCATTGGTTCAAGGGTCAAGGGTTCAAATCTTTGCCACTTCTCATTTTCCCACTCTACTAATTTTCTTCCCTAAATAATTAAATAATACCCTTCCATATCTTATTAATGACATTGGTGTGGAGTGTGCATAATGTCAACTTATTTGGATGGTGATGAAATAAAATGTCAGGTCATCATGGCAATTTGAGTAGTACCAAATTTCCTAAAGCCTAGTAAAGCATATTTCTCCCTTTTTTTCTTTAAAATGGTTGCAAAAATTTCATGTTTGAACCTACTTATCCATAGCTATAGATTCCTTTTGCATAGTTGAGTAAATCATCTAATTTTATCCTATGTAATCTCATCCACTATTTCTACCAAACCAATCAGAAAATTATTTGATATCCATATTTTCCACCCTTTAGAGCTTCCCTTTCTACAACATCCTTCAACTGGACCTAACTACATGATACATCAAATTGGGGAAACCATGTTAACCAACACTCCCCACCTTAGAAGAACTACATTAAGCTTGAATTTAATTTTGGACATTATGTCCATGAAATTATGGGTATCATCCACTTTCCTAGTACATATAGAGTCTGCTCAACCACCCCATTCCAACTAACCAACCCACTTTCCCACATTCACCTTAATGTTGGCCATTTTTGACCTGACTTATTCACATGTTTTGTGATAACCATATTTTTTAGTCACAATATTTCACCCTAAAAGATATTTTTCAATCCTCTTCAATATTTGGCCAACATGGGAATACTTCTAGGTGTGTGGGGCACTTATAGTAGAAGTAAACCTCTAGATTTTAAGGGTTAGCTCCCTAAATATGAATTGATGTGCTTATTCTACTAAAACTACCTATTATGGGTGAAAAGGGAGAGAAAGATACATAAATAAAACCTAAACTAGGAGGTGATACACCAAGAGTTGTTTCCATTCATACACTTGGAATTTGCATAATGAACTAAGACAACCAAACTGGCCTCAGCACCATTAATGGAGCTCCTTAGCATTAGTGTTTCTAATAAAGGAAAATAACAACTCAAAAAATGAATGAAAGTGAAGGGAAGGTCATATATAACACTAAAAAACTCATACACACTTCCAGATTCTATTATATCAGCATACAATTCATGAAACCTATTAGGAGAGAAGTCATTTGCAGTAACACATTCAAGGATTGCATGAAAACAAGATGAACTCAATATATACTTGACATTCAAGATGGATCACTTAAAAACATAGTGAAAATGGGCTTAGAGTATAACCAACTTGCTTCTCATTAGCTTACGTACAAATCAAGGTAGAATTTTGGTAGGGCCAAGAGTTGGAATCCCTTACAATAGCCAAGAAGGCTCAATTTATAAAAGATATGAGAAGGGAGAGAGAATAGGAGTCCAAGAATCCTTTTACATGTGTCAACTTGAGATAATAAGTTTAAAATGCATATATAATATATGTGGTATGATCCATTCCATGTCAAGAGGTACAATTATCTAAACAAGTCATGAAAGTTGTGAAAAATGCATAAAACTCCCTGTTTATGCACAAAAAACTATCTTCATCATTTGCACCTATTTGAACATCCCACCACTAACTAGGGGTAGGTATAGTGATTGGAATGAGATGGAGGGTTTTTATTCATTCAATTTCATGTATTTTTTTAATCCTATTCATTTGAAAACTCCTAAAATGGATTAATCACTACCTATAGTCCAAGAAACTCCCTTTTTTGCTACCCTTAAAATTTATCCTCAAATATGACTTTAGTTACACATGAAAATCCTTAGGAATGGTTTAATGACACTTATAAACCTCTTACATAGCATTATATCTCTCAATTTCACCTTAAAAGGGGACGTACTTGGAGTTTCCATGCTTTTCACCTTTGTGTGCATCATACTAGTTTTGATTGGCTAAAATTTGAGCTTTAGTTTAGAAACGTAGAATCTTTTTCATAGGAAAAAATGACCATATGGAGTTATAATATGTCTTAAAACTCCCTTAAAACTTGGTTTCACCTTCTAGGACATTATAAACCCTAGAAAACACAAAAAATAGTGAGAAAAACACTATTCTACCCATAGTTCATATAGTTTTGTACAATCTAATCCTATGGATCTGATCCTTATGGAGTTTTAAACAACTTATCTTCATCACTCATGGTCAAATTCATCCATCTAGATGCACTTGAAGGCTCATTTTCACCATTGGGTCCTAAAATAGGGTTTATACTAATAGAGTCTGTAGTTTTGTTGTAGGAGTCTGTAGCTAGACTGAAGGAGTATATAGATTTTATAATGTATTAAAAATATCTAAAATACCCCTACAATCATGAACTAGTCAATTTGAAAGCATGGAAAAGGCTAAAAATGCACATGACCCTTAATTTGGCTTCTAGGCGTAATGATTTCCTTCATGCATGACTGTAACTCTTCTTGGTTAGAGAATATTGTTTGTTTAAAAAGATTATATAAAGATGATTTATCTTTTATTATTTCCCATTCAGCTTATACAATCATCGCTTGATCTTTACTTTCCCTCTGATAATCAATTTTACCATTTTCCTCAGAATTGTCATCTTCAAGCATGCTAAAACTGCCCCTACTTTGAGACAAAATAGAGAGGGTTTATAATATTAATATTTGAAAATTAATGATTTGATCACCTTATTTTACTCTTAATAGTAGTATGGACCAAATTTCATCCCTAAACTTCAATTTTAAGACCTCTATCTCCTCAAATTTCCAAGGTAGACTTTTTAGGAAAGGCTGTATGCAGGTTAGGTAGGGTTGACTGTATTTGCTTCCTTATTGGGACCTTATCCATGTTAAAAATACACTATGAGATGCTCCTAGGTACCTTCACATTAAATTTAATGTTTCTCCATCTCTTATTAAACCCTTTAATCCTTAAAACACCCTTATGCTTTTGCCAACACAACCTAGGATCTTTAACTACTAAGATTGAGATAATCATCTATACTACCTATAGGTGTCTTTTGTGATGTTGGCCATGGTGTGTGGAGATCCTTTCCATGTTATATATCATGATATTTTATTCATACTTTGGTTTCACTTTATAACCTTCAATCTAGCATCATTTCATGCTTAGGTCTTCAAGGAGGATACTTCTGCCTTGACTGGACTAAGACCATGTTTTGCCCCTATAGATGCCTTCTTTGCAAGAATTAGGGCTTATATATGTTGCATAGAGGTTAATATTTCTATCCTTGAGTTAATTTATCATTAATTTACACTAACTCCACAAATAAAACTCATTTTATATAAGGAAAAACCCTACCTTCAACTTTACTATTTACCTCAATTGTATGTGCCAATCTACAAGCCTGTAGGTGCATATGTGGGGTCTCTCTCCTTTTATTTTGATGTGAGAAGACCATTGGTTTATTTATAAGGTCACAACCCTGATTTGAATTAAACTCTTCACCTTAAAACCTTAAAAACACCATGTAGAAGTCAAACTAGGCCACTATCTAAGGTGTTGGTTGTACGTGCTTGTCTTAGGCTTATTTTACGGATAAGGGAGGGTACATTAAGGGTAAAAACCCCAAAAATCCACATTTCTTTGTCTTCTTAGCTTATAATTACCTTTTGGATAATTTAGGATTGGTATCCATTGATATCATAGTCTTAAACTATCCTCATGAAATGCAAAGTCAATTTTTCATCAATACCCTATAGAGTTCACTATCATAATTCAGTGGTTTTTTGGCAACTTTAAGGTATTCAAACTCCATCTTCCTCTCATCATTTTAACCTTAAAATTGGCATAAGAACTATGTGTAGATATGGATACTATACCAATCAACCAAGGGTGTTCTAATCTCCTTATATCATCACATATACTATCCCAAAAAATCTCTAGGATCTCTGTTTGGTCCATTTAGGGACTATGAGCCTAATACAGATAATCATTCTTTTGAAGGAAACTTTTGCCTTGTATAACATTATAACTTTCATAATGTGAACACCATGAATCTTTGGTTTGCTATAACTTCAAAAGTGAACTCAATCATGTCATTCACCCTTTATACCTCTATACAAACTTCTTGAACCTCAAGTGCAAGGTGACTATAAACTGACAAGACAGTGAACAGGAAGGATGTAGACAATTTACCTTGAAGGAGTACTAATTTGATCTCACACAATGTAATAAAATGTAATCATATTTAAAATAGGAATCCAAACACATTATACACCTAATGGAACCATCTTCTATGTGTAGAATCTCTTTCAAAACACCTAAAGCAGCTGCAAGTGAAAGAAAACTAGTTTGGAGCACCTACAAGCCTAAAAGAGGCTTTTCTTAGACATTGGGATTTTTAAAACAATAATAAGAATTTATATGTATTTAAAAACATGTAATAACACCTAAAACACATAAACCCATCAATACAAACCAAGAAAACTTGAAACAAGTTCAAAAGGAGACCCCCTCATGGTTGAACATGCATAAAAAGCTGCCTAGAGTGTTAGTCATTTTTCATAAAGGAGGAGCCAAAAAATTTAAATTTATTTTTATGAGAATTAATTTAAATTATATTAAAATCCACCTCAATAATCACTTCTCCAAACTCCACCTCTACGATCCATAATGAGTGTTTGAACTTGCCCTTCCTTGGCTTGCCAATGGAAAATGAAGAAAAATGAGTTGTAGATGAATTTTTTTATGAAATATATGAAATAAAAAAATTAAAATTACCTTTGGGGAGGTGAATAGTCACACCGCCACGTTTTTAGCTACAAGTGAACTCAAGGAGTCCATACAAGTGCCCAAAAGGGCCTAAAAACAAGGAAAATTACCATTTCCTAATCATAAATGATTCTATAACTATAGTTTGATGTATCATAACATTATATAACCTCTCCCATGTTAAATAATTTATTTTTTTACAAATTTTTTGCTTGGAAAAATCTGTACATGTCATTAATTGAGCTAAAAATGTGGCCAAATGACCCTTTTTGCATATGAAATAAGGTGAAAGATAAATTATTGACTTAGAAACATTTTAAAATAAATATTAAAACATTTTAAACATAATTTTATACTTTTAACATATTTTACCAAGGTTGACCAACTTTGACTTTGGTTGACTAAGCCATTTCAAGAGGGATGAGCTTAGACAAGGACTAGGGGAAAGATAAGTAAGATGTTTAGATCATTATGAGACCCCATAGGACATGAAAATTATTAAAATTTTCATAATATTATGGGTTTACCTGAATTTTATTTGGGGTCAAATTTGGTCAACACTTACCTTAGATACCTATGAACAACACAGACCTTGTCTGGATGACTTGATAGGCTTAATCTAATCAACTATGACTAACATTGTAGACCGGTTACCCTATCATATCTCCATCTATAACTTTACCTTATTTTTATCAACATTGGTAGCTTTAGTCTTTATGCAATCTTGATTTTCATTCTTAATCGTATTTTATGAACCCATTAGCATTTCACATGCCCAGCTACCTTATGGCACCACCTAGTGCCTCCCCACCAACTGCTTATCAAACCTACACTCGATTCAACCTTTCCTCGTCAACTATCAATTTTAGGGGGAACACCTCCTCCCATACTTGGGGCACCCTAACCTTTGACCAAGCAATTCATTTTTGTTTTGTAGCTTGTTAATTCAAAGTTGCATAATAAAAAGGGGCAAAATGTAGACACTAGAAAACTGCACACTTACAGTTTTTGATGACTAAATACCTCAAGACACCCTAAATACCCCCTAAACCTTATTATCCCTTAAAAAACCCCTATTAACCTAACCAAATCACTATTATCCTATTCACATAGTACTATTTAAAAATACTATTTGAAAGTACCATTCAAAAGTACTATTCACTATCACTACTCATTGTGGGACCCACTATCACTATTCATGATGACATGGAAAGTGACATGAAATGTGACATGCCAAGTGACATGGAAGGTGATTTTGGAGGTGATATGAAAAGTTACATGGGTAAGAAGTGAGGTGGCTTGATGTGGGACATCACACCTCACCTAAGACCCTTTTCCAAGGTGCTTAATGAACTCATTTAAGCATCACAAGCCCCACCTTGAAATATGGAAAATTTCCCCTTAAGAGGAAATCATTAAACATGTATTTTTTCTTCACACATGAAATTGGCCTTCAAAATGGGATACCTACTTGTTTTAGAAAAGACAAAGGGCACTATATCTGCCCATTTTTTACTTTTTAACCCAAATGGGAGACCCATGATCAAGGTGGGAATACCACCCTCATATTTTGACTCATTCATACAACCACATGGAAAATGGTGCTAAATTTTTTGGGGCATATCTTTAAGTGCTTATATGAATACAATAAAGGGTGGTGAAAAGTCTTTTAGCCTTATTTAGGCCCATGTGCAAGGTTCCCATTCAAAATTGGACTCATGTGCAAGGTGGGAGACACATCAACCCAAATGCGAGACCCATGATCAAGGTGGGAATACCACCACCCTCATATTTTGACTCATCCATGTATCCACATGGAAAATGGCACCAAATTTTATGGGGAATCTCTTTAAGTGCTTGGATGAAAACAAGAAAGGGTAGTGAAAAGTCTTATGGCCTCATTTAGACCCATGTGCATGATTCCCATTCAAAATTGGACTCATGCGTAAGGTGGGAGACACCCCAACCCAAATGGGAGACCCATGATCAAGGTGGGAACCCACCACCTTCATATTTTGACTCATTCATGCACCACATATGAAATGGTGCCATACTTCTACTATTCCCTCTTTTGTCATGGTTTTTGACAATAAATGCTATAAATACCCCCCCCCTCCTTCACCCAAGGTTAAGTTGGAAGTTAGTATTTGGCTATTAACATATTTTTTTAGGTCTTTGAAGGTTTTCATCATTTTTTAGGTCATCCACATCTTGGAGGAAAAGAATTCAAAGCAATGAAGCTCTACCAAAATTGTTGTGGGATTCTTTCATCACATCATCAACAACATCAACCACATCAAAAAGCCTCAAGGTAACCTTTTTTTTTTTTTTTTAATTTCCATTATTTACTTAGGTCCTTTCTTTCATTACCTTGACCTCTGTCCCTTAATCCACTTTCTATCTTAATCCATTGACCTCCTTTGCCCTCTTTGCACCTTTGCCACCTTCACCCTCTTTGCCCCCTCATCCTTTTGATACCCTAGTTACTTTCTATTTTATATTTTTAAACCATCCATCCCTATCATTTTATTATTTCAATCAACCCCAACCAAGCCATTCTTTTTTCCCTTATCAAATTACCAAACCCAAAGCCATAACCTTGCCTTAAACAAATTTTCAACATTAGTATAATCAAACTAGTTGCTTCATTGTAGTTAAGTTAGAAAAGAACTTATATAATTTTTTCAATTAATTTGATGTATTTTATTTAATTTTTATATTTATTTAAGTAAAATATATTTCTTTTATCATTTCCACTTAAGTGTTTTAAATAATGTGGATTGACAACCTCCTATAAAGCTTTCACTTCTAAGATCTAGCTCATGCTAGGCAACCCACCCATCTAAATGTCTAAAAAGAAATTTTATATTTTTGTTTTCTTATTTTTAGTTCATCCTCTTGAGCCAAAGAGTATATATCCACAATCACTTAGATTCAACATGCACACATTCAACAAGTATTCTTCTACACCCTTCTTAACTAGTTTCTTTTTTTCACACTTAAGAAAAAGAAAAAAATAGACAAAAACACACCACTATAGTTTGATTTAGAGTGAGATATCCCATATGTCATATTATTAGCATAAACATATAGGAGGATAATCACATTGACTTCTACTCGTCACTAAGATCCACATCTCCTACACAAGTAACCACATCAGCCCTTTGTAATTATCATTATATCCATGGACATAGAGATAATGATTGTTATGGACTCAGGGATTATATTAATAGATGTGTTGATAATGATATCATAAAATTCACACTAAGATCTCCTCCATCATGGAACCATAGACTTCATCCTCTATGACCTAGTCATTTTAGGACATTCCTTCAGAGGAATCATCAATTACTCATCATGAGAGTAATGTGGTTTCTAAGACAAAGCCTCATAGGAGATCTCCTATCCTACCTTCTCAGAGGGTTTGGAGACCAGTAAAAAAAGAGAAACCTACATATAGAAGTTTAGTCCAAGGAGCACATAGTGAAATTATATATACATATCCAACACAGTCACAAGCACTACAGTATAATTTTTAGGGTCTCATCTCATGTAGCAACTCATTATGGTTAAGATTAGATAAACCCACATTATAGAGTACCACTCCAAACAAATATTCACTACAACCAAGTTTTTAGGGACCTATTTCACATAGCAATCCACTAAAATTAAGATTAGATGAGCCCCCATCACAGGTTATAGTTCCATCTCAATATATTGCTCAATCATATGCATCACATCAGAGGCCACATGGTGTTATTTGATATAGCAATCCACTATGATTGTAGATAGATGAGACTCTTTCACAACACACAATTTTAATTCTATATCCATTAAGATTGCATCTTATAGAGTTTCCATGTACATCTATAGTTAGTGCACCATTAATAGTATCAGATACAAAACATATTCTTACATAAAATGAGTAGTATGGTTACTTGTTCAATTGACCATCATGGTTCAGATAGTGATATAGTAGCTATGGGGTCGATAAACACATAGTGATATCTTACATCCCCTTATAATAATAACGAACATTCCTAGTTACAAATAACCATCTCTAGCTATACCAAAATTATCCAAATCCTGATCTTACCAATACCCTATTTTACCAATCTTAAACCAACTCACTTTATCAAATCAATTTATAAATTATTTTAAAAACAAAAGTTTTTACTCACATATGATTCAAAATCAAAAATAGCATCACACTTGAACCTATCAAACAACAATCAACTCACATCCCAAATACCATTTTACCAAACATATGCAACCTCAACATCAATGTCAAATCAACTATTTCTAATCAACCATTTGCAACAAATATACCAATATACTCCAAATTACATAACATAATATGTATGAATTGAAATCAAACAAATATCCACATATATATAATGAGTTTTCAAAACATATACACTATATAAAGTAAAATCAGTCAAGAATGGGTGTTACATCCTCACTCTTAGTCTCACTCTCCCCACTAGTAATAGTCCCATAATCCACCCTAGCACTTGAGGACCCTGCACCCCCTTGAATTATTGCATGCCTCTTTCAATAACTCTCTCACTCTAGTAGCTGACCATGTTCCTCATGCAAGTTTATATATCAGCTTTGAAGGTCTATATACTCATCCATGATCCTTTTTCTAATAGACCCAAAATTAAGAGGAGGTATCATGTGCTTATCCAGCTTATCTCTTAACTCATCTATCTCTCCTATTTCCCTAACATGTGTAGTTTTCACTATAATAGCCCTATCAAATAGATGGGCATGTATATCAACCATGACCATCTCTTGATATATCAATCCCTCCTCCATCGCATCATTAGGTACATGTTGTGTGAGCCTTAGAGTGTTGACTTAATTATTGTCTCCCTGTAATCATCATCTGGACTTCATACCCTAGCCTATGTTTCATCTTGAGAACCTCCCACTTCACCTGCACATAAAGTATGACACTATATTAGTAAGATTCTTTGAGATCAAAGTACAAGAACAAATTTACACACATTTCAAATGTAATCAATTCTTACCTCCCACCATCTAGATTGACTCAAGTTCCTCATACTCTAGGCATCCCCTAACTTAATAAGATACAATGGAACCCACCAATGCCTAGTACACCACATGGTATACACGTTTTTTAAATCCAACATCATCCACTTCTAGAATATCTATGGCCATATCCATCACATCCAAAGGTAACGATGCAAACTCAACCTCAGTAGGCCTCACATGAGATCTTACCCTCATAAATGTTCATGCACTCCTCACCCACACCCATGTTGATAGGGTCATATCTTATGGTACCCCAAACTATCTAGTAATATGCTCATACTAAAAGTGTTTATATACTCCACCCTAGTGGTCATGTATCTAATAGTTGACCCTCATATATCACAATTGCATTCCATCCTTAGCGCACCTATAAGGCCTCCATATGATGTCACCAGCCACCAATCTATCTAGCACCCACCTATAATGATCCATCCCAAGGGAGAGAATATCTAATGTGCTCATCCACCACTCTCCAAATAGATGTGGAGGTGACCATTTTGCCCTCAATAATCTAATAAGGCACACAACTACTATGTGCTCATAATCCCAACTATGCAATTAGGTCATCATGCTCACCCCACTATTTAATGACTCCTGTGTGAACTTGTAAATATCCCTATATAGTTTGGGATAGAAAAGTCCTCTCCCATGAGAATATAGTTTCATACACCTCCACACTATACATAATCCTATGCATCCTATATACAATAGACACTCCACTCTCATCCATAATAAAAAATGATGCCAAGAAAAAAACCAACCACTTCTGCAAGCATAGAACATTAGACTACACAATGATTGATAGAAACACATCACTATCACTAGCTCTTAAATGTATACCCAAAGGCACACCATTAAAATGCAAATATGTACAATCAATGGCATCAACACCCATATCATCCTATACCATCACTCATCACCCACTAGCTGGTAAATGTAATATATAATACACAACCTCTAAAGTCACAGTCATCTCCCCTATATAAAGCCAAAATGTACATGTATCTACATTCCATCTCTCACATAAGGTAGTCATCAAATATCAATCCCACTTCATTGTAATTAGGTCACACACATGACCCAACCCTTCTCTATCCATAACCACTCTCTCATTAGTAAATAATGGTAATAGCCTCAATGTTTCCATCACCCCAGCCCCTAACAAACTCTCTCATCCATACCTTGCCCTAAAAAACACCAAAAATACAACATATATCAATCAAAAATACTAAATAAAAAACCAAAATATAATAATAGTCAACAATAAAGTTGCATCATTAAAAAATTATGCCTCCAAGATAACAACACTAGATATACGATAGCAGTGTTGGACAAGAGCACTGCAACCTAGACAGGAGCACTGAAACCTAGATAGGAGCACTGAAACCTAGATAGGAGCACTAGATACTAAACAAGAGCACAAAAACTAGAAAAAAAAATTCTAATCTACTATTAAACCCCTCAAAAACACCAGAACAAGCCAAAAAACTAATAATAATAATAAAGCATTTGAGCTACTTACTAGGGTCACATTACCACTAGCTTGAACCTGGGTTACCAACTAATCGAAATGGGTTATAGTAGGTGCTCATGTCCTTAGCATTTCTCTCACTCCATAGCTCAAAATCTCAGCCTAGTCAATGCACAAATGAATCAAAAATCAATCTAATTCCTTATATTAACCAAAATTTTCGTTTAAATCAAAATACCATTTTGCCCAGAACTCAAACCCCATAACTCAATTTTTTAAACCATTTATTTCCATAAAATCATGACAATGATACCTTTGGAATCACTCAATATTTTCTCTCTTACTACTTTATCTACCTACTATGACATGAATATTTATATATTTCTCTTATACCTAGACACACACCTTGGTCATCACCAATAAAAAATGTGTTCCACTCTAAACAACACTGTAAGCAATCCAACAACCTTTCAATCTATTTCCAATATACCAACCTTGTTTTTATAAACATTCCACTAATAATCACTTTTGGCTCAACCTCATCTATCACAGATTTCATCCCTCTCTCCAAAAGGGGGGCCATCATTCATACTATTTTTATTTCTATACTTAGCCAACATACCCATCTAGTGTCATAAGTGGATACACCATGGTTCTTACAAATCAAATATTTAAATTATCAGATTGGTCTAGATATATAGTGACTCAGATTATGTGGGTCATTCAATATTACTAAGGACATTCAGAGGGATATACCTTCAATTTTTATATATAATGATTTAGATTATATGGATTTATAGTGATTTTGATACGGATACATAGACTATTCAAATATAGTGGTTTAGATTATATGGATTCATAATGATTTTGATATAGATAAAAACTTAGATACTAAACTTGGGGTCAAGTACATACTACACATCTCACACATACAACTTCATACAACATGATAGTTTACAAAATCAGAAATTAGATTATAGACATAGTGCAGAGCACAATGTTTTGGGTCTCTAATTTTGCACATGAGGTATGACAAGATATGTCATATCACATGTGGTTATATATACTACCAAATTATATAGATGCATCACTCAATACCATATTTGGGGGCATGGCACAGATGTTCATGTTTTTCATCACTTAGGATTATATAGATTGAATGGAAAGACATGTCATTCTCTTCTTGCACATTGACTAGAGTTTCAGATTACACCTAGCAGTACCTAGGTTATCACTAGGTTGGACCACATGATTTTTTGTAGCGGTTGGTCCATTATATTATTTAGATCCAGACAACATGATTTTGTGAGGATAGAGGATAAACATTATTTTTGGGCCTCTGAGCATTTCTAAGTTATAGTTTATATATCCATAGTGGGGTTATGATATATTTTTCTCTTCATAGCATATATATTTTTATACACATTCCAAATTACATGAGTTTATGTGGGACAGAGGATAGACATTAGTTTTTTTTCCTCTGAGCATTCCTCATCTTTAGTAAAATTTAGCATAAGGGGAAAGCATTGCCCTCTTTTTATATGATACACAGATTCCACATTCAAATTTAGTATAGGGGGTATCCGCTCTATGTATTCCTTCTCTCCCCAAGCACTATTCATCTCTCCATCCACTTCCCTAGCCAAGAGTTGAGTTTGATCCTTGTAGCACGTTCACCTCTACATAGGTAGGTTTGGGTATTCATTTTATTCTTATTTATTTTACTCTAGAATTTCATTTCATTACATCACTAGAATAAAATGGGGGTGAATGTATACACCCTAAATTGGTCAAGTAACCACACATATAATGTCTTTTCATAGTCTTCTTCCCAAGAGACTTTGAATGGAGAATATGAGCCTTATTCACACTAGCCATGTCTTTATTTTACTTATCTTGGTATTATTTATTGCTTTTGTCACCTTTTTCCCCATTGCTAGTCATCTGAGACCTTCTGACCAATGATTCCACCTCAACCAGACAACATTCCCCATGCCAATTTTGTTCCCCTAGGTCTCAAGCCTTTAGGATAGGAGTGTCAAAATTGGACAACAACACCAGACATGAAAGTGTCCCATTTTTAACACTCCTATCCATTTGTATTTTGATCCCCAACTATCATTTATCTTCACTTAATAGGTCCTAAAACCTTATTAGCCCCTCCCTTAGGTTTTATTTAGCTTTTTAATGTTGGCTAAGGTGAATAAAGCTACCAAATTCAAAATAAATAATCTATTATATAAAGGAATTTACAAGGCATTATATATATATATATATATATATATATATATATATATATATATATATATATATATATATATATATATATATATATATATATAATATATATATATAACTTACTACTTTGGTACACTAAGTAATTAAAAATCAGCCAATAATATAGCTCAAAATTCTACAACACACATAGATTTGCATGATTGATCAAGGAAGTGCTTAGGTGAAAGTTCATTCTTAAATTTATTGTGAATGTTGATTATTCAATTCCCTAAGGGATAACTAAATTTTACAAGATGCTAGTTTGAGGGTTAATGTAGGTAATTATTAGGATAGTAGGGGTTTTTAGATCATGTGATCATACTTCCTCTAACCTAGTTTTTCCCCTTTTGCTTTGAATATGTTTGTTGTTTCATGTGTACAGATAGACCTAGGGTTTTGAGAAGGAAATATGTTATATAATGGCACCTATAAATGATCTTGGATAAATAAAGATACCTACAGGACCTATTAACTAGATCGCATCAAAATCTAGAACCAAAAATTAATTTGGACAATAGTGTTAGAACTGGACTATAGCACTAGACATTGAAGTGTCTGATTTTTAGCACTCCTATCCTTTCATCGAATGAAATCTAGATTCACGTTTTTGACATATTCCCACTCCTACACAATAGTTTTTAGCTTTTGTATTAGTCGTCTTAGCCTATTTTTCTAGATAAGTCATCTCTTTTCCTCATATAATTAATTAGATAAAATTGATATAAATCTGTGTTTTGTTACATTTGATTGTTTTTTACCCTTTAATCTATCCCCTTTATTGTTTAGGAATTAAACCCTAGTTTCCTAAAAATAATAAAATAAATTCCTTCTTGAATTGACTTCCATGATGGGAAAGATTTAGGATCTTTAGGAGAGATGGGTAGGGCTTGAATAGGTTCAGGTTCTTCTTTGGTCTCAATTCCCTAATATAAGCTTGTTCCACTTTGTTTATCCCATGATTTTACCACTTGATTCCAACTTAAAATATTAAGGGAGCTTTTGGGGGGATCTTAAAGAAAGGGAATGGGTTTTTGTGCCAAGATAGCCTCATTATTTTCCCTCCAATCAGAAATTAAATACTCTAATTTTTATTTATCTTTATCCTAAACCATCTCAAAAATAACTTCTTTCCTCTTTTAGACATTCTCTTAGAATAACTTCCAAGATGGGAAGGCTTGAGGAATGTGTGATTGACATGAGATGATTTAAAACTCACTTGATTTAGTATTTTGAGAGAAAGTAGGTGGATAAAAATATGGATGAGATAGAGTAGTATAAATCACATGAGGTTGATATCAAATAAATTATTTCCCCTCATAAACCATTAACTTGTATTTTATGCATTAAATTAGGCCACATATGTCTAACATATCACTAGTGAGTCTTTATTGGTTCTCTCTCTCAATAGGTGTTCATTATATCTTAATAATTTGTAATGAGTCTCTCACATTATAAATGAGATGAGTAGGAACAATTAGACCATACTAACTTTGTCTATCAATATATATCATATGTCTTTCATATCCTAAGAGAGTTTGCTTAAAGCTTGAGATAGACTATTTGGAAATGTGGCTATGTTTAATAGGAGTATCATGGTCTTAACAAGGATAATTAGAAGGATGAATAGGATACCAAGGATGTGGACTTAGGTTAGGATATGTCATATAGGACTGATGGAAATCTTAGTAAGGCTATTGATTCAATGATGTAGAGCTAATACACTTATCTATCAAACTTTACCTTTGTCCTTCATATACTCATTCATGGCTAGTCTTTTTGGATGATCATGCAAAATGAATATAATTTTCCTTTAAAAATGACTCATATATTCATACTACAATAGTTAAAATTATCTTTATACCATAAAAAAACATTCAATAACATTCATTAAACTAAAACAATCTTTGTTCATGTATACACTTTTACCTTCATGGTCCACTCTCAATTAGTCAATGCCAATATGACAAGTCAATGGTTCATAAAAACTACATGATGATTTAAATCACATAAAAGCTACTTATTTATCATAACACTCTCTTTACAACCCTACTCATGCCATCAACTCAAATTCTTTACTCACTTACCCCTCACAAGCACCTTTCTAGCTTTCTCTCCTACTAGCCTTGTTTATGGGTAAACCTCCTTGTTGGGATAATCTAAAAAATATCCAAAATAAAATAAATACATATTAAAGGACCATTTTTGGCCATACAAACCCAACCTAAACCTTTTTTAACAACTCTCAATGCAACATGTACTTGCTTCTTTACGCCTTTCCTTAATTAACCCTTTAAATGAGTAACTCTCCTTAGACTAAGGTGTGTATAGACTTTATATATAATATATTTAAATTTATAGATAAACATTTTTATCCTTCATCTGAATCAATAATTTTTTCACCTCTTTATTTGGACAAATTCACTTTTCCTATATCACCATTACTCATTTAGCCCTTTCCTAGGCCTAACACTAGCACACAGCCTCATTTACATACTTCTCCATACCTGATAATTTTGAAACAAATTTAATTAGTGAGAGCACATAATTTAATATTACAATTTTTTATGAGTTTTCAATGATTTAACCTCCTCTAATGGACTAAACCCTAAAAACCAAGGTTTCTAGCAACTATCAAGATCAAGAGGGCATTTAATTGCATATATTGATCTATAAACCATTTAATGATAAAATATTTACGGGAATGGGTCTTAATAGTCCTCTTAAATCTTTTATATTAAATAATCAAGTTCTAAAAACCCATAGATCACTTGTAACACAAAAACTTGGTCTTACAACTCTGTATTCTACTAGCATGAACATGCATAATCAGGGTTTGTTATCTTTTCAACATCAGTAGGTTTCATAAAATATAATTAAGTTATATTTATATGACCAAATTAATCCATTATATAAAACAATCAATGGACATTCAATACCCTTTCCAATTCCCCTTAAATCCAAAATAAGTTTCAATACCACATAACTCAGTCCTTATGATTGTATTATGTGAACCAAAATAAGTAAGGCACGTTTTCAATATCCTTTAAACATTTAAAGATTCAATTACCAATTTTTTTTTATCATAACCTTTATAAAATATAATAAACCCTTCACAACTTCTCTTGGGATCAAAGACACATTATCACACCAAAAACATAGTGCACAAAATTATGTCTTCATTGATTGTATGCTTTCCATAAGTTAAAATTGTAACCAAAATGGAAATTACAATATATTATTTTTTTTTTGTTTTAATATATTATTTTCACTCTTAATAAACATTAAATTATCAATTCCACACAAAACTTAGGTAAGAAAAAGATCAAATACTCAAAATCTTTCTTGAACAAATCTGTAAATATGCACTCCGTATTCTCAGTCCTGACTATCACCAAAAATGGGACTTATCCAAATTAATTTTGAGTTACATATCTTAAAAAATAGGACATAAATAGTTCATAATGAATATTAATCAACAAACAAACATTCTACTTACCACAGTAAGCATCCAAGCAAACATTGCTATATTTCAGCCATGTAATTTGAGGACATGCAAAATTTTCATAACATTATTGATTCAATAGGTTTCATTATTTACATCTCCATTCCTTATCCTATAATGGTATTAGAGGTTACTCCTCCCAAAAAAAATCTCTCACACGCTGCAAAACTCCTATATATATCAAAAACTCCTAAGATAAGATTCCTAATTGTTTCTTAATCAAGATTTTACAAACAACCTTCTAGTCCAATGCGGGGTGGTGAACTACCACCTCAAACTCAAATGACTTATAAATTAATGTACATACTTATGACCTTCATGTGACCAAAAATTCCTATTAAATTTTTTATCATCCATTACATATAGTTATTTCTCACCTAGACCACAAATACATCATGAAAATTTGAATTTCCCTTTTGGTAGGAAGACCAATTCAAATTCAAATTCAAATTTATACCCATTTACACACATTATAGACAATTTGTGATAATTATAATATAAACCTACATCAAAATACCAAGGGGATAAAATTATTGACACCCATGTTCTTCTTCCTTCAAACACTTATATAGGTGTGTGTGCTCTTGATTGCCACACTTGTACTTTATCTTGCCTCTTGCCATCTTCATCCATGTTATACCTACAAAATAAAACAACTCATTAAAGAAAAGACACTCTTCCTCATGACCTTGAGGCATTATTCATCTTCTATCTTTTATTTATTGTTTCTCTTGATTTCAAGTACCTTCATGTACTTTGTATTCTTTACTCTCCTTCTTTGCATCAGCCAAAAATACATCTTACTTCTTTCCTTACATGACTTCTCATTAATCTTCCACCTGTAATTCAACCTCAATAGATAAAAATTCCTCACATTAGGTTCCTTCATGTGCTTGACTACTTATTTCATTCATTAATGTCCTATCTTGGACACCACTATTGTATTATATAAGTCTATGCTTTCCTTGATAACCTCTTTAACCATTTCTCTATACATTTGATGAGGATAAAATCCATATTATTATTTCAAATATTCATAAAAGCTTTAATATACTTCACACCTTCCCTTATGATACTATCCAATTTCTCTTTTGGCTGTACTTGCCTCCTCTTGATTGAGGATCTCTTCCTTCTTCATGTTATCTTGCTTCCACAATGGCTGACATCTTTGTTCTTGTTCCATTAACATGACTCTTCCTTAAGTCTCTTCTTCATCTTGACTCCTTTTGATCACCACTTGGTCATATTCCTCTTCATTTTGTTCCTTGAACCTATGAATGGGCTCAACTATCTCTTCCTTCTCTTCATCTCTCAAACCTACATTCACACATACCAATACATCATTAGATTCCAAAACATGAGGCTTTATTGCTTCTTTGTCTTTCCTCTTTTGTCTTCTTATCTTTTCCACTAATTACTTGATTGGCCTTTTGATCAGATTCCTTTTCATGACCCATCCAAGATGTGGGTTCACAAACTCTTTCATCTACTCTATCTCGATCAACATCTCCTCCATTTGTTTCCTCATCTCTACCATCTCTCTCTCCATTTCAATCTTCTTCTTAGTGTCTTCATGCACCATCTTCTCCTTATGGATTTCATGCTTGACCATATCTTTCACTTTCCTTTCTACCTCTTTTTCCATCTTCATCTTGAGTACCACACTTGGGCACATTCTTCTCCTTTTTTTAGTCTCACTTGGACCATCCCTTTTGGTTCACACTTAGAACCTTCTATCTTAGACCACACTTGGGAATTTTAACTTCTTATCCTTCATTCTAGGACTACATTCTCTTTCTTAAACTCTATTTATGAGCTTATTTTATCTTAAGCTTGTTAATATCTCTTCTACTTCAGGGCTGACACCACAACACTTACTATTTTCTATCACATATTATCAACAATGTATTTAAACCACATAATCAATCACAAAATACATCATACCTTCTCAATTTTCCTTCTTATTATGTCCTCCAACAAGACTCCTTACTTTATTACTTAAAAATTCATGCAACATGAAACATGCACAATCTAATCAACCTATACATAAATTTTCTAGAGCATCTAGATGGCTCTTATACCAAATTATGCAGAGCTAATACACTTATCTATCAAACTCTGCCTTTGTCCTTTATTCACTCATTCCTGCCTAGTCCTTTTGGATGATCATGAAAAATAACTATAATATTCCTTCACAAATGACTCATAAAATCATACTAAACTAGTTCAAATTATCTTTCTATCATCTATAAACAATTCAATAACATTCACTAAATTGAAACAATCTTTGTTCATGTCCACATTTTTACCTTCATGGTGCACTCTCCATTGGTCAATGCCAATATGATCTTTAAATGGTTCATCAAATCTCCATGATGATTTCAATCACATAAAATCTCCTTATTTCTCATAACACTCTCTTTACAACCCTACTCATGCCATCAACTCAAAATATTTGCTCATTTACCCCTCACAAGCACCTTTTTAGCAGTCTCTCCTACTAGCCTTATTTATGGGTAAACCTCCTTGTTGGGAGCATATAAAAAATATACAAAATAAAATAAATAAATATTAAAAGACATGTTTGTGCCATACAACTCACACCTAAACCTTTTGTCATAATCTCAATGCAACATGTACTTGCTTCTTTAGGCCTTTCCTCAATTAACCCTCCAAATGAACAAATCTCCTTAGACTGAGCTATATATAAACTTTATTTGTAATCTATTAACATTTATAAATACCCATTTGGATCATTAAACTGAATCAATCATTTTTGGACCTCCTTATTTGGACAAGTTCACTTTTCCTATATCACCATTACTCCTTTAGCCCTTTCTTAGGCCTAACACTAACACACATCCTCATTTCCATACTTCTCCATACATGGAATTTTTTAAACCACTTTAATTAGTGATAGGAAATAAATTAATGTAATATTACAAGTTTTAATTATTTTTCAATGGTTGAATCTCCTCCAATTGACTAAACCCTAAAAATTAGTGTTTTTAACAACTATCAAGGCTGAGAGGGAATTTAATTGCATATCTTGATCTATAAACCATTTCAAGATAAATAATAGTGGGAATTGGTTTTCCTAGTCATCTTAAGAAAATTATATTCAATAATCAAATTCTAAAAACCCAAATATCACTTGCAAACATAAAAACTCAATCTTGTAATTATGTATTCTACTAGCAGGAATAGGTTTAATCAAGGTTTGTTATCTTTTCAACATAAATAGGTTCCATAACCTATAAGTAAGATATAAATAATTTATATGACCACCTTAATCCATTATCTAACACCTTTAATTACTATTCAATACCCTTTCCAATTCCCCTTGAATCCAAAACAAGTTTCAATACCACATAACTCAATCCTTATGACTGTATTCTGTGAACTAGAATAGGGTAGACATGTTTTCAATATAATTTTAACATTTAAAGATTATATGACCAAAAAAAATGTTATAATCACATTTATAAATTGTATTAAACCCTTCACAACTTCGCTTAGGATCAAATACACATTACTATACCAAAAACATAGTGCATAGAATTCTATCTTCATTGACTGTATGCTTTCCATAAGTTAAAACTATAACCAAAATGGAAATTACAATATCTTAACCTTTTATATGTTGTACTATATTTTTTTCACTCTTAATACATATTCTATTATCAATTCCACACAAAACTCAAGTAAGAAAAATATCAAATACTTAGAATCTTTCTTGAGCAATTTTTTTGTAAATGTGCACTCCATATTCTCAATCCTGACTGTCATGATTTTCCCTATCTTAAAAAAGAGTACATAATTGGTTAATAATAACTATAAATAAATAAAAAAACATTCTACTAACCATAGGAAGCATCCAAGCAAACATTGTTCTATCTCAGCCATGCAACTTGAGGACATGCAAAATTTTCATAACATTCTTGATTTAATAGGTTTCATTCTTTACATTTCCATTAATTATCCTCAAAAGGTATTAGATATTACTCCTCCCAAAAAAATTACTCTCATACAATATAAAACTCCTATTTATATCAAAAAATCCTAAGACAAGATTCCTAACTATTTCTTGATCAAGATTTTACAAACAACTTTTTAGTCCAATGTGGGGTGGTGGACTACCACCTCACACTCACATGACTTATGCATTCATATCCATAATTATGACCTTAATGAGACCAAAAGGCCTATTAAAACTTTTATAATCATTTACATATACTCATTTCTCACATAGACCACAAATACATCATGAAAATTTGAAATTCCCTTTTGGTAGGAAGACCAATTCAAATTCAAATTCGAATTTGTACCCATTTAAGACACCATCTAGACCATTTTTGAGAATTACAAGATGCCTATAAATTAGGCAAAGAATAAATATTATAATCTTGATATAAAGGCTGATATGGATCAACATACTATTGATAAGGGTCAACCAACTACTGATAGTGATTAACATAAGTTTGACATGACTCAACATGGGGTTGATAATGATCAATATGATACTAATATGATTCAAAAACTTGAGTAAAAATTAAATAAACTCCAAAATAAGCCATGAAACTACATGAATAAGGTATAATAAAAATATCACTTTCTTGAAAGATTATCTAGGCTACTAAAACCATCTAAATACATTTAGAGTTGCCACTGGTGCTTGTGTTCATACCTCCAAAGGCTTCTGCACTAGAGAGAACACCAATCACTCTTTAATTGATGAAGTCTCTTGATCCCACAAGGTGATACAAAATTTTTATCATTATAATTTCACCATTAAATTAGTTATTTAAGATTACTCACTTAAGTGATAGCATGGATACACCTTTAGGTTAGGGTTGGCCTAATTAGTGAGGTGAATCTTTAGATAGGGTTAGCTCCCTTGATGTTATCATCTTGAACTAATACTATAACTATTGATTGTAAAGGAAAAGGTTAATATAACTGAAATTAAACTAATATATGGAGGTGATGTACCAAATTAACACCCTCCACTTAATTATCATGCACTAATAACATGAATTAGACCTAAATCTGATCACATTAATAAACAAGGACCTTCAAGTATGAGTGTTTCAACATGGAGGTCACATGCAATGTATTCAATGAGAGGGTAATCAAGATGTATAATAAAGACACTTATGACTAAAATAAACTTCCAAAATATGCAAAGATACCTCAAAATCACCATGCAACCTATAATAAGACAATCCATCTATAAAGAGGTAGGAGAGGACAAATGAGAGAGAGAGTGAAAGCACTACTACTAGCATTCATCAACAATCACACAAGTACACTAGTTGAAATAATATGAGAAGGTAATAATAAACTTTATTCAAAATTAAAAGGAATATTACAAGTGTTTAGTTGATTAGGGACTTTCCATACTCAGGCAAAAGATCCATTACAAGTCATTCAAGGTAGCATATATAGGAGAATTGATGAAGAGAGATAAGAGAGGCATAGGGATAACTCCAATAATAAGTGTCACTTTATGAGAAAAAATTTAAAATCAATTAAAATTTTAAATATTAGTATTAATAACTCCTTAAACATGTTTTAACTTGATGTGATCTTCTCCCACATCAAGGGTATTGTGGAATGACTCTTTTGCTTCTAGGATGACTCATCAACCTTGTTTAAAATTGCATATTTTTAGAAAAAGAGTTAACAGATTATCTTTGACATTTTTAATTATTTATTAGGATTAATTAATATCTAAAACACCATCCTATTCCAATTCCATGTTCTTTCCATCTTGGGAGAGAATGAGAGTTGAGTTTCTAACTTGTTCATGCTGCTAAGAACCTATAATTCAACCTTTGTAGTGTAAGATTGATCATTTTTCTTCTCTTAGGCCTAGATATCCACTTTAAAAATGTACTATGATCATTAAGACATCTCAATTAACTTTTAAAGTGACACAATACATTTATCTTGTATCAACAACACTATATAAATGGTTAGGAAGATCTATAGAGCTCAAAAGTCTACAAAATGGATTGAAAAGGTAGTTTTAGGCCATATATGTACATTTCGTCCTACACATGTTATATATGACTCATTAAATTTATATTAGGTGTGAATAGGTCATTAAAATATCATTAATTCCTTTTAATTTAATTGTATGGCATTATAAGGACTCATATCTCCATCGAGCTCTTAGAATTATTTAGAGTGGGCTTAAAGTGGCATATCATCTTAACAATAATTCCTAAAGATGAGGGGCCTAATACCTTAACCAATACCATAATTTTTTATCAAAAATAGGTCCCCTTAAATGGATAATATCTTTAGGTTCCATGTAAATCCTCTTTGAATTTCAATGCAAAAGTTTAGGCCTTCTCGAGCTCTACTTAAGTCAAAATAGTGGTTTGGATTACCTCTTTTTCTTGATGATTTTTCATGTCATGTAGGACATTAATAAATAAAATAATTTCATGTATTTTAATTATTATACCCCCCCCCACATAACTCCCATAATATCAATTTTACACCATACATATTCTCCATGAAGTTCTAAGCCCAAAACATTAGCCTCTCGGGATTGCAAGACTATGTGTGAGACCAAAAGAGAGTGAGTTTGGTCCTAGAATTCTATTTTAATAATTTTTTAAGTTTTTGATGATATATTATGTATTTATCACCCCTAAAAAGGTATTAAAGTGGTCATACATCTGTATCAACCTCCCATTTAATCAAACATCCTATAGAAGCTCAGGTTAGGGTTTGTAGGCAATTAAGCCAATTTGACCCTAGTGACTTTATTTGGGGTATTTAATTTAATTCAAGTATGTAAATAACTATATAAATAATAATAATTATCTCCCACATTATTAAAAATATTATAAACTCCAATTCTAAATAGAATATTTTATATTGTATTCACACCTTTGAAGGCAAACTTGAAACTTTTAATTAGGCTTGTAGGTGTTCTTTCTTGGCCTAAGACTTATTAAAGCTCAAAAGTGAGTCTTATATTAATTTTTTGTATTTAATTTAAACTAAACACATATATAAACTAAATTATCATGTATCCCATACCTATTTCTATCCTTAAACTTCATCATTCAATGGAAGGACTTATTGCATTTCCTTGAAAATGAAGACCTACAAGTTTGCAAACCTATAGGTCTACATTTTCATCATTTTAAGACATTCATGATGAATTATTTAGAATTATAACATTTAAATAACTTATATATTAACTCAAAAAAGTTATTATGAGTTTATATACCTTCATAACTCATATGTAAGGCAAGTTTTATCTCTTTAGTCCTTTTTTTGCGCAGGTAGTCTAATAGATTCTTCATTATGCTTGTTTGGGTTTTTATCTCTCTCAATACATTTTATTTATTGAGGAAATTTTACATCATATAATACTATATTAGGTATATCCAAAAATTGGTGACTTATTTTACACCTGGGATAATAAATGATTATCTTAGGAGCTTCAAAGCACCGCTCTCTTTGTAAAATTCTCATATTTTAGTTAGGAATGTGGACATATAGGTCTGCAAACTTGTAGGTCTACATTCCTACTTGCTTGGATCATAAAAATATTTTTTATAAGTTCAAAATCTCTCCAAGATAATAAAAATCATCACATTAACCTATTATACCTATTGGTAAGTTCAAAATCTCTCTAAGATACTCAAAATGCTCTCAAACATCTATATCTACGTATGCAACCCTATTTAATTTTATTGATTGTCTTCACTCCAAATAATGATCCTTTTTTCATTATTTTGTATCCTAAATTAATTTTAAGTATATATTATAATTTTTTCACCATTATACCTAGGTATGATCAACTTTCAATATGATCACAGGGCCTGCAAACAAGACTCAAACCTTGTGTCATGCCTATATGATAACATAGTCACACTTAGCATGTCTAATCATGGTATTTTCTTACACATGGTTCTAATAAATTTATGAATTAAAGCACATTATTATAACATTTTTTATTTTCTCCTCCATGCATTAAAGACCCTCATATCACTAGGGTTTTGCCTTCTACCTTCATCATCCATGGCCTGAATGCTTATGGAAAACTATAGTTACCATCTTGTTGTGAAGATTTTTGGTCCATATCAGTATGAATAAATATTTAATTGGAATTTACATAATCAAGGAATTATTTATGGGTTGTAATAACTTCACCAACATTCTCCCAGCTAATTAAAAATCTCAGAACATCAAGACCGCTATGTCTTCAACCTATGGCATGCTCCAAACTAAAGATATCTTGCCTCTTTGGGATCAAATGTGCCAAGTGATGTTTGTAAAATCATGAAGGAAGACTGTTTATACCCCCTATATGTTATTTCATTTCTCTCATGCTTCCAACAAGCTTCAAACTACCATTTTAAAGGTAAAACTGAGCTAGTAAGGGTTCTGTAGGGTTTTAGACCACCCTACCTTCTTAGCCTTTGTTAATAAAGGAGGATCCATTAATATTAGAAATATGGACATGGATTTTAATGTCATGAGTACCCCTATAAACCACCAAGATAAGTCCTTATAACTCTCTCTCCTCTATACACCTAGTGAAAATCGTTGACTATTTTGGATCTACCAAGGACCTGATATGGGAGAACATGAGGTTTTATACTTTTATAATACATGTAGCTCAAAAAACACCTAATTTGAGTTTTAGAGAGATGGAGAAGGCCATGGAGGTGCCTGGATATCAGCCTCACCCTATAAAACTTGCAAACATGCCTCAAAAGAGACCTTTATAGAATTGAAAACTACCATATTTGCTTGACAACTTTGGTGTAACTATATTAATGGATTTTTTTATGATGGTACGTATGTATGGAAATTTCCAAGAGCTTCATCATGTTATTTACCTAAAATAAATTTCACATGTTATTTATTTAATGTTACAAAATGCATATGAAAGCACTTGAAATGGGCTATAGGGATATAACATTAAAAAAAGAGTCTAACATCCTTTAGGGCATTTTTACAGACCAAAGGGAGTATGGGGTGACTTGACATGTGTTAAATGTGTAAAAAAGGTCTTACCTACCATTTACACCTTTGAAATTAGTTAGATAAATTGTGAAAAGGCTAAATAATCACAAGCTAACATAATACCATTGCCTTAATTTTGTCAATAATACCTTAAACTTTGCTAAACATGACTTATAAGGAGATTTAAAAATTAGTCGATCAAAGTTAAAACCTAATAGACCAAGTTTTTTCTTAACCTAATATATTATAGCCAAAATTTAGATACTAGGTCCCAAAGTGAAAACCTCTTTGAGGTAATTGTAGACTAGGATAAAAGTAAAGAAAAACTCTAGTCTCTTGGTGAAAATCTATTTTAGGTACCACTAGATGCGGTATTCACCCTTTTTCAAATGAAGCTAGGGAAACCAACAATAATGAACGTACTTTTGGGTCTAAGATTGGTATAGAGGAAAAACATGCCTTTGATGAAATTTTCAAAGAATGTTCTACATTGTTTATTATATGGTCATTGCTACCATTAGGTGATTCATATTCATCTTGTTTGGGAGAACTTAAAGAACCAGTCTAACCAAAGAACATTACCATTATTGGTGAATTTACATCCTTGATAACTATTCTAGAAGATGGCTCAACTCTCCTTATAAAGTATACTACAAAAGTCAACATTAGGAATCCAAAGGACCTAAAGTGGATTAAATTAGGTGCATCCCTCACTTAGGAGTAACTTGAATATTTTTGAGAACTTTTGAGGGAGTTGGTTGACATATTTGCATGGGCCTATTCAGACATGCTAGGTTTAGACTCCAGCTTCATTGTATAATATCTTATTGTAAATTTTAATGCTAAACCCATGAATCATAAACTACATAAGATGCATCCTCATATTTTTATGTTAGTTTAAAAAGAGTTTTAAAAAATATTGAAGAAAGATGCATTATACCAATCAACTATTCAGAGTGGATCTCTAACATTGTGCATATCAATAAAAATCTATAAGGAATCAAAATCTACATTAATTTTATAAACATCAACAAGGACTATATAAAGGATGACTTTCCTGTATCGAACATTGAAATAATAGTTGAATCCATAACTAGGTATGAAATGTTTTCCCTCATGGATGGATTTTTAGGATATAACCAGATCAAGATTGCACCAAAATACAAACACAAAATAATTTTCACCACTTCTTGGGGAACATTTTGCTATCAGGTCATGTTTTTTAGTCTCAAGAATGTTGTGGTAACATATCAAAGGGACATGGCTATTATGTTTCATGATATGATGCATGATATTATCAAAGAATATGTCGATGGCATACTAGGTAAATCTAAGACCCATGTAGATCATCCAACTATACTACAAAATATATTTGAAAGGCTTTGTGATTATAAATTTCAACTTAATCTTAAGAAGTGCATCTTTGGTGTTACTTTAAGAAAAAAATTAGGCTTTATTGTCTCTCACAAAGGCATTAAAGTTGATCCTACCAAGTTTCAAGCCATTACTGAGATGTTGCCACCTTCCATTTTGAAATAGCTTCATACTTTATAGGGCAAAATCAAGTCTATTAGATGCTTCATTTCATATTTGGTTGATCAATTCCATCCTTTCACTCATTTATTGAATAAAGGTATTACATTTTTTTGGAATGAATAATGTCAAAAATTCTTTGAGCATATAAAGGAATACTTAGCTAATCCACCTATTATGTTACCACCAATGCCAAGGGGGCATTTCTAATTTACCTATCTACCACTGATAATGCCTTGGGGACACTTTTGGACCAACATGATGAATATGGGAAAGAACATGTAGTGTACTATCTGAGTTGTACACTGTTAGCGTATGAACACAACTATACACTAATTGAAAAATCTTATTTAGATATGGTTTTTGTAGCCCAAAAACTCCATCATTACATGTTTAATAGTAAGACCATAGTCATTGCCAAAGTAGATCCACTAAAGTATCTACTATCAAAAATAGCTTTATGTCAATAAAAAGGCTATTAAGGGACAAGTACTTATAGATAATCTTGATAAATATCTTATTTTAGATACTCAAACAGTCACTTTTGGCCCAATATGATGAACATGGGAAAGAACATGCAGTGTACTATCTGAGTTGTACACTATTAGTGTATGAACAAAACTATACACCAATTGAAAAATCTTGTTTAGATATGGTTTATGTAGCCCAAAAACTCCATCATTACATGTTTAATAGTAATACCATAGTCATTGCCAAAGTAGATCCACTCAAGTATATACTATCAAAAATAGCTTTATGTCAATAAAAAGGTTGTTAAAGGACAAGTACTTATAGATCATCTTGATAAAGATATTATTTTAGATACTCAAACACTCACTTTTGTATTCCTAGATAAGTCCATCATAAATTTTATAGAAACACCTCCTAACGAGTAACACTGCAAGTTGTATATTGATGGGTCACTCACTTCTCATGGATCAAGAGCGGGACTATTATTTATTACACCATAGGGGGATCTCATTCCAAAATAATTTTGTATCATCTTTCCTTATACCAATAACATGGTTGAATATGAAACACTCATTTTAGGGCTTCATTTAACATTACAATGTAACATTCAACATTTACTCATTCATGAATATTCCTAACTTATCATTAATTAGGTTATAGGCTAGTTCCAGATGAAAGATGATAAGCTAGTACCATATAAGGCCATGGTGGACATTCTCAAAAATTATATTTCCCACATTCAGTTTAAACACATACCTCAAGATAATAATAGGACATTAGGTGTCATGGATTCCATTGGTTCTTTGATTTGTACCATAGACAAGGAAAGAGACTATCAATTCTTCATTAAACATCTTCTAGTACCTTCTCATGAATCCTGGACCATTGAAATTATTTTTGATATTGTTGGTCCCCATTATATTTGGTATTATAAATTGTATAATTACCTCCAAAACCAAATACTTCCACCCAAACTTTCATGTAAGGAACAAAAACCTTTCACACACCAAGCCTATCAATATACCCTACTTGGCCTAACCATTTACCATAGAAGATTTTATGGAACTCTACTTCATTTTTAGAATTCAATATAAGTTGCATCAGTGATGAGAAAAGTACATAAAGGAGTTTTTGGGGTTTACACCAATAGGGACATCCTTACCAAAAATATCCTACATAATAGTTATTATTATCCAACCATGAAATCATATGCAACTTCTTATGTGAAAAGATATAAATATTTTCATAGACAAGAAAATTTGATTCATGATCCATCCAAAACACTCAAACCAATGACTAACCATGGCCATTTTCAATGTGGGGACTCGATATTGTCAATAATTTTAACTTTACCTCCTCAAATGGACATAAAAATATCCTTACCGCCACTGAGTACTTCACTAAGTGGGTTGAATCTACACCCCTCATTTACGTGACAAAAAACCAAATTTCTAGATTCATCTTCAACCATATCATTTTTCATTATGCTATCCCATCTAACATTATATCTAATAATGTCAGACTATTTAAGAATAAGGATGTCAAGGCACTTTATGCCCAATTTAACATTGCCCAAAAATTTTCCAATACATACTACACACAAGGTAATGGTTAAGAAGAGGCATCCAACAAGACCATTGTCAATATTCTTAAGAATATTGTCAATTATGTTGGCTATGATTGGTATTTGTAGATCTTCTACACCATGAAGGCTTACCATACTAATTAACATACTCTAATAGGAGCCACACCATACTCCCTTATCTATAGAATTGAGGTTATTCCTCCCATAGAGGTCAAGTTTCCTTCTCTATGTATCTCATTAAAACACATCCTTAATGATGAGGATTACATAGTTGTTCATCTATAAGAGATGGAGTTACTAGATGAAAAATGCATGGTCATTGTAAACAACCTTCAAGCATATCAGAACCAGTTATGCAGTTAGTATAATAGGCATGTCAAGCATAAAGAGTTTGAGCTTTATGATCTTATCCTCAAACAAAACCAAAAGAACACCATGATCGAGAAAAAGAAGAAAGGCAAGTTCAAACCTAATCAGATAGGCCCTTATGTCATTATTACTAATTATAGCTCTAGGACTTACAGGTTAGCTATATCAAAAGGTGATGAACTTGATGAAACCATGAACATAATACACCTAAAGCATTATTTTTCTTAAGAGACCTGAGTTATTATCTATGAGGATTATTTATGTCATACCATAATCTCACCTTCCTTGTACCATACCCTGTATAATCCCTTCCATACCTTACCAATTTTCTAAAGTTATTTAACCTCCCTTACATACCCTTTTTTGACCTTGGTTATGATCCATTATTACTTTGAGAACCTTTAGAGATTGGATTCAGCTAAATTTTTAGTAGTTGATTCAGTATGGTAATTCAGCGAGCACATATTTCTCTAAATGAGGTAGTATCTTGGAGTAGTATGATAGTGGTTTGGTAATTGCATTCTTCATTATTTCCATGTTCTATCTCATTCCTGATACTATTGATTATAATCACCTTTGGGTAAATTAGTATCACTATATTGTGTCATTATTTCTTCAATTATAACTATCTTTGGGTAAATTAGGAACAACCAAATTCTATCCACATTGTTGCATCATTCTTCTATACTTTTCCATTTGCCTATTTGTGAGCTTGCTATTACCTAGTCAAATTATTCCATAGTAAGGCATAACTATAGTGACTTGAGGTCTCATTCAAGATTATGTAGTAAATGCTCAATTCATGTTAAGGTTAGCTCAGCCACCCCTTTACCACACTCTTGCTATTTTACAAGTAATTTTTGTTTGAATGCTCTCACCATTTTATGAGTAACCATTGCCAACAGTCTCACCATTTTTCGAGCTCATTCTCATTCCAATCCATCTATGTAGTAGACACTATGAATTACCAATCCAGTTCATTTGTGAATACTCATCTCTTGCCTTTTTGTTTGGTTTTAGCCTAAACCATACTCTTACACTTGTGTTTTTTGTTTATGTTGAAATTTCATGATTGTGAATGTCATCTCTCTCTTTTTATATGCACTCACCATCTTTCGAGATCATTCCTATTTTATTCTAAAAGTCAATCATGTTTTCTAGATCATAATTTTATTTTATATCATATCTTGGGATAACTAAATTTGGCCTAAATTTCATGTTGGATCTTGTGTCTATGTAACTAGGTAGGTAGAGTCCACTTGCCTAGTGCATCTAGAGTCAGCTCAGCTACCCCTTCTTTTTCTTCTATTCACCCATTTTGTTTATTTTATTTCATTATCTCTTATAACCTGGGGGAAATTTTTGTCATCTTATTTGTGTTCTTGTTCCATATAGCCTAGGGATAACCATTTGTCTTTCATTCCTGTGTTGTTTTACCCATGTCATTGCTTCTTAACCTAGGGGTCACCCTATTTCCAAGAGTAACACCTCTATTACACATGCACAAACAATTTATATTATGTTTTTACTAAAATTTTGGTTAACCATTATTTTTATATTGCCTTTATATATTTAGAATAGTTTTTTATTGCACTTTTTTTGCTTTGGATTATTTCTTTATTTTGATTGTTTTGTTTTATTTTTTTGTGACCTTATTTGTTTATTTTTGTTTATTGGTGTTTTATTATTTTTATGCTTGTTTATTAGTGTTTTATCTTGTATTATTTTTATGTTCTTTTTTGTCTTTTTTTTCTTGATTATCATAGGATTCACACACTTTATTTACACTAAAATCTTGATTACCCATATCTTGTATTTGAGTAGTGAATTAATGTATATTCCTTCACTTAGTGTATTACATTATATTCACTTGGGACTTGATTGTTAATATATTAGACCTAAGTCATTTTTAATTTCATTTAAACTACACTTTTCCATGATTTGATATGCATTATTATTATAGTTGGATATAACTATGATATATAATATTCCAAACTATGACAAAACCAGGCCAAAGAATCTATCAGACAATGCAATGGTAGTATTTATCCTTATTCATACCAATAAAAATACCTAGCCTACAAAAATACTACCCAAATGTAGAATAATTAAATCATAAATGAATTATAATCCCTACTAGCTTGGACATGCATCTCCATACTAGTAGATAACATAAATGCATACTTATCCTCTTGTTAGCTTACTATTACTCCATGAGTATGGATTCAGAACATAATCCCCCTTTCCTAATTGGCCATACTTTGTAAAATCACGTATACCTTTCATGATCATATCCACCCTACTAGGGTAAAGATAAATTATATCACGCTTCCACCCACCCTGGTGGGGAAAACCATTATGCTAATGATTATAACCACTTTTAGGCAAATCATTATTTTTTGACCTATCTACCCTACTAAAGGATTTTTCATTATGTAATAATTATGACCACCTTTGGTAAAATAATTATTTTCACCCATCTACCCTATTATATCACCTCACTATGCCATTAATTATAACCACCTTTGGGCAAATTAGTATTTTCATCCCCATTACCTATAGCTCACATTGTTTATTTATTTTTTAGGGAAATATTGACCAAATTTGACCCTAGGTCAAATTTAGTTAACCCCATAAATATTCAAAATTTATATGGGGTATTGATAATTCATAAATGGTCACATGGTCATTTTTAGGGTTACATTATGTGTTTCATCTTTGTCATATATGTCATTATCTTGATATTCCTATATGTCACCATTTTGGTCACTCTAGGTGACTTGTACAATTTCTAACCAAAATTCAAGTGTTTCAATAAGATATATAATGTAATATATGTTATATTATGTTGAGAAACATTTTGAAACTAAAAAATATGTATGTTCAACATGGAAAGAAAGAGATCATTGTAAAACAAGGTCATTTACAGTTGTTATACAGTCTGTAGGATAGTTTTGGTACATCTAACTACTCAAGAGTGTTATTTTAGATCCCCAAAATCCATATACATGGTCAATAATATTTGAAAACTCTAAAAATTTTGAAAATTGATCTCTCTATCCCATCTCTCTCTTGGGAAAGTCAAAGAGGTCAACTAGTTTTCTATTGGTATGAACAAGAGGATAAGAGTTGATATGAGAGCACTTGTGGGTTAAAATTAATCTCAGTGAGATATAATTCCATGGTCATGGTTTGAATATTGGTGTTATTTAATTCATGAACAAACACTAATACTGCTAGTTCCTATAAACTACCTATAAATCCCAAACACCTCAGTTTATTCATCTAATTGCAGTTGTCTATGTGAATCAAATGGTGTGCATAGTCTTTCAAAGAATATTAATTCATTCCATGTGGTTTTAATTTTTTTGTGCATGTTTAGATTTGAAATTATCATAATATCACCCTCATTATGATATAATAGATTACCATTAAAGTTTTTAGATAGTGTTTTTATCAAGTGGAAGTGTTTGTCTTCTATAAGTGACTTCAAATCAAGGTAGTACACTTATGTCTCTCTTCTCAAACCATGGAAGCTAGTTTATCCATGGAATATCTAAATTGAAGGACTTGGAGGTTTATGGATATGATTTTATAAGATAATTAATAAATAATTATCAGATCTCAAATATACACAATCATCTATAGTCATTTGTAGGCATGTATAGAGAATGGAGGCGTTATTTAAAACCCAAGATATAGGTTGTATTAAATTTCATGACTTGAGTGAGTTTATAAAGTCATTAATGGTTCATTATAATATCCAAGACTCCATCAAGAAATTTATATAGGTGAAAGAGTGACAAAATTTGTAAATGGGAATGAGTACCTTAACTTCTCTAAGAAAAGGATCCTACCTACATAGTGTCATCTATTGGTTGAAGACCATGAGGTTTGTTTAAGACTAATGTTTTAATTATTTTAGATTAGGCCTAAAGTTATTGTCAATAAATGAAAGTAAATTTATATATCAAAGAGAATTAGAGTTTATTAACTTTTAATTCAATCAAGTTTTCATTGTAAACATTCAGTAAACCACAATCCCATTTGAGCCTAAATGAACCTATATCTTGCAACTGACTTATATACTAATGATAATGGAATGTTTATGTGATCCAAAATTAAGAAGAAATTATATTCAGGTGTGATATCTCTAGTGAATATAATATAAAAAATGATGTGAGTATATTTTCCAATAATATGACCACCTACAGGAATTCTTGATTCTCCAAATCAGTACTTATAGTCTAACATAGTCACAGATTAACTCATACTAGTGAAAGATGTAAGCTTGGATAATGATTAGACATATGAAGTGAATGGATATGTATAAACCAATTTCATAATTTTTATGTCACTTTCCATGTGTCTTTCATACAAACATCAACATTTACAAGAGTCCTTTGAATTCTTCTAAGTTGCCACCTACAGGGGACACAGTCAACATAGTCTACAGACTGGGCTAAGAAAATGGAGAGTATAGGTTTGAGAAGGTAAGAAAAGGTGTAATATTATATGACCATGTTAAAAAAAATCTTATAGTGGTAATATAACATTACTACATGATCAATAAACAATAACACCAACTTATAATCATAATTTTAAAGTTTCTCAATCTCTGTCAAATCCTGCATAGTCATTAGACCCAAAATCTAGTCCTAAGGGTTTATAGTTTTGAGAACTCTAGAGATGTGACCAATAATATTGTTCCATAGTCTCACTTTTTTGTATTATGTCCTCATTTTATAATATATTCCTCCATAGTCTCACTTTGGTTAGACAAATAGAGGAGATGCTCTCTATTTAACCATAGATAGAGGGCATTCCATAGGTAGTCCATCTTGAAAACCATGATATATTGATGTAAAAGGAATGATAGGAAAAATATTGAGTGACTATGGGATGTTTTATAAGTGTGATATGAAGATTAAAAAAGTTTTAGAATATCCCACATTCACTATAAACCCTCAGAAGGGCCAAACACACAATCAAACATAGTTAGGCCTATTAGGCCTAAAACTAGGCTTATAACCTCATGGCCTCTAACTTGATTAAAATGAATAAATGAAATTAATATTTAGTTTTATAAACCTTATATAATAATTTAAGACTATTTTTAAACATTAGTTGGGAAATAACATCATAAAATTGGCCATTTTGGCCTAACCTTCTCTCGAGAGTACTCAAAATGCATTGAAGGAACTTGAGAGCCAGTATTATTCAATAATATTTGTAAATAGGGTGTTAATGATACCTAAAGAATATATGGATAGTTTAGGGGTGTATTTATCTTGTTCTCAGTGGAATTTGTTTGGAGGTTTAGCATATGGATTTTATGAATCATTGTTAATAAGCTAACCCTCCTAAAACCCTTGTGCAAACTTGATAGAGAAGAAATGAATGGAGATGAATCAAAAAGTGGTAAGATAAATTGAAATGTGTTTTAAACATTTTTATCACTCTCCTAGGGTCCTCATCATATAGTTGTTATATACTATCACTTGTATGGATAGGCCAAAATCTAGGTTTTCTATAGGTTTTGAAGAGAATTAAAGGTACAAAGGAGAATTAGTAAATGAAAGCCATTGATAGAGGTCTATAGGTAATTTTTTTAACTCCATATACTAATATCTCACCCTATTGAAGCATTAAAAGACCTCTTATAGATCATTCATCATAGGTAGTCTAAATAAGCACAATGAGAACATATTGTGACTACCTAATGTGATAGTGAAATAGATGACTTTAAATCTTTTGAGGTATATTTAATAGACTAGAGGATGAAGATGTTATAAATATATTTCCTACATATTTTTCAATTAATCTCCATGAGAAACTACAACTCACTTGGTGACAAGTGTAAATACATACCTAGAAGGCTAGTGAGTAGATCCAAATAAGTGTAACAAAGAAGGCTATTAGTTGAAGGCATAGATGATTGTACTTGATCTCATTTCAATCCTCTCATGTTAGATCATATGTGTCAAAATATTTTATAGGAATTTAAAGACATATGGAGTACTCATCATCATGAGGGAAGTTTCAAATAAGAACACAACCTAAAGGATATGTCATGTTTTATGTGAGTGATATCTATTCTAATAGGTTTTAAAAAGTATATGTGTTTTTTAAGTGTGTCTTTAAGTGTGAGAGGGACAAGTAGTGTCTAAAATCAGAACTTATTTTCAACAACCTCTAGATATGCATAAAAATATACCTTTATGACAAATACTTATGCTAGAAGGACATTGAGTTGAGGTTAGTTTTGGTAGTCTCCTTTCTTAGTGTAGATGCAAGTGTGTTGGTGGACTTATATTTTGTGTATCACCTTCATTATATTAGTTTTATTTATGTTTCCTTCTTTAATTTTCACCCCTAGTAGTGATTAACCTAGAGTAGTGTGAGCCTAAAAGGTAAATCAAGGGAGCTATCCCTTTCAAACCTAGAGATTTATCTCTTGTATTAGCTTGTTTATAAGGAGAGATAGTTCCATGTTATCCTAGAATTGAGAAGGAATAATTGAATTATCTAGGGTTAAATTTTAGAATATAATAGTTTTGGCATTCCTAGTGGTACATAAAGTCCAATAAAGTTGTTCAAGGTGGATGTTAGATTTGAAAACAAGGAGCTTTAATAGTTTACTTCCTACAATATCTAGTGACTCCAAAATTTCAATATTGGTTGTAGACCAGTGCACTCTTTCATGCCTAAGTTAAACATAATATCTCTCTCAAAAGGAATTAATTTTGAGTTTTAAGAGCTTCCTCATTATTCCTACAAAGTAAGTATATTTTAAAACACCTATCCTTATCCAAAGAAGTCATATCTTGCTCACAAACCCATAATAAAGTTCTTAATTGCCCCATTCTTTCAAAACCCTAAAGACACCATGGTAATGAACCATATTTTTTTATAATTCAATGTCTATATTCCTCTAAGACTTCCCACTATGATGATATCCCCATATCTCCCCTCAAAAGTGTTCCATAATAAACCAGTGAGACTTCTATCATCCCTATTAAGCATATAATAAACATTGTTAACTTCTGCAATATCCATCACATCATAGAGGAGAACATTGTAATCATGTTGTTAACTATCTCATTCAAAAGAAAATATCTTGATTGGTATGAAATATTGGCACCTGATTCAATCACCACATGGGATAAGTTAGGAGATGCATTGAGAAGAAGATTTGAGGACAAGAGTGAAATCTTATCACTAATTGAGCACCTAACTAGCTTAAGGAGAGTACCTCAAGAAGTCATTCAAGACTTCAACACAAGATTTTAGAAGACATGGGATAGAATCCTAATCTTGGTAAGACCTACAACTCACCATGATTTCCTTTACTATCTTAAAGCATTTGATAGTGACATTTCAATGATGATACGATCTATGGGAGAAAACACTTTGCCTAATGCCCATGAAGTGGCCATTAGGGTAGAGAATTATTTGATTCAAGCTTGGAATATTTCCCCAAGACCTCCTATGCCCCTTTTTCTTGATTAAAAAACTCCTACACTTGTTGCTCATATTCTTACACCTAAATAAAAGCCTACTAACCCTAGTAAACCAAACAAGTATAATGAGGTAGACATGATGAGAGATATAGATAAAGAGATCCTAGGTATAAGGATGGTCATTCAACAACATCAAATAAATCCTTTCCAAAGATATTATAAATGTAATCAGTCCTCCCCTAACTATCAAGGCAATACACCTCCTTTCCAAGGTCATCCTCAAGGTCAAGGATAGCTGGTCCAATCTAAGTCATATGGTGGTTACAATCCCAATGCTCTTTCTATTTCAAGTCACTTATGCCTACTCAAAATAGCCTTGACCAAGAGAATAAAACTCAACCTTCATTAGATCAACCTTATGATCCATATTCATATGTTAATGAGTCCTTCAATCAAGCCTTCATGGCAAGTTTGGAAACTATGCTAGATATGACTCAAGATGAAGTACCAAATGGAGGAGTGATTGATGGGAAGGGTACTCAAGTGGCCTACATTAGGTAATTGGTAGCAAGATGATTCATGTGTAGTAAATTACCAAGGATAATATAGAATTGATGAAAGTTATATAGGTTCAAAAACAAAGATCAAGAGGAAGTTAGTTGAAGAAGTTCAAGGGGATGCTAGTGGTCAACTAATGAATGTTCAAACAAGCATTAGGGCAGGTATGTCTAATATTGATCCAAGTACATAAGTAACTCAAAGATATCAGAATATTAGAAGTGTTTTCATACCTCATAATTATCAAGGTTTAATTAGCACTATTCTTCTTAGTAGACAATCAAAACTTATAGGTCCTTTCACTAACATCATAGAGCAAATGAAGAGGTCTCATGTGATGTGTCAATGTGGGATATGTTGACTAAATTTGACTTTTAGGTCAAATTGGGGAACCCCTAAGTAAAAATTTGACCTTTAGCTGTTATAGTGGGTCAAACACTATCATAAGATGTTTTATAGGTTAATTAATGTCATTTGATGTTATACTAGCCTTGGTCCTTAGTTATTTTAGTCCTTTTAGTCATTTTGGGTCATTTTGAGGTAAAAAAGGTGCATTTAATGAGTTGTATAGATTTTTTGTAAAGTTTCAAGGTTTCAGAACATGATGTCACTTCCCATTTGTCTTTATAGGTTTGAATTAATTGACATAACTAAAAAGTGGTAGGTTCATTAGAAGAAAAGGTAATTTTTTTAAGAAAGGAGAAGAAAATGGCACATGTATAGCCCATGGGAAAGTATGCCACATAGGAAAGGATAATAAAATGCCTCTTAATATTCCTAACACTAATTTATACATTTTTTCCTCTATAAATGTTGTTTTAAGGCCAAAACTATTCTACTTCTTTTTTACATTTCTAAACACACAAAAGTGACCTTCAATTTTTGCTTGGTGTAGACAGCTGAAGAGGTTTCAAGAAAAATGATTCTGGAAGGTTTTAGTAAACTTATATAAATTAATTTAAATATAAATAGTTCAAATAATGGTGTCCTTTGCTTCATTAACCATCCTCATGAAGTTGACTATACTTTTATGCTAGTTCTTTCATGCACCCTATAGGTTTTGCTCAATTCTAGTCAAATCCATATGAACCAATTAGTGATGTTGACTCCATAAGATGTTAGATACCTCCTTATATAGTATCCATTCTTAATTTCATGTTTCATAATGTATGGATGATAAATTTAGTCTATGTTTTTGGAAGGTGTCACCACTACAAGGTTTCAATCAATTCTACTTTGTTCTAGAATATGGTCTTCTTTAGAGGTTTCATGTGAGTTTAATATGGTGTTCCATAAGTCTCATGTTCATATAAATACCTCCTTAATCTTTTTTGTTTCACCATATCATGTCTTGGGTAGCTTGCAATCTTGTCATTCCCCATTGTTAACTCCATGCCTAACTTTAGTTGTAGTCAGATGTATGGGGTTGTTCATCTTGTTCCTAGAGTTGTATTCATGGTGTATAAATTATACAAGCCATCAAGAGTTGAAGAGAGCTAATTGATATGTTTGGAAAAGGTGCAAGTGTGGTCCCAAGACTATTCACCATGTTAAAATAGTCATAAAATGCCTATGCCTACTTTATTATAGATGTGTGCAAGTGGTTTCACATTGTAAAAGAGGTGTTGGAACTTGTTTCAAGTTGTTCATAGTGTACATAATGTATTTTAAGAGTTTTAAAATATTTTTGAGCTGCCCATGAGGCCTTTTATCTACCTTGTTGCTCTTGGCTACACTCATGATCTACACATAGCCAATACATACCTACAAGAGCCATTGTTGATGTCATGTTGAGGGGAGTAAAGATTGACATGGTTCCAAATTATTAGGATTGATATAAATTTATTGACATGTTTGATGAAATAATACAAGGTTCATAATCATAGATAATCTTCATACTGCTTATATTCAACTCATGGTTTGTACACCAAATATCCACCTACAGGTGGTTAAGTAGGGGACAAAATGTTTGTATGGAGAGAATGAAATAGTTTGACACCTCCTTGAAGTATTGGTATGATATTAAATCCTTGAAAAACCCATAAAAAGTGTAAAATGGGAAAAATAAGTGTGTAACCATGTTAAAGAGATAAGGATATGAGTTTAGGAAAGATTTCCCTAAAATATCAAAACAGAGCTCTATAGGGTTTTTGTAGACTCTTTATGACATATTTGAAAAAGGTTTCAAGGCATAAAATCAGGTGAATCTTGTATCCTCTATTGTATATAAGAGATATACCAAAGGTGGGACTAATAAAGTCAATGCAAGGTGGAATTTTAATACCTCAAAGTTACCCTAAAAGACATTGAAATCTTGCAATAATGTCTATAGTTTGAGAGCTTGAATGATATTTGGTATTTAGAAGTAAATAGGACAAAAAATCATGGTTATGATGGCTAAAATGGTTAAATGATATGAAGAATGTCATGGAGACCATCAGTGTATATTTTATGCATAATTTTCAAGATTTATGACTACCTACAAGTGTTCACACTTAGGGATTAGACACCTATAATAGGGTCAAAATAGTGACCTTAATTTGATGCCTAATTGGTGCTTTAAGACTCTAAATAAGTGAATGATAGCTCATGTATATAAATTTTAACCTCAAGGTATTAAAATTAGGTTCAATGAGAGTCTCTAATCATCATGGATAGTCATAAATAGAAGCAAGACACTTATAACATGTCCTATAGCAAAGTATCTCAATATAGGCTAGTGACCCAACATTGATGATATAATGGTGTTTGAGGTTTTCAATGGAGAATTATAGTTCAAAAAATAATCTTATGACCATAAAAATTTAAAATAATTTCTTCAAACATCATAATACAAATCTCAGGAGCTATTATACACCTACAACAGTCTACAAACAGGGTGTCCCCGTCATAACAAAAAATAAAACTCAATTTTCAACTCAGGGAGTATATAAGGTGAACATAATGTATTAGAAGATATAAAATGGTTTTTTTAATAATTTTTCAATGGATATTATTTTAACACTATACCCAAGCCTCAAGGAAGCAAATGTAACCTATAAGCTTCTCTCAAAAGGCATGTGTCTCAATGTAGTAGAGAAAAACTAAATTGAGAAGCTTTAGAGCATAAGCATGGTTATAAAGAGTTTTCACCTAATGAAATAACATTCTACATCTAAATTAAGGTTTTTTTGACTTCATAAGGACAAACAAGAATACAAAAATCCTACACATGTCTCTAAAACCCCTGTATACACCTACAACAGGGTACAAACTAGTGAAGGTAGGGTAATACATAAACATGTGAAGGGAAGAGATGAAGGTTCAAATTAATATAAGGTGGTTAATGATATTAAAAAATGTATTTAAATAATCCCAATTATTTTACTAGTTTAATCATCCACCTTCCCTATTTGGTCAAAAGCCATCATTCCATATAGTTGCTCCAAGAAACCATGTAACTCAATAGGCAAGCATGAAAAATCCAAGGATGAAGAAGGTTTTTATGTGAATTCAAATATTCATAAGAATTAATTTATTATTAGTAACATGATTAATGAGACTAGGAGTTTTTTTTTGGTTTGGAGAGGTCAATCTTAGGTAGATTTGAGAAAAATGTAAGAAAACAAGATTTTTAGAGGCCTTTTTTGGGCATTTTGAGCTGGTTAGGCATCTAAATCAAGGAATACAACTAAAAAATCTAGTAAAAATAATAATAAATAATTTTTATAACTCAAAAAATACTCAATTTTACTTTGGTATGATAGATATACCTCATTATTTTGTCTTAGAGATTAGCAAGTCTAGGAAAATCAAGGTTTAGCAAAGCAAGATAGTGAGTACAAAATGGTCGAAGGGTTTGGTATGGAACTTTGGGAACCTAGGGAAACATATAATGAGTTTTATGGAAGAAAAATAAGGTATAATAAACACTATTTTATTCTTATACCTCCCAAGATGACCTAAATACCCCCTACACACAATCCAACTAGGCAAGCTTTCACTAGGCCTAGTTAGTGAATGAAAGAAAATGAATAAGTGGAGTGCTTGAGAGGTTATGTGATGGTTTAAAAAGATTTAATTAATAATTAATATACATTATAAACTATACTAACCATGAAATATCATTCCAAGTTCCAAAGCTAACTAGGTGTAGGTTAGGCCTATTAGGCCTTCAAAGGACCTAGAACCAATTTAGGTTCCATGTTCATTTCCAATTCTTGGTGGGATATACAGATGATTTAAATATGATAAGGGGATTAAATTAGACCTATATAATATTTTTTAATGCAAGGAAACCTATGGAAAATCTACTTATAGCTCAGAGAGATTTTAAACATGCAAAAAAAGTAGAAACTAGCTCGATGGGGTATCTTTAAATGTTTATATCTCCTATAAGGATTTGGAAGGGAAAAAAAGGAATTGGGAGGGGTTATAAGGTCATATTTTCATAAATTTTTTGCCATTTATTGGTAGATATAATGTCAAATATTTATGAACAAATATTAAAATTAAAAACTAACTAAAACCCTATTAAAATCTCAATCAAGACTCGATGGAGAAAACAAGTTTGGAAACATGTCCTAATGACATAGTTTATAAATGAATTTTATTGGACCATGAAGAATACTCCCTCAAGCTATCTCCCACCAAGATGAGTTATACTAAATCATATAGATAGGGTGAAAAATAAGGTATTTGTTTTTATTTTGCAGGTTCTATGAGTTTTCAAAATATGCAATTAGTTTTAAGGAAGGATATAAAAATTTTATAACCCCTTAGGGTAATTTCATGCCTCGAAAAATCTTCTAAGTGTTCAAACAATAGCCTTCATCTCATCTAGTCAAAATTGGCATAGTGGACATAAGGGTGAGATGGGTGAAAACTCTAAATGTGATCCCTTTTAAGGTGTACCTAAGAAATCTAAGGCCATGGATAGTATTTATAAGTGTCATTAAATGTATCCCATGGATTTTCATGGAAAACTAATTCTATTTTTGAGGCCAAGTGTGAGGGGTGATAGAAAGGAGGGTTTTTTGAGACTACAGGCAGTGATGGATTCCTCTCAGATGATTTTAGATGATTAAGACAAAAATTAATTCATGGAGAGGCATGTATAAAAGCCTTACCTCTCCTCCCAATCATCATACCTATCCCTAGGTAGTTTTGGGACATTCAAATAGGTTCAAATTATGAAGGCAATTTTTTGAGCCAAGACTGGGAATTTTATGCCATTTTTCATAAGTTTCATGACTTGTATGGACACTTGGGTATCCTAACATTTAATGTTTCATTAAATATATTTTTATCATGAAATTTTAACCTATTTTATTATATTTAAAAGTGGCCAAGTGACCTTTGGACTTCCCTTGTCTTGCTCTTCTCTCAAAGGCTATAAATATTGACTCTTTTGGCTCTTTTTGGTATCCTCCATTGGTTGATGGTGAAACCCTAGACAATTTTGTACTTGAATGTATCTTTAAGAAATAAAACAAGTAAATTTACCTACTTACATGCTATAAAATTTAGTGTTATTGTAATCTTGTTGGTCTTGTCTAGTAGAAAATCATCTTTTCTAGCATGTTATACTTGATTATTCACCAAGTGTGCAGAAGAGTAATTGTTATAGGTCTTTGTTAGTGTTCAATTTAAATTGTGTAATTTTATTATAAGTGGTTCATGACTTTATTCTCTCAAGGAATAATTCATTTCCCTTATAATTATCAAAATACCTTCTTGAACCTAGCTTATGAAACATTGATGTAACAATTTGTCTTGTGTTGTGAGTTTTATGTAAGAGAAGCTTTGTTTTGCTTTAAGTAGTATAAGTTTAATTAATAGGAGGAAATAAATTATTGGTGCATCACCTTTTTTATATTTCTTATTTTTTTTCATAACCCTTTTCATCTAAAGCTTATAGGCAAGAAAGTACTTCAAAGAGTGCATCAAAGGAACTAGTCCTTCTAGAGATTCATCTCATCAAATTGTTACACATAACAAGAGAGATGTTTCCATTATCCCACTTGGATGAGGAGAGATAGGAATATATTCAAGGGGTTAAAATCCAAGTGACAACAAGATACATTAAAAATACTTGAACAAGTAGACCTACTTTAAGACCAGTTATCCAGGTTTAGTTTGGTAACCAAACAACCTAGTGGAAGATAGGAAACCTTGACAAACACCATGAATCCTAGTAAAGGAAAATCAAGAAAAATTAAAAATGTAGACAAACCTCCTCCTTTATATCTATCCATAATTATTGGATATGACTTGGTATATAATTGTCACATTGATAGTAGAGATATTACTTATGTCATGCCCAAGCAAGCAGCTGATAAATTAAACTTAAAGTATGAGACTCATGTCAAAAGAGTGATATAATTGGATGGGTCAGATCTAAAACCATTGGTATAATAATAGTTTTGAAAATTATTCTTCATGTTATTCCTACCTTCACCATTTCTCAATATGTTGTAGTGGTAGATGTGCCTCCTTATTTTTCACTTTGTTTGTCAATAGAGTTCACTACTAAAATTGGATGTTACCTGACTTAAGACTAGTCCTACATGGGTTTTAAGACTAGATATGGTACAAAAGTGACAATCAAATTAGAACCTCTCTCTAACTTTCATTTTAAACCATATTTGCATTATACCTCTAATATGAACTACAATGTCATTGAAGAAGATGATCACCCTAGTGATCAAGAACCTCTAACACTCCTTGATGGCATATCTAATTTATATCTTGATGAATGGGGAGTTGAGCCAGGTGGATTTGAAGAAATTGGTCTTAGAACTTAAATAATCCATGAATATTATGATGTAATCCTTGAGTTAAATCATGGTAACATTAGAGAACAAGTTACATGGGTAAACTATCTTGTACACATAAGTGATGATGTTGAGCTATTGGCTATGAAAAATCATTACATTCTTGGTGAACACTCAATTTTGCCTGTCAAAGAAGAGAACACTCTTAAACCTAAACCTCAATAATAAGTAGATGGCATGTGGAAATAGGTCAATGTCATTGTGTAGGAGTTTGATGAATTGAGTAGGCTTGCACCCTTCCAAAAAGAGGGCATACCTGATGTTACGTTCAACCATGTTTCCAATGAGTACAAAGATGATCTTGATATCTATACAAAGTAAGACAAAACCTTGGTAGAAAAAGATGTGGTTGATGAGCATAAGGAATATTTTGAGGTCTCAACTAAGCAAGAAACAACTATGGTAAATCAATAATATGGTATTGATGACTTACAACAATAAGCATATCATGTATCAAATGTATTTGAAGTTGATAATGTTGTGGTGATCTCCAATGATTAGACTGAAGGCTATTAAGTGAGATTTAAAAAGTATTAGCCAATTAAAAATCCAAATAAGATTATAAGAGAGATGGGTGGAGTAGTCATGAGATCTCTAAGTAGTACACTTATAGCAAATAAAAACCCCAAAATGGGTAAATCATTTGACTATCTACATAAACAAGTATTCATTGACAAGTATGCATCACATGAAGGTTTATTTTATTAGAGTAGCATTGATGTAAAGATAATTTTCTTTGATCCTAGTTGAATTAATGAAGAAGGTTCTTCACCTCAAGTGTCTTGAGGTATTGTACATATTAGGATAGGTGTGTTTCCTTTTAGTTGTTGTGTGTGTTCCCTAAGTGTTCATGAGAACACAAGTTTGTGACTTGTTTTCTCATCTTGTGTGTTTGTTTCTTTGTTATGTTTGGTGTGGTTTGGTGTATGGGTGACTCCATTAACCAAGGATAAGATAAAGATACTATTCCTTAGCATAGTAGGCTTACTACCCCTAGGAAATCATTGTTACCAAATTTGTCCTTAGGTCAAATTTAGTTAACCCCTATAAATTCAAACTTTATATAAGGTATTGATAAGTCATAAAATGGTCACATGGTCATTTTTAGGGTAACATTATATGTTTCATCTTTGTCATATGTGTCATTGTCTTAATATTCCTCTATGTCACATTTTTGGTCACTTTAGGTTACTTGTAAGGTTTCTAACCAAAATTCAAGTGTTTTAAGAAGATATATAACATACCATATGTTAGAGGATGTCAAAAACTATTTTGAAAATGAAAAGGATGTAGGTTAAACATGGAAAGAAAGAGATCATTGTAAAACAAGTCATTTTTTATTGTTGTACAGACTGTAAGATAGTTTTGGCACATGTGACTACTCATGAGTGTTATTTAAGATCTCCAAAGTCAATCTCCATGCTTAAAGTTGCTTTGACAACTCCAAAAATGGTGAAAAATAATCTCTCTATCCCATCACTCTCTAGGACAAGCCAAAAAGGTCAACCAATTTTCTATTGGTACATATAGGTGGATGAGAATTGGTCTGAGTGAACTTGGGGGTTGAAAGTAGTCTTTGTGAGCTCTCATTCCATGGTCATGGTTTGTATATTGGTGGTCCATAATTTATGATTATTGAATTGTGGATCTAAAATATTCATTAATGAGCTAGCATAGTAACCATCAACAATTTGGACCAATCGACATCGATTGGGTCGACCGACATCGATTAGAACTGGTCAAGGGTCGATCGACATCGGTCAGGGGTCAACTGACATCGGTCAAGGGTCAGTTGACATTGGTCATCTATAGACTAACACCGACACCTGTGCATTTGCATGCATTTAGAGAATTAGATTTGTTCTAATTTTAGGAGAATATTTGGTTTACATGTAAAGACTAATCTTAGTCTTGAGTCTATTTTTCTAATTATTGTTTGCCTTGGATCCTATTTAAGAGACCCATGGGGCAGTATTGTAATTAAGAGAAGGGAATAATAACTTAGTTATTGAGTTTATTGTAATTGATTGAGAGAGAGAGAGAGAGAGAGAGAGAACTCTTGAGGGAGAATTACTGTACACCTATGAGGTGTGGGAAGAGTGAGATTTATTCATTGTATTTCCTTTTGGAAGAGTTTAATAGAGATTGGTTGTTTCTTGTATCTCCTCTTATTTGCTATTTGCTATTTCTAGTTACTTATTACTTCTGGTTTAATTTCATGTTTAGTTGCTTATACAAAAGTAATCAATTATACTCCAAGTTCCTAATAGAATTGGTTTGAGTGAACTTGGGGGTTGAAAGTAGTCTTTGTGAGCTCTCATTCCATGTTCATGGTTTGTAGATTGGTGGTCCATACTTTATGAACAAAAACTAAGACTATTAGTACCTCCAAACTTCTTATAAATCATTTTTGTCACTTGGATTTTCACCCCTTAAGGAGATGCCTATCTCTCCTCATCTAAGTGTCATAATGGAGACATCTCACTTATTGTGGGTAAACAATTTTGTAATATGAATCTCTAGAAGGGCTAGTTCCCTTGATGCACTCTTTAAAAAACTGTCTTACCTATCAACTTTGTATGAAAAGGGTTAAGAAGACAAAATAAGAAAACTAAGGGTGATGCACCAATATTGAATTTACTCTTATTTAATGAACTTATACTACTTAAAGATAAACAAATCTTCTTTCACAAAAAACTCACAATTCAAGATGGATTATCACATCAATGTTTCATATGCTAGGTTCAAGAGGTATTTTTATGCTTAGGAGGGTAATGGCTGATTCCTTTGTGGAACATAGTCATGAAGCACTTCTAAAACACACATACACTTAAAAATGAACACTAACAAATATGTGCAATAATTACTCTTCTACACATTTAGTGAACAATCAAGGATAACAAGCTAAAAAAGATGATTTTTTACTTGACAAGACCAACAAGATTGTAATAACACTCAATTATACAACATGTAAGTAGGAAAATTTACTTGTTTTATTGATTAAAGAGACATTCAAGTATAAAATTGGCTAGGGTTTCACCATCAACCAATGGAGGCTACTCAAAAGACCCAAAAGAGTCAATATTTATAGCCTTTGGAAGAAGAGCAAGACAAGGGAAGTCCAAAGGTCACTTGGACACTGGTAAAGAAAATAAAATAGGTTAAATTTGCATGAGAAAGAGATGTGAAACAAATCATTAAATTTCATAAGGTCAAAATGTTCATACAAGTCATGAAACGTATGAAAATTGGCATAAAACTCACTGTCTTAGCTCAAAAAGCTACCTTCATGATTTGGACCTATTAAAACGTCTCAAAACTAACTAGGGATAGTTATAATGGTTGGTATGAGAGGGAAGTATTTTATACATGCCTCTCCATGCATTGGTTGTATTCCTACTCATTTGAAAACTCTTGGAAGGAAGCCATCACTACCTGTAGTCTAAAAACCTCCTCTTTTTATCACCCCTCACATTTGGCCTCAAAATTAGCATCAATTTTCCATGAAAATATTTGATAAGGATTGGATGAAACTTGGTAAGACCCACCTTAAAATGACATCCACTTGAGGTTTTCACACTTCCCATCCTTATGTTCACTATGCCAATTTTGATTGGTTGAGATGAGAGCTCTAGTTTGAACACTTAAGAGTTTTTTCTTGGAATAAAATGACCATAGGGGGTTATTACAAGTCCATATATTCATTCCAAACTTGATTTAATATTTATATCTATTCTAACACCTAAAAAACACAAAAAATGGTAAAAAACCCTATTTACCCCCTATACATACAATTTGGTGTATCTAAAAAGTATGTGAGGGAGCCTGAGTGAGTCCTTGATAAGGTCTAATAGCTTTCATGGTTAAACTATGTCATCTAGATAGCTCTCCAATCTTGTTTTCTCCATCAGGTCTTAACTGAGGGTTTAATAGGGTTTTAGGTATTTTTTAGTCTGAAGCTTTATTCATAAATTTTTGAAATTGTAATTTTCAAAAAATTCCACAATATTGATTTTTAGGGACCCTAATAACCCTTCCAAAACCCTTTGGTTCCCATGCAAACTCTTAGAGGAGATATGAACACTTGAAGTCACCCCATCGAGCTAGTTTCTACCTTTCTTACATGCTTGAACTCTTTTTGAGCTATTATCTTTAATATATGTTCATCTACATAATAAAATTTAAAACCTATCTAATTCCATATCCCTAACATTTTCCAATCAACTAGATATCCCTCCAAGAGTTAGAAGTGAATATGGACCCCTAATTGGCTCTAGGTCCTTTGAAGGCCTAAAGGGTTTAACATGTACCTTGCAAGTTTGAGATAATTAAAATTATATCTTATGGTTGTTCTAGTATTTCATGATTATTAATATTTCATTAAATCTTTTAATATCACCACATAACCTCCCAAGCACTCATATTCTTCATTTTTCCTCATTCACCAACTAGGCCTAGTGAAAGCTTGCCTAGTTGGACTAAGTGTAGGGGTATTTTGGTCACTTTGAAAGGTCTGAGCCTGAATTAGTTATTATATGGCATCTAATTTCCTTCCATAAACTTCAAAATATGTTTATTGATGTTTCCAAATCTCCATATCAATCCCTTTTCTCATTTTGTACTCACTAGCTTGCTTTATTAACCCCTGATTTTCTTGGATGGGTTGACCTTTGAGATAAAATAGTGAGATATATCCCTCATCCTCAAGTAAAATTTAATATTTTTTAAGTTATTAAATTTATTTATGATGATTTTTACTAAAGTTTTTATCTATATTTCTTGATTTAGGTGTCTAACCAGCTCAAAATGTCCAAAAAAGGCCTCTAAAAAGCTTATTTCTCGCACCTTTTCCCAAATCCACCTAAGAGTGACCTTTCCAAGCTAAACCAATAATCTTAGGTTCCATAAACATTTTATTAATCCTCAATTTATTCTTATGAATCTTTGAATTCATATAAAACACCTCTCTTCTTTAAATTCCCTATATTCATCTATTGAGCAAAGAGGCTTCTTGGAGCAACTATACAGACTGATGACCTTTGACCAAGTAGGGAAGAGTGGTTGAGCATATTGAATGGGTCTTTGAGTGTGAATAAATATTTTTAATCATTCATAAACCATTCTAAGTTTCTATCAAACACTCACTTTCTTCCCAGATAAGTCCCTCTTTTTACCTTACCTTCACCAAGACTGCCCCCTACTGTAGGTGCATATAGGGGTTTAGGGAGGTCTGTGTAGGTGTGTTTCATCATGTTTGGAGATATGATATTAATTAATATGTTCATAGGTAATTTCATCATGTCCAATTTCTCTTTAACTCCTCAATTTCACTTTGACCCTCAAAATTGAGTCCCTCCATACCTAATTGAGAAACCCTACCTGTAGGTTAAATTTGCTTCTTTAAAACTTGGTCATAGTGTGAAAATAATCTCCATTTAACCATGATAAAAATAACCATTTTATATCTTCCTATACATTATACTCACCTTATAAACTCCTTGGGTTTATAACTGAGTTAATTTTTACCATGATTGAGACACCCTATTTTTAGACTTTTGTAGGTGTGTATTAGCTCTTTAGACCTGGGTTATGATGTGAAAGGATTTACTTGAACCCCCCTAAGGTCACAAAGTATGTGTTTGAACTAGTATTATTTCTAAAAAACTTTAAAACATCACCTCATCAATTAAGGTCATTTTTTATTTGTCTTGCCTATCTAACCCATGTATGTGTCTATTATCTAGTAGGAAACTTGTAAGTGGCCATAGGGATTACAAAACCATGTCTGAATATTATCTTGAAAATACTCAATCCATTTTGTATCATTCATCCAATTAAACCATCTTAGTCATGAGATTTTATCCTATGTTTCTCCTTAGGGTGTCAAAAGACCATTCAAGCCTTCAAACTTGTAGATGCTAATGCTTGATTTCAGTGTTTTTAGAGGTATATTTGAGGCCTTAAAAAACCTCTTTCCACTTAATGTTTTTTCTCCATTATTGTAATAGGTCTTTTTTATGCTAGGGGATACAAGAATCATCTCATTATAGGCTTTGAAATCCTTAGAAAACATGTTATGAGGGGTTCACAAAAACCCCATGGAGCTTTGTTTTGGCATTTTAGGGAAAGTTTCCCTAAACTTAGTCATCATCTTCAAACATGATTTACACACTTATTCTTACCTATTTGACACTTTATTTGGGTTTTTCATGACTTCCTTATCATTCCAAGATATTAAGGAAGTGTCAAGTTGTTTCAACCCTTCCATACAAACATCTTGGTCCCCTACTCAACCACTTGTAGGTGGGTATTTTGATGGACAAACAGTGAGTTGAAAATGAGCAATATGAAGGGTATCCATTACTATGAACTTTCTATGATCTCACCAATAATCTTAATGCACTTATAGAAATAATAAGAGGTTATAACACACATCAACCTTTCCACACCTTAGTATGACATCAATAAAGGCCCTGTAGGTGTACATTGGGCATGTTATACAGGTAGGGAATGACATGGGGGAAAAACATGGTGAATATCTTAAAAACAACTCAAATTCATTGCAAAACTTTAAGTACATGATCTCCACCAAGAACACCTTGAAACCAGTTCTAACACATCTTCTCCAACATGAAAATCACTCGCATACACATGGAATAGAGTAAGTAGGGGCATCAAATGATAATTTGGCATTATGGATAAGTTTATGATCAAACTTAAACTTACATAAAAATATCAAGTGGAATCTCCTCATATATTTATGACTTAGATAACTATCACATTCTGATTACAACTTCATGGACAAGATAAACAAGCTTATACAGGTGACTGCAACTGAGGTTAGGCATGGAGTTGACTATGAGAGATGGCAAGGCTGCAAGCTACCCAAAATATGATATGATGAAATAAAAACATGGAGGGACATATTAATATGACCATGATACTTGTGTAGCATTTAACAAATGCATTAGACCTCAAAAGGAAAACAACACTCTACAAATAAGAAAGACTTTGATTGAGACTACACATGGTGGCACCTTCCTGCAAGATGAAATAACCTGCTCATAAAAACATTATGAAACATTAAAATAAGAATGTATACCATTTTATAAGTTATCCAACATCCTTTAGAGCCAACATCACTAACTAGTTCATACAAATTTGACCAAAATAGAGAAAACCCTATAGGGTGCATGAAATTGCTAGCAAAAAAGTATAGTCGGCTTGTAAAGGATGATTCATAGATAAATTTTGATCAATAATTGCACTCTTGTTATTGAAATTAATCTATATTAATTTAATATCACCTCCCAAAATCATTTGTCTTAAAACCTCTTGAGCTATCTATACTAAGCACAAACCTGTAGTTCACTTTTATGTGTCTAGAAAACCAAGAAAGGAGCATAATGGTTTTGGATTTAAAATATCACTTTTAGAGAGAAAAAAAACATTTAAATGAGTGTTATTAAGGTTAAAAATCTTTTCATTATCTTCTCCCATATGGAACACTTCCCCATGGGCCGTACAAGTGCCATTTTTTCCCTTTTTTAGTTGATTTATTGGATTTAAGTTAGACAACCTACAACATTCTGATGTGACTAACATCCATAAAATTTAAACTAACCTCTTGGATTTTTTCAATAAAATATGACACTTTGACACCTTGGGAACCATTCCAATTGCATTTAAGACTCTTAAAAGCACATTAAATGACTCAAAATGATAAATAAACTAATTAAACCATGACTAAGGCTAGAAATATATTAGATAACATTAAATTAACCATAATATATCCTATGAAAAATATTTATACCCATATAACATCCATAAAACCAAGTTTTTTACCTATAAGGGTCCAAATTTGACCTAAAAGTCAAATTTGGTCAACAAATTGATGACTCATAGGGGTAGTATGCCTGATATAATAAGGACCAGTAGCCTTATCCTATCAAGGTCCAAGGGATTCAATGATTTATTGAGTAAAACTAGAAATAAATTGCATAAAACACACACAAAATAACCACAACACACTACGAAAACACAAAGCAAAGCAAGACACTAACAAGACTCACACATGTGCATAAGCACTTAGGGAAAACAAGGAAAACAACAACTATGTACAAGGGGAGAGGATAACCTTAGTATAAATGTTTGAGATATATCCCATTTAATGGGATATGAAACTCCTCTCCATCCAACTTTGAGAGTTGAAAAGCATTGTGTTGCTTGCATTGGTGTTAACATAAGGACCAATCCACAAAGCATCAAACTTTGTGTGTTTTACAATCTTAGCCCTATCTTCATCTCATTTTATAATAATTTCCTCCTCTTGGAAGCTTTTTTTCATGGATTTTTTGTCAAATTACCTCTTTGTTTGATCTTGGTTAACTCTCATATATTGTAAAGATTGATCTCTTATCTCTTTAAGCTCCATCAACTCACACAACTTGACTTTTATGCTTTCATTTTCCATCAACTCCAAGTAATAAGTGAGATCCAAAGCTGGTAACTCAAGTGAAATAGGTATTATAGCCTCTCTCCCATAAACAAGTGTATATTATGAGTTTCCAATTGCTCTCTTAGGGGTGATCCTATCGTCCCAAAGAGTTATCTTCAACTTGGAATGCAAAGTCCTTTGGTTTTCCTCTATTTTCCTCTTTATGATCCTGATTAGATTCTTATTGATGGACTCATCTAGTCCATTACCTTATGGATAATGGTTAGAGGAATTAATAATATAGATGTCATGTTTCAAATCCCACTCACTTGTCTTCATTCCAAGGAAGCCAATGCATTATCTAAAATTATTTTTGAAGGAGCCCCAAACCTTATCACTATGCCTTCATAAAAGTCTAGAACTAAACTTTCAATTACTTCCTTGAGAGTAATAGCCTCCACCCCATCTTGTAAATTAATTTTTAGTAGTCAACACCCACTGATTGGGCCTATGAAATCTAAACCCCATTGCATAAAAGGTTGGTCTATTTGTATTGGATGAAGAGGCAAGTATACAAGATTTTTCTTACCATAAAAGGGAGTACATTTTAGACACTTATTTACCCAAGCATGGGTGGCTTTGGACAAACTAGGTAAAAAGTATCCAACTTTTATTATCTTAGCAATTGTGATTCTTGGAGCAAAGTGAAAACCAGCTAGTCCATCATGAAACTCAAGAAATATTTTCTCAACTTGATCTAATTCAACACACCTTAATAGCACACCTAATAAGTCCTTCCTAAAAAACACTCCATCAACAAGTACATAAGGAATAGATTGTAATTTGAAGTACCTTCTTTTAGCTATATCTAGGCCCTGTGGACACTCACCGGTTTGAATAAAATATATCATATCTTGTGTCTAAATACTCATTGATGAATATGCAATTATCATAGGGTCATCATGAAGTCCTAAAAAATCCTCTTTTTTTCCCTTCAAATCTAAAGCAAGATGCTCACATAACCACTTTCCTTTCACTAGCTTGGTTGTCTTGATTTATACATTATACTCCATCACTTTTGTGATCCAACTAGCTTTTTTTTCATTCAAATCTCTACCCAAAATGAAGTCTTAGACACTAGGATAAGGTACCAATATGTGAATCTCATTTTTAGATAAGATATGCCTAAACTTATTTATACTTATAATAACTAGAAGTACTTGCTTCTCAACATAGGTATATCTTACCTCATAGCCCTCCAATAATTGACTAAAGAAGGCAATAGGTTTCTCCAAATTTTATTCATTTCATTGAGTAAGCATGGAAGAAATTACCTCATCATTTCCAAAGTTATACAAGTTGAAGTCCTTTGAGAAATTAGGACTTGAAAGAGTTGGAGCTTGGGAAATAACTTGTTTAATCTCTTCAAAACTCTCCTTTTTATTCTTTTTAAAGTGAACACTTCATCTTTGCTTAGAATATAGGTTATAGGCTTGACTAAATTATAAAAATCAAGAATGAACCTCCTTATGAAATTTATTTTTCCAAAGAAACTTTGAAAACCTTTCTTGTGTTTGGGTAAAGCCAATGTCAATATTGTACTCACCCTTTTAGGATCTATGGATAGGCCCTTCTTTGAGACAATATATCCTAAAATTTTACCTTCATGGATATAAAACACAATTATTTAGGTTGAAAGAGATTCCAAACTCCCTAAATCTCTCAAAAATCTACCTAAGGTGATTCAGGTGATCCTTTACATCCTTATAAAAAATTGTGATATCATCAAGATACACCAACATAATTTCATTTATTAGACCTTGAAAATCCATATCCATTACAAATTAAAATTTATCTCCATCATTATATAAGCCAAAAGGAATTTTATTATAAGCATATGTACCTCATTTAGTATTAAAATTTGTCTTATATTGGTCACTTTACTTTACCAAAATCTGATTATACCTGGAATATCAATCAAGGAGAGAAAACCTTTCACTACTTTCCACAACTTTAAAAATATTATTCATGGAAGGAAGAGGATTATGGTCCTTCAAGGAAACTCTATTCAAGTCCCTAAAATCAACACATAACCTGATTTACCCATTCTTCTTCCTTATCAGGACTAAGTTTGCCAACCAAGATGAATGCTTAATAGAAAAAAGATCTTGGACTTAATCAACTTTATAAGCTCCTTTCTCATGAGAGGATCAATCATAGGATTTATTGGCCTTTGTCTTTGCTTGATAATCTTAGCATTATCATCTAGCTCTATGGTATGTTGAGCTAAGTTTGGATCAAATCCCTTTAAATCACTATATTCTCATGTAAAGACATTAAAAAAATCCTAGCATAACTTAATTAAATCATGTTTCTCTTCACTATTACATACCTTTCTAAGAGTAAACAACTTATCTTTGAATATTTGTACTCTCTCATAGTTTTATTTCTTAGTATACATGCTTATCTTCTCTTTCTTCAATTGATCATCGTCATTGAAGATACTCTCAAGTGTGACTAAGATGAAAAGTGTTATTTGTTGGTCACTATCAAACACTTTATAATTAGTGACATTATCAGGTATGGAGGGCCTTACAATCACCTTGAGATGTGGCTAGTTCTTATCTTCTCCTATCCCCTTTAGAACATCAAATTGAGCTCCAATTGCCTCCAACCTATCAACATGTTTGTTGTCCTTTCTTGGGATAGATTAGATGTTGAAGGCTTGGAAATATTTCACAAGATCCCACACTCTATAGTTATAAGACTTAAGAAAAGAGTTCTTATTCACATTTTGGCCTCTTACTTGATTCACAATCAATTCACTATCACCATACACCTATAATTATTTCACACCTCTTTTCCTAGCCCACTCAAGCCCATGAATAAGGTCCTTATATTCTAACACATTACAAGTAAAAGAGAAGTGAAATTTTAAAGTGGAATAGTACCTTTCTTTGTGTGGTGAAACCAACATTTCTCTACCACCTACCCCAATTTTGCTTCTAGATCCATCAAAGAATAGCTATCATAAACCATTAATGTTTTCACTTGGCTTAATCAAGTTTGGCATGAAACAGTCCTCCTCATGGATGAAAGAGGTCTTTTTTGGTGACCCATCTAATTGTATAACTCCTTTAGCCATTGGTTCATACTTGAGGCCTAGTTTATCACTATTTACTTGGGCATAACTAAAGTACTAGCCCCACTATCTATGATTCAATTGTGGAATAAGTAATCATCAATGATCAAGGATAAATAAAAATGACTCTTATCATTTTTATTCACTTTCCAACTGAGTTCAATTCACCAAAACAACATTCCCACTCCTAGTTGATCTAACTTGCTTACCTAGTCCATCCAATTCCTTTTGAAGCTTATCTTTTCATCCTAATATTGTCAATGAATCCTTTAAGGAAATTTCATATGTAAATTATTAATCTAATCCAAAACATTGATATAAGGATTTCTCACCTTGAAGGGCTCTTTGGAAGCACTAGTGCCTTCAGGTGTATTTTGTGAAGGTGGATGTGTAGGACCTGGCCTTACATTATAAAACTTCTAATTTTCTTGTAACTTAGGGAATAAGTTAGACCCACCCACCATTGTATATTATTTAAGAGTCAAAATAAGTCATTTATTATCCCATTGTGTCTCTTCAATAACCCTCTTCTTAGATCTAGTGTTAGAGGCCACACTAGTATTCACATTACTTGGATTTCCCAAATGATTGATGACATAAAACTCTCCCTCCAATTGATTTATAACAGTATAATCAGATTATTTTTGTCTATTTTCCATTACATTTTTCATTTACATCTCAAAATTTGGAACTTGAGGTATTTGGCCACCTTGCATTGTCATGCAATGACTAGGCATTTTATTGGCATATGCAACTTGGACTTGATTTTGGTCATAGGAGGGATAACATGGTTGTTCTTGAATAAATTTATTTGGAGTGGGAATAATAACTTTGTAATATGATGGGGTATTAGGATTATAAATTTTGTAAGGTCTATCTTGAGTGATTTTACCTTGTCCTTGATTATTACCTTGGAAAGGAGGCCTATTTATTTGCCCAAACTGATTGTAGGACTAATATGGCCTATAAATTTGAGCTTGTCTTTTTAGGGCAACCAATTCATTAGTAACACTTTGAATCAAAATCTTGACTTAATGGATCTCAATTTTTGGGGTAATGGTAGACTTTTATTGACTAGGCAAAGGAGCCAAGGTAGGTAATGCAACTTGAATATGGGGCTGGAAATCAGGGAACAATGGCATTGGTGGCCTAGGAGTAATCTTCCTTACTTGAACAAGACAATTCTTATAATTGATATCTATCTCATAGGTATCAAATAGTGTATTACCACCCATGGATTGGATCATCATGGATATATCACTATTTAATTATTTTAGATAGTATAAGAAGGCATAATTTGTGGTAGGTCTCACAAGGGTTGGGATCCTATCCCATGTCTTTTGAAATCTAGTGTTAAAATATTGCATAAAATCTTGAGGGGCCCTATTTATAGTGTTCAATTGATTAGCTAATGATAGATAATCACTCTTCTATCCAAACCTCTTAGTCAATGGATCTCCTAGTTCATCCCATGAAGCAATGAAATTTTTAGGTAGAGTCCCATACCAATCTAAAGCTTTCCATTTGAAAGACAATGTCAATAGCCTAATATCCATATTCTCTTGGGTGATATGGTGAATATTACATAAGTTTTCTATGTTTATAATATGTTCAATGGGAGTAATAGTACCTTTCCACTAAAAGATGGAACACTCTTAAAGTTCACTCCAAAAATTTGGTCATATTGGGCAAGATTTAAGGGAGATGATCCAATGAAGGATACAAAATTTTGGTTCCTAGCCATCTTGGAATGTAGACTAAGGGTATCAGAGGTTGAACTTAGTATGAACTTGGACTTATTAAACACCAACTCTCTTGAATAAGGATGAGTATTCATAAATCTAAACCTTTTAATAGAATATAAAGGGAATTACACAAACTCAAAGGGTATACCTTTAGCATCAGACCTAGTAGTCACTTTTGACATGGAATTTAAGGAATGGTCAGTAGCTAGCTGACTTTAGTGGATTCACTAGGTAATAAATGTATATGTTCTTGTAGTTGCAACTATGCTAAGACTAACACCAATCTTGGACGACCTTCTAGGATTTAAATTCCCATCGAGCATGTTAAAAACTATTATCACTTAGATTTTCACCCCTTGAGTATATGCCTATCTCTCCTCATCCAAGTATCATAATGGAGACATCTCACTTGCTGTGGGTAAATAATTTTGTAAGATGAATCTCTAGAAGGGCTAATTCCCTTGATACACTCTTTGAAACACTCTCTTACCTATCAACTTTGTATGAAAAGGGTTAAGAAGAAAAAATAAGAAAACTAAAGGTGATGAACCAATATTAAATTTCCTCCTATTGATTAAAATTATACTACTTATATCTAAACAAAGCTTCTTTCACATAAAACTCATAACTCAAGATGGATTGTCACATCAATGTTTCTTGTGTTAGGTTCAAGAGGTATTTTGATGATTAGGAGGGTAATGGATTATTCCTTTATATAATACATTCATGAACCACTTCTAAAACACATATACACTTAAAAGAGAACACTAAAAAATACCTACAACAATTACTCTTATGCACATTTGGTGAACAATCAAGGATAACATACTTAAAAAGATGATCTACTAGACAAGACTAATAAGATTGTAATAACACTCAATTATACAACATGTAAGTAGGCAAATTCACTTGTTTTATTTCTTCAAAATACATTCAAATACAAAATTGGTTAGGGTTTCACCATCAACCAATAGAGCTTACTCAAAAGAGATAAAAGAGTCAATATTTATAGCCTTTAGAAGAATAGAAAGACAAGGTAAGTCCAAAGGTTACTTGGACACTTTTAAATATGGTAAAAGAGGTTAAATTTGCATGATAAAGAGATTTTAAATTAACAATGTAGTATTAGAAGTTCCAAATGCCCATACAAGTCATGAAACCTATGAAAAGTGGCATAAAACTCCCTATCTAAGCTCAAAAAACTACCTTCATGATTTGGACGTATTTTAACATCCCAAAACTAACTGTGGATAGGTATGATGATTAGAATGAGATTAAAGGATTTTATATATGCCTCTCTAATCATTTGTTGTAATCTTACTCATCTAGAAAATCTTGAAAAGAATCCATCACTGCATGTAGTCTAAAAAAATCCTCTTTATATCACCCCTCACACTTGGCCTCAAAATTAGCATCAAATTTCCATTAAAATCCATGGGATGGAGTGGATGAAACTTTTAAATACACTCTATGGCCTTATACTACTTATTTACACCTTAAAAAGACATCTACTTGAGGTTTTCACACTTCTCACCCTTATGTTCACTATGCCAATTTTGATTGGATGAGATGAGAGCTCTAGTTTGAAAACTTATGAGTTTTTTATTGGAATAAAATGAACATATTGGGTTATTAAAATTCCATATATTCCTCCAAAACTTTATTTCATCTTTAGACCTCTTCTAACAGCTACAAAACACATAAAATGGATTAAAACCCCCTATTTTCCCCCTTGTTTGTACAATTTTGTATAGTTAAAAAGTATGTGAGGGAGCCTGAGTGAGTGATCTATGATTTTAAATATATTTCATGGTTATACTATGTCATATGGATAGCTCTCCAAGATTGTTTTCTCCATCATGAAATGATTGAGGGTTTAGTAGGGTTTTAGGCAAATTTTAGTCTTATTATTTATTCATAAATATTTGACATTGGAATTGTCAAAAAATTCCACAATATTTATGTTAAGGTACCCTAATAACCCATCCAAACTACTTTGGTTCCCATTCAAACTTTTAAAGGAGATATGAACACTTGAAGTCAGCTTGTCGAGCTAGTTTATGACTTTCTTGCATGTTTGAACTCTTTTTTAGCTAAAATTATCTTTCCTATAGGTTCCTCTACATACTAAAAGTTCAAAAATTACTAATTACATCTACCTAACATGTTCCAATCAACTAGATATCCCTCTAAGAGTTAGAATTGAATATGGACCCTCAATTGGTTCTAGGTCCCTTAAAGGCTTAAAGGGTTTAGCATGTACCTTGCAAGTTTGATCTACTTTAACTTATATCTCATGTTTGGGATAGTATATCATGCTTATCAATGCTTCATTAAAGCTTTTAATATCACCACACAACCTCCCAAGCACTCCTCTTCTTCCTTTTCGCTCGTTCACCAACTAGGCCTAGGGAAAGATTGCCTAGTTAGACTGAGTGCAGGGGTATTTTGGTCATATTAAAAGGTATAATACTAAATTAGTGCTTATATATCATCTAATTTCCTTCAATACACCTCATAATATTTTTTTTCAGGTTCTCAAAGCTCCATATCAAGCTCTTTCCACATTTTGTAATCACTAGCTTGCTTTGTTAAACCCTGATTATTTTCTTGGACTGGCTGGCCTCTAAGATAAAATAGTGAGGTATATCCATTACCCCAAGGAAAATTGAATATTTTTTTAGTTTTTAAAGGTCATGATTATTATTTTTTCCAAAAAATTTATATGTATTCCTTTATTTATGTGTCTAACCAGATCAAAATATCCAAAAAAGGCCTTTAAAAAGCATATTTCCTGCACCTTTTCCCAAATTCACCTAAGAGTGACCTTTCCAAGATAAACCAATGATCTTGTGTTCCATGAAAATTTTATTAATCCTAAATTTATTCTTATGAATATTTTAACTCATTTGAAACACCTCTCTTCTTTATATTCCCCATATTCATCTATTGAGCAAAGAGGCTTCTTGGAACAATTGTATGAACTAATGACCTTTGACCAAGTAGGGAAGAGTGGATGAGAATATTGAATGGGTATTGGAGAGTGAATAAATATTTTTTATAAGTCATAAACCATTTTAAGTTCCTATTAAACACTCACTTTCTTCCCAAACAAGTCCCTCTCTTTACCTTACCTTCATTAAGATTGCCCACAATTGTAGGTGCATACAGGGGTTTAGGGAGGTCTATGTAGGTGTGTTTCATCATGTTTGAAGATATTATATTAATTAATATGTTCATATGTAATTTCATCAGGTCCAATTTCTTTTTAAATCCTTAATTTCAATTTGAACCTCAAAACCGAGTCCCTCCATACCTGACTGAGAAACCCTACCTTTTTACCCTGCCTGTAGGTTACATTTGCTTATTTGATACTTGGTCATAGTGTGAAAATATTATCCATTGAACCATGAGAATAATAAAAAATTTATATATTCATATACATTGTGATCACCTTATAAACTCCTTAGGTTCATAATTGAGTTTCTTTTTACCATGACTGAGACACCCTATTTTTAGACTATTATAGGTATGTACTAGCTCCTTAGACTTGGGTTATGATGTTAAAGGATTTACTTAAACCACCCTAAGGTAAAAATGTATGTTTTTGAACTATTACTCTTATTTTAAATCCTTAAAACATCACCTTATCATCAATTAGGGTCACTATTTGTTTGTCTTACCTATCTGACCCCTGTATGTGTCTATTCCCTATTAGGACACATGTAGGTGGCCACAAGGCTTACAAGACCATTTATCAATCTTATATTGAAAATATTCAATATATTTTTGTGATATTTTTCTAATTAAACCATACTAGTAATGATATTTTGTCCTATTTTTCTCCTTAGGATGTCAAAATACCATTCAAGCCTTCAAACCTATAGATGTTAGTGCTTGATTTCAATATTTTTGGAGGCATATTCGAGGCCTTAAACAACCTCTTTCCACTTAATATTTTTCTCCATTATTTTTGTAGGTCTTGTCTATGATATGGGATACAATAATCATCTCATTAGAGGTTTTGAAATCCTTGGGAAACATGTTGTGAGGGGTTCACAAGAACCCCCTGAAGCTCTATTTTGGCCTTTTAGGGAAAGTTTCCCTAAACTCAGTCATCATATTCAAACATCAGTTACACATTTATTATTACCCATTTGACACTTTATTTGGGTATATCATGGATTATTTATCATACCAATATCTTAAAGAAGTTTCATGTTGTTTCAACCCTTCCATACAAATGTTTGGGTCCCTACTAAGCCACCTATAGGTGGGTATTGCATAGACAATGAGTTGAAAATGAGCAGTATGAGGATATCCATGAATATGAAATTTATATTCTCTCAAAAATAATCCTAACTTAGTTATATAAATACTAATATGTTGTAACACACATCAACCTTTCCACACCTTAGTATGATGTTAGCAATGGCCCTATAGGTGTACGTTGGGCATCTTATATAGGCAGGGCATAGAATGGGGCAAAAACATGTTTGTGAATAGATTAAAAATAAATCAAATTAATTTCCAACCTTAAATTACATGATATCTATGAATAAAAAAATTGAAACCATTTCCAACACATCTTATCCAATATGAAAATCACTTGCATACACATGGAATAGAGCAAGCAGGGGCATTAAATGACTATTTGGCATGGTGGATAAAAATGTGATTAAAATTTCACTTTACAAAAAATACCACATAGACTCTCATAATATATTGATGGCTTATATAACTAACACATTCTAATTACATCTCCACGGATAATATTTAAAAGCTTATACAGGTGACTACAAGTTAGGTTAGGCATGGAGTTGACTATGAGAGATGCCAAGGTTGTAAGCTACCCAAAAGATTATATGATGAAATTAAAACATGTAAGGAGGTATAATATGACAATTAGACCTATGTAACATCATTTCCCAACTACATGATACCTATATAGGAAAACAACACTCTGCAAATAAGAAAAACTTTGATTGAGACTGCACATGGTGGCACCTTCCTCCAGGATGGACTAACTTGCTCATAAAAACATTATGAAACATGAAAATAATAATTGGGACTATCTAAGAAGGTATAAACATCTTCTTTATCCAACATCACCAATTGGTTTATACGGATTTGACCAAAATAGAGTAAAACCTATAAGATGCATGAAATAACTAGCAGATAAGTACAACTTAGAAAGGATGATTCATAAATAAAAATTGATCAATAATTAAAATATTTATATATAAACTAATATATTTGAGTTTACTATCACCTCCCAAAGGCATTTTTCCTGAAACCTCTTTAGTTATTTGTACTAAGCACAAACCTACAGATCACTTTTGTATGTCTAGAAAACCAAGAAAGGAGTAGAATGGTTTTGTATTTAAAATGGAAATTTAAAAGAAAACCAAAAATTTATATAAGTTTTATTAATTTGAATAGGAATTCCATGATCTTATCTCATGTGGCACACTTCCCCATGGGTAGTACAAGTGCCATTTTCTCCCTTTTTTAGTTGGTTTCTCGGATTTTAGTTAGACAACCTAGAAAATTATGATGTGACTAACATCCCTAATAGTTAAACTGACATATTAGATGTTTTCAAGAAAAATAGGACACCTAGGCACCTTTGGAACTATGCCACTTGCATTTATGACTCTTAAAAACACATTAAATTCCCTAAAATGATAAATAAACTAATAAAACAATGACTAAGGATAGAAATACATTAGATAACATAAATTTAACCATAATATAACCTATGAAAAATATTTATACCCATATAAAATATATAAAACCAATTTTTTTACCTATAGGGGTCTAAATTTGACCTAAAAGTCAAATTTGGTCAATAATCCCCAACATCTCAGTTTCTTCATTTGATTGTAATTATCTATGTCAATAAAATGGTGTGCATAGTATTTTAGAGCATATTCATTCATTCCATGTGGTTTTAAATTTGGTTTTAACATATGGATGTCAAAGGATTAGAAAATCACCCTCATTATACTAGAATAGAATCACCATTAAACTCTGTAAATAATGCTTTCATCAAGTGGTAGTGTTTATCTTCTATAAGTGACTTCAAATCAAGGTAATAACCTTATGTATCTCCTATAAAAACATGTAAGATAGTTTCTCCATGGAATATCCGCATTGAAGGACTTAGAATTCGATGGAGATGAGTTTTTAAAATAATAAACAAAGATTGATTAGAGCTCCAATATACACAATAATTTGTAGTCATCTGTAGGGAATACAGTGAATGAAGGAGCTATTCAGAACCCAGGACATAGGTTTTATTAAATTTCATGACTTTAATTAGTTTCTCAAGTCATCCAAGGGTCATTAGCAAAGCCAAGACTCCCTCAAGTAATGTCTATAGGTGAAAGAGTGAGAAAAGTTGTAAATGAGAGTGATTACCTTAACTTATCTAAGAAAGGGATCCTACTCACATAGTGTCATATGTTACTTAAAGACCATCAGGTATATGTGATACTAATGTTTTCATTCTTGTAGCTTAGGCCTAAAGGTAATGTCAAGACATGAAAGTAAGTTGTTAGGTTAGAGAGACTGAGAATTGAGTGACTTTCAATTCAATCAAGTTTTCATTATAGACATTTAGTAAACCATAGTCCCATTTGAGCCTAAATGAACCTATATCTTGTAACCAAATTATATATTTATAATAATGGAATTACTATGTGATACTAAAACAAGAAGCAAGTCTATTCAGGTGTGATAGCTCTAATGATTGGATGAGAAGCAAGGATGTAAGTACAGTGTCTAAGCATATGACCATCTACAGGAATTATTGATTCTCCAAATTGTTGGAAAATAATTAATGGGTGGTTGAATAAGTCTTAAAAACTTTTACAACTTTAATTTATCATTCATGAACTATAAAAGCAATATAGTGAACTAGCAACACATCAAAAACCATTTATATGAGCATGATATAAGAACATAACACATACAACACTTATTTTAGTGGGAAACCTTCAAGGGGATAAAAGCCATTTATATATTAAAATGGAATATATTATTATAATACAAACACCAAATTTATTAAATCACCAACTCTACATGGAGTACCAACCCCAACTAGCTAAGTACCAACCTAGCTAGACTTTAGCAAGCACCAATTTGAAAGGAGGAACCATCCCCATATATTACTCAACACCAACTCAGACACTTAGTTACTTTGATAAAATTTAGGACACATTATTTCTCAACCAATTTATTATGACCATCTCTTTATTTCTTCACACTTTTAGCCATCTCAAACCATCTTCTAGGTCTCTTCGCTTAACTAGGTCTCTTCAAGATAGATTAGGTCATATGACCTTGATATTCATCTATAGTACCCCTATTATATATTTATGATATTTTTTATTCACCCTTATAATTTTTTAAAATAAATCCTTTATCTCTTTAAAATTATATATACTTCATTTCAACTCACTCATTCTCAAAAAACTAGTCAATTAGGACTATTAGGCCTTGTTCTTATACTAGGATCTTGCTCATATACCTCTTGGTCAGACATACACACTTTCCCACTTATATTTTCCATAAAATAGGTTTTATTAAATTCAAAAAATATTAATCAAACATTACAATAGGTTAGTCATATCATATAGGACTAGAACCTCTTTTAGGCCTTAAGGAGACCTAATTCAATTAGGCCTTCATTAACACACATTACCCTCTGATCTTCTTGGAGAAATTTAAAACTTAAAACATGGAAGGAAAAATTAATATACCACTCAAATACACCCCTATTAATATCATATTATTTCCATGATTCCTTTTATCTCCAACCACCACTTAAATCATGCCATTAGTAATGTTTATAATTAGGCTTGTGCATACCCAAAAAATTTGTCTTGAACTACTAAAGATAAAACACCAATTAGATAAAAAACCATGGAAATAAAAAAATATAAAATAAATTTAAATACCTTAAAATTTTCACCAAGTGAATTAGACTTCATTACATAGGTAAAAAGGACTCAAAAACACTCTTGCAACTTGCTCACTTAGAATTGCCATTTTTCCTTAAAAACCGATCATGGTGATTTTAAGCTTCAACACTTGTATGACCACTTTCAAAGAATCATAATTCATAAGGATGATCATATGTGATAATTAGAACATTATTATATATAAATATAATATTTTCAAATGTAAATATTGGTCTTTTCATACCAATCTCATGACCTCACTAAGCTAGACAAGTCAACTTGTGAGCAATTTTTTGCTATATACAATGATATACAAAAATTATATCAAAAATTAACATGTATTAAAATTATTGAAAAATATATTCATGAAATTTTATTCATCCCTATTCCATGATAACTCATCCCTAATCATCTTCGCACTTCTACTTGGGTTTCTCACTATTTACACCATTAGGATTGTTAGTGATAAGTTGTCTTGGATGACCAATTTAGCACACCTAAGGGATATAAAATAATAAAAAACCACCATTCACATAAAATAAAAGTCTCAACCTTCTCCATATAATGATTTTAATATTCTAACTTGGTCAACTCTGACTGCTACATCAAATATTTTAGAGACTAGCACTTTTCTATAGGGTTTACTCACACACCTAACAAACCAATCACACTTGGAGGTGTATAGGAGAGTGAAATATAACATAAAATCACTTAAATGTCCATACCAATCCATTTTAATAATTTTATAACAACTTCTTTCATATCAGGTCATTATTAGGGTTCTTTGAGATTTAAGCCATTTTCTATTGTTAACAATCATTCAAAAAGCTTAGCCCCTCATTTTAGAAACTAATGCTTGTAAATTTGAGATAGGAACCTTAACCATCTACCATAAATATACTAATTTCTCATTTTTAGGTTACACATGCTAATGAACACCTAAAAGTCCTTGGGTTGGGAACCCTTCATTATGTGCATACAAGAGACCTCAAAACCACTTTTTATGCCTTATCTTGAAATCCATGGCCTAAAACCTTGTGAACATGATTGAAAAAACATATAATACCTATTTAAATTATAATATGAGCTTAAAAATATTTAAATATAATCATGAACCCTCATTAGGCCACCCTCTCTCTCTTTGTTCTCTAGACCTTGACCTACAAATCACATTAAGCCTTGAAATTAACCTTCATGACTCTTTCCATGTGATATACACTTAATTTACATGCTCAAAAAACATATCAAATGATGAAACAATGTAAAAAATCCTTGTTATGTCTTGACAACAGATCATGATGCCTCATAAGGCCAAACAGGGTCTAGAAGTGGTCTAGTTGCATAGTAGGTCTGTAGGTCCTACCCATGTAGGCTTACCTTGAGGCTCACATGAGTAATATAATAACTAATATACATTATTAAAAAACTTTATACAACCACTCATGCTTGTGTACACTTATCTCACAAGACACCATGCTAAAATCTTCTCACTAAGACTTTGCATGCCATCTCAAGCACTTGAAACTTGACAATTGACCTTGAAAACTCCTTGATGATTCTATGCCTTGATCATATGCCTTAAATGATACTCAAAAAAATTCATACCTCTACACATGCCTATTCAATCTCATCATTTTCATGCTCATGATTGAATATGCTTGTTATGACCAATCTTCTCAAGACACCTTATACTTAAGGACTAGTACTCAAACATGCTTATCTCAATGATGATATCAAATAAGAACATTGTTAAATGACCTCATGAACACCTTTCTTAAGAAAATTTGACATCAATGACAACATCATTTCCAAATTTCAATAATAGGAACAATTCTCAATAATCTCCCACTTTGTCATTGATGGCAAAACATACTATATATTGATCATTCTTATCTCCCCATTCTGGTATTTCTCCCCCTTTGACATAAATGACAAAGTGATGTCTATAAATCCTTGGATCACACTCCTTTCAAATAAAATACTCAACACACATGACTATGATTTTATGAGACATAATACAAACATGTTCCCCCTATCTCCATGCATACCTTCTTGGAATAACTCGTTCTTGGAGCCAATGAACTTTATTAGTTCCCCCTAAGAACTTTGGCTTCTTTAATGATTTATAGGGGTGGTAATTACACCCACTTCCTATCTTATGTGTTCAAATGTTACCTTTGGAAGTGGTTTGGTCAAGATGTCTACAATATGATCCTATTTAGAAACATTCTCAAGTTTGACACTTTGTTCACTCACCTTCTCTCTTAGAAAATGGTACCTGATGGTAATGTGATTGGTCCTTTAGTGCATGATAGGGTTATTTAAGACACTTATATCACATATATTATCATAATAGATAGGGCTAGAACCTTTATAATCCCTCATGTAGTATTTTAGGGTTTGTATCATCTATAAGACTTGAGTAGAACATGAAGTTGTTATAATGTACTTAGCCTCACAAGTGAATAATGTTATTGATGGTTTCTTCTTGATTATCCATAAAACTAGGCACCACCTAAGAATAAATCTCCTCTACTGGTACTCTTCCTATCATCTATACTTCATGCCCAATCTACATCTGTGTAGGTTGTCAAATTAAACTCCTTGCTTTTTAGATAACACAATCCATAATCCATAGTCACATTGAGATACCTAAGTATCCTTTTGAATAATTATAGATGATTTTCCTTTGGATCTGCTTGAAACCTTCTTACAAGACCTACTTCTTACATGATGTCAGGTCTAGACATAGTGGTGTATAACAAACTTCCAATCATTGCCCTTCATGATGTCTGATTGACCTTTAAAGGCTCATATTACTTACTTAAATTACATCCTATGATCATGGGTGTACTAATTACCTTGAAATATTCCATCTCAAACTTCTTCAACATCCCTCTTATGTGATTGGCTTATGAGATGAATATACCTTTTTAGATTGAATGATTTACAATCCAAGAAATAATGATAGTTCTCCTAACATGGACATCTCAAACTCTTTTTTCATTACCTTTGTAAAGGATTTAGTCATATTCTAATTGTTTCCACCAAATATGATGTCATCCACATAGGCAAATACTATTAAATGATGGTCATATTCTATCTTGATGTATAAATTACTATATGCAACTCCTTTTTTGAATCCTTGATCCAACAAATACTTGTCTAGCCTAGAATACCAAGTTCAAGGAGCTTACTTTAGACCATAGAGAGCCTTTTTTAATCTACAAACATCTTCTTTGTCATCTGATAGTGATAACCCCTCAAGTTAGTTAATCTACACTTACTCTTCTAAATTCACATTCAAAAAGGTAGATTTGACATTCATCTAGTATACCTTGAATCCTAAATATGTTAGAAACAATCTTATGACCTTTAATCTTGATACTGGTGTTAAGGTTTCTTCAAAATCTACCCCTTCAACTTGTATATATATATTTCATACCAATCTAGCCTTGTTCCTAGTGATTTCTCCATCTTCATTCAATTTTTTTCTAAACACCCATTTTGTGCCAATGACATTTTTGTCTTTAGGCCCAGAAACTAGTTCCCAAGTCTCATTATTATCTATTTTTTCTAACTCCTCATTCATAGCACCTATCCAAAATTTATCTTTTCTTTCTTATATAATATTATTAGGTTCAATCTTGGATAATAGATCAAAATTTTCTTGATTTAGATTACTTACCACTCTTCTCCTTATTTGCATACTTACATTATTACTACTAATGATTTGAGATTCAGGGTGATGTCTTTGAATATATCTTGAGGGTCCTTTTGATTCCTCTTTCTCTTCAACTTCTTATTCCTCATCAAACTATATAGTCTTCTCTTCATTCTAGAAGTCTATATTCTCTAAAGTGTCCTTTCACTGTGAATATGATTTCCTTGTCTCATCAATCTCCACATTGGTGCTTTCCACTATATTTTTTAGCCTCTTGTTATAACATCTATAGGTTGATCTCATTGATGAATATACTAAGAATATACCTTCATCAAATATAGATCAAACTTTCCCAAGTCTTCATCATCTATTTTGATGAAGCATTTTATCCCAAATAGTCTAAAATGTTCCACATTGGCAGTTTTTCCATTCCATAGTTCATATGGAGTCTTATTTCCATTAGTCCTTATATATCCTATATTCAAAATATAGACTACATTGCATATTTACTCTCTCCAATATCTATTAGATAATATAGACTCATTTAGCATAGTTATAACCATCTCTTGAACTATCATATTCTTCTTTTCCACTACCCCATTCTGTTAAGTTGTCTTAGATGCTGAGAATTGTCTCCTTATCCATGAACCTCATAAAAGTCAAAAAAATAATTGGACCAAAACTCTCCTCCTCTATCATATCTTAGCACTTGATCTTCCTATTCTTCTCATTCTCAATAAGAGCCTTGAATGCCTTGAACTTATCAAGAGCTTATAACTTTTCTTTCAATAATGCAACCCAAGGCATTCTTATGTATATCTATGAGTAACATCAAGTAGTTATCTCCTTGAATTCTTTGAATTCTAGTAGGTCCATAGATATTAGTGTGTATTAACTCTAAGGGTCTTGATAGTAAAGAGTACTCCTTGGACTTGAACCTTCTTCTAGTCTGCTTACCATGTTGACATGCCTTGCAAAGTATGTTTTTAGGTTTGGTGATCTTAGGCATGTTATTCATAGACTTGTTAGTGATAATCTTGACCATATTATAAAATTTTAGGTTACATAACCTTTTGTATCATAACTAATTTTCATATATCTTGCTCATGAAGCGTCTCTCCTTCTTGACTTCATTCAAGACATATAGATTATTCTCAATACTCTTAGCATTGGTAATTAGCCTTCCTAATTTGGCTCTCCTTGATTGCACATTTGACTTACACTAAGAAGGTTATGTTTCAAACCTTCCACATACAACACATATTGTGTCTTGGTATTCCCATTGTCCAAAATCAAGACACCTTTTCCAACTATATTGGAAGTTGTGTTGTCTCCAAACCTCATTGTCTACAACATTCTTCTTCAATGATATGAACTTATTTTTGTTTCTTTTCATGTGGATTGAGAAACCAACACACACACACACACACACACACACACACACACACACACACACACACACACACACACACACACACACACACACACACACACACACACACACACACACACACCATTTCATGCCTTTATATTATATGTGAAAGGCATTTTGAGTTAGCATAAAATCATCTTTAGTCTTTTTCTCCTCCTTAGCAAATATTTCATATTGACTCTTGAGCTCAATATGATTAATCCTAACTTGCTTTGGATTCCATAGCAACATTTAATCCTTATCATACATTCTATGAGATTCATATGTCTTGTTGAATCATGAGGGAATTATAACTCTATTAGAGCATAATATTATAATGTGTCCTATATTATGACAGATGTAGCAAACAACATTTATGTACTTACCTCTTGACTAATTACTCCTTTTTCTATGGTCCCATGATGGAATATTGTTTATTTCATTGGGATGCCTTATTGGTATTTTCATGTTGGTACTATTGACTTGTTATAACTTATCACACTCTCTCTAAAATTTTCTTATCTTGTCTACGAGCTGCTCATGCTCAACCTTCAATAAATCTATCTCTCTCTTCAAATGGTCATACTCAACTTCCTTTGATATAAACTTTGTATTAACACCTTCTAGCTAATTCTTGAGTTCCTTGATAGTATTATTTTCATGCTTAAAATCATCAAGGTAAATTATGACCTTAGCTTCAATATCTATTTCAAATTTTCCTTCTTCACTATCATAATAGACTTCTTCATCATACATGTTTTCTTCCTTTTGATCACTAGACATCTTGTACTTCTTAGGATCACCTTCAAGTTGTTAGACTTAATTCAAAGGACCAAGGTCTAGTAACAATTTTTGGAAGCAAAATGAATGAGAGGGGCCGCTAAATTAGTCTTAATTTTTTTTTACAACTTTACTTTATCATTCATGAACTATCAAATAAATATAGTGAACTAGCAACACATCAAGAACCCATAAGCATGAGATAAGAGCATAACACATAGAACACTTATTTGAGTGGGAAACCCTCAAAGGGAATAAACCCATTGACATATACAAATTTACTGTAGTCCTATAAAATAAGCACCAAATTTAGTGAAGCACCAACTCTACATAGATCACCAACCCCAACTAGTTAAGCACCAACCCAACTAGGCTTTAGCAACCACCAACCTAGCTATGCTTTAGCAAGTACCAACTTGAAAAGAGGAACCAACACCCTAGATGACTCAACACCAACTCATTCAGATAATTTTTTTATCACCTTTAGGACACCTTATTTCTCAACCAACTAATGATGACCACCTCTTTAGTTCTTCACACTCTTAGCCCTCTCAAACTACCTTCTAGGTCTCTTTGCTCAACTAGGTCTCTTCAAGATAGATTAGGTCATATAACCTTGAAATTAATATACAATACCCATGTTATATATTCATTATATTTTTTATTCACCCTTTTTATGGTCTAAAATACCTCCTCTATCTCTTTAAAGTGATATATTCTTTGATTAAACTCACTGATTCTCAAAAAACTAGTTAATTAGGCCTTGTTCTTATATTAAGCTCTTGCTCATACACCACTTGGTCATCCACACACACTTGACCACTTATATTTTCCATAAAATATATCTTAGGACTTGAATCAAACATTAAAAGAGGTTAGTCATAGCATATAGGACCAAAACCTATTTTAGGTCTTAAGGAGACCTAATTCAATTAGGCCTTCATTAGCACACGTTACCCTTTGATCTTATTGGAGAACTTTAAAACTTAATACATGGAATGAAAACTTCATATTCCACTCAAATAGACACCTAATAATCTCATATTAGGTCCATGACACCTTTTATCTCGAACCACCACTTGCAACATGCCATTAGTAATGTTCATAATTAGGCTTGTGCATACCTAGAAAATATATCTTGAACCATTGAATATAAAACACCAATTATATATAAAACCATGTAAATAAAACATATAAACATAACCTTATAGTGTTGAAAGTAGCCACTAAGAGGGGGGGTGAATCAATATACAACAATGCACATTCAATTCCAAAACTATTCCATCATTCATCAACTTGATCTAACAACATAAACATGAAATCACATACATCCAAAGCATGAACAATATCATACATCACATCAACACAACATATATGTGTAAAACCCTCTTAGGGGATAAAACCCACTGAAACTAATAAGATAGACTATAGTCCTATAATGACAAGATCCAATTTAGCCTAACTGTAAATGATCAAGGAACTATCATTCCTTATTTTAATGAGACTACATTCCCATAAGGAAATTCCAAACCTATCTAGTTGAGTTTCCATAACAACTATACCTTTAACTAGTTTCACCTTACAAGGGGGCTGTAACACCCTAGATATTGAGCAACCACAACAACACCTAAGAACAACTCCACCTTTGAACTGATGTCTTCAACACCTAATGATTGACCTCTAATTATCACTCTTTCACCCAACTATCCTTGTTTTCCAAAGAAAATTACATAATTGAACCAACACATAAAGATCAATGAGGACACATTACATTTCGCAACTAACCCCACTCTTCAACCCTTCACTCATACTCACTTTAGCACACCTGCAACCTACAAAAAATCTATCATAAAACCAAAAACATGACCAAATGGTCAAATGCAAAATCCTATATTTGATACTCAATACATCCACCAATCTCACACAATCTTCACCAAGCCTTCACTCACAATACACACTCTTCCAAATAGCCTTTAGGGCTTACTTGCTCATTCTACCTCTTCTAGGCTGATTAGATCTAATGACCTATATATCCACTTACACAAATTTGATCAAATAATCATGACTGATCTTCTTCACCCTTTTATGGTCCTCAATTACCTATACCTTCTCTTTCAAAGTTTCTTTCCTTTGTTTGACACCACATATGCTCTACTTCATACAAATCTAAAAACCATCACATTTGGTTTCACTATTTATAGAGCCTTTATGATTAAAAACATATTGTTCGAACATTAGGCATGCCTTAAACCTTACTTCATATCTCATAAAAATACATATCTCAAGACAATCCACATAGATTGTCCATAGCATCTATGGGTCACCCTTAAGCAACTACACCTTTCAATTAGGCCCTTGTAGCTCTTATAGGTCTCATAGAGAACTATTCACTCATTTAGAACTTCAAGAAAAATAAGAACACAAGAAAATTTTCCAATTCATGTACTAATTCAAAATGATCTATACGTACCCTTTAAGTGCCAAAATTCAACATATCAGTCTTCTACTAACACCTAAATAGCTCAAACACTTCTCTATACACACAGTCAATATGAACAAAAACACAATCGACTTCTAAATATTTGTTCATACTAAATATTCTTGTTTAAACATATGTAATGAAAAAAATGGTATTCATGGATTATAAAACACTCCCCAATATCTAATTCATCAATAGACATCAAAACAACATGAAAACAAGCTTGAATAATCTTCTTGGGTTACTTTCAGAATACGCACAAACACATAGTCAACTTCAAACCTTAATATATTTTATTATACACACTTTCATATATTAAAATTAGGTTCACTAGATGATCCATGAAGTACTCTTAAACTTTTTTATATATCTCCTTATAACTCATCTTGGATCAAAAGTTATGAACAAAATACAGAGCACTAGTTTTTTTCCTTTTGTAAATATTTAAATATTCAAATGCCAATGGTCATAATTAAACTTCAAACACTTAAAATTCATCTCATACCCTTGATGATAAATCAAATTTAATAAATATTATTCAAACTTTAACTCATAGTTTTCCATTACCCAAAACTTAAGCTTTGAATAATTGACCTCATCTCATGCAATCTTGACCACATACGCACCATCGATCTTTGTGGATCAGCTAGGTCTTTATCATGCAGTGCAAACCATTTGATCAATATATATAAACACATACTCACCATTTAATCATTATCATTTAATTTTTATTATCATTAAACCTTGAATAGTTATCCTCATCTCACTACTTCTTAATATCTTGGAATGAACACACTCTGTTGATCCTTTTGTAAGGAATTCAATCTTTAACTTCATTACCCAACAAACACTTTGACCCATTTGAATTAATATGAACTATATATATATATGTAAAAACTTTAGTGAACCATAGGATCTCCATTTGGTCTTAGTATTTACCCTTTTCAAATTTGGTTAAGTATGGGGACCATTGTAAACTGCTTGGAAAGCCAACTTTGCTCCTTAATAACTTTTGCCTCAATCAATCTCATGACCTGAAACTTGATCCATATGAACTCCTCATTTATTATAATCCAACCATGTGTAAAAATTATCATAAAACCTTCATAATTTAAATATATAACACCATTAATCTACTCATTCATATTTTTCTACCACAGAGCCAACTATGTCAAAAACTACCTGGAAGGCCAACTTTGAACATGCATATCTTTTGTCATGCTTCATCACATGACATGAAATTTAGTGAATATAAACTAGGAATAAAATTGAAAAAATTAATATGATAGTTTTCTCTCGAAACATTCACATGTTCAAAATATAACAACATCAAAATTCCTAGTGAGATTTTCTTGCCACATTGAAAATTTGGCTAAGTATGGGAAAACACTATCAAAATACCTGGAAGCATAAATTTGCACTTGAATATATTACATTTAACTTCATTACATGACATAAAATTTAGTTCATATAAACTATAGAAAAAATTTATCACAACCATAAGACCAACTTCCCTTGACTCATCCACACGTGGCAATGGTGACATCAAAAAACTACCTACTTAGATTTTCTTTCACTAGACCTAAAATGTCTAGATGAAAACAATGATCAACCAAATGAAATCCACTAATTCACACAATAATTCCAATCATAATTTACATTAAAAATGACCCATTTCACTTTATCAATACTTTAGACTCATCCCTATTCATCTCTAAGCATGCCAAAATTAAAGAACAACCAAGCATACTTCAAACATACTAGAACAAACACATTGAACACTTTGTCATTATCAATTAGAATGTCAAGGCACTTCATCCACTCACCTATAAAAATACATGACATCATCATGACATCATTTTAAACTCTCCAACAATCTACCCCTTTTTCATCAATGTCAACAACCATCATATAACAATATACAACTCACCTTCCTTTTCTCTCTTCAAGCACTCCCAAAATAGGAACTTTATCCCCATTTGATAGAATGAAAAAGTGGGTACCAAATGATCCTAAGGACATAAAAAATAATAATAATAGGAAATTACCACTTTATAAATATATTACAAACTCCCCCTTACCTTGACCCAACTTCTTCTTGCCTTAACAACTTTCTCTTACTCTATGCTAAAACTCTCTTCAATCAAGCACTACAACCAATGAAGAAATAACACACAAAACACTAAAATATGATGTAAATTACCAATAAAAATCTAAGAGGGACTTCCCCTAATATTTTTGATAAATTTCACCTCTTGAGCATCTTCAAATCTCCACACACCATGAAGAACCACCACATAGGCTTACAAGCCTTCTATCTCAAGCAATCATAAGAACCATCAACATAACTTCATGCAACTCACCAAATAGGAAACATGCTCCAAACAAAAATTACAACTATCCTTGAAACACTCATGCCTTTCTCTTTTGTAAAAATTGAATTAAAAACACTCTTCTTCTTTCAAGTCCTATCAAGTCTCCTTGTAGCCCTACCTAGAACATGTAGAGCCCACAACTTTCAATAAACACACTATTAAGTCTTGAAACTTAATATTTGGAGAAACATCATATTCCCTCTAAATCACACCAATTATCATCACCTAGATCATCCTCTATAATGTACTTCCTTCACAAACCTACTAGCCAATTAGGCCTCCATCTTGACAAAAAAAAGAATAATTTGAGAACCACAAACCTCAAGTCTCTATGAAGCTTTATTTGAAAACCCACTTATCCCATAAAATATATTAATAATCCTTATACTTCAACTCATAAGGAAAACCACTTTTCTATCATGGCCCAAAACCCTAGAATCTCAAAATAAACATAGTCAACAAACTTCCTTTTAGTCAACGTCCACCTCTAAAATTTATTATACACTTGAAAAAAACCATTATTCACTTTTGGACCAAGATTAGAGATTCCATATCTTTGGTAACCCATACATCCTATAATCCATTTTAGGCCTACTTGCCCTTGAGCCAAAATTGAGAAAATTGAGAGCACTCAAAAAACTTCAATTGGCACAAAAAAGATCATCATGGCACAAAAATACCTGGAACACATCACAAATAAGTGCACAAAAAAATTTTATCATTAAAATATTCTTGGAATTGCATCAATCTCATTAGGCCACCTAGAAACACCAATTCTGACCCTATATTATAGCTCCTTCACAAATCTCTAGAACAAGGTCATGAACTTGTTGTTCCCCCTTAACTAATGATATTATCTGATTGGAATTATGATCTTGAGCACAAAAACTTGCTTCTCCACAATAAAAATGTATCCTAAGAAGCATAGGTAGAGACACATCTTATTCAGAACATTATGAACTTCCATGGCATACATAACTATTCAACAAGCCTTTAATAGGCTTAGCAAGATCAATGACATTAGAAGAAAGGCCTTTAACTTATAGGCTCACCTGACATCTAACACAAACTGATATGCAAATAGATATTTGAAATTCACCTTTATATTAAAGCATCCAAACCATGATCAACAAGATAATTCATTCTCAAGATATTACCACTGAGATTATTCACAAGCTTCTTTTCTCTAATAAATAGATATGTAAAAAGAATGCAAAAACCTACCTTGTTTTCATACCTTCTCATCAAACAATATCTGATAGCCACCACACTTCCTCTAACTGACAAGTGTCTCCTTGAAGCCTAGATAGAAACACCCCTTTGACATAGAGATACAAAAATTCCCAAAACTTAATAGACTTCCATATCTCCATATTTTTCTTTGATTTTTAGTCCTACCTCATCATCCAATTGATTTTGAATAGATGCTTGACTTCATTATTTGCTTCAGACTTATCAATAAATGCAGTTAACAAAAACTTTGGTCTTTCATTCATGTCTATCATGGCAAACAAACCATCTTGAAACTCACCTAAATCACTCCTAGAAGATTTATCATTCATTTGATTATCATCCTTCTTCTTCTCTGTAGTCATTTTACTTTCTTGAATTTTGAGCTTAGACTGATTTGCAACATAGTCTTCTAAAGCAACTTTCTTATCATCCTGATGACTAGAATAATTGGCAATGATTACATTTGGTTTCCATACCTGAGTTTTTCCTTTCTCAGACCTTTTAAGATCTCTATATCCTTTGACATACCTTGAAGATCTCTTCACACTATTTGGATATAATCTAACAATATGTCCACTCTTATGACAACTAAAATAAATAACATCATTCATACGTTTTGATAGATTTGAACTATGATCAATCTTTGGATAAAAACTCCTTCTATCATAGCACTAAGAATGTCCATACTTGACTAATTTCCTTCCACAGTCCTTATCTCTATGACCATACTTATTATATGTATAAAAATGACCACGAAATAAACTAGCATACCTTGAAGCATTTGGTTGTCTAACATACCTTCTTTTATTGATTTTAAAGCTTACATTCTCCTTGACTTTCTCAAACTTCTCATGATCCTTTATTAGTTGTTCAACTTGTCTATGAGTTATTTATGCTCATTATTTAACAAATTTATCTCAGTTTTCATCTCATCAAACTTACCTTATTTTGAACTAATTTTGACATTTGCTTCTTCTAACTGAGTCCTAAGATTTTTTCATTCTTCTTTTATTGTCTTCAAATTTGCAATAGTTACCCCTAACTAATCCTTGAGATTTTTGATCTATTTTTCATCTTCTTTGACTTGTTCTAATTTTGTTTATTATTTTTTAGGCTTGCCTATCTTGATTATGACTTTTTCATACTCATCTTTCATGGAAAATAGATCAATATTCATTTGAACATATTCATCTCCTTTATCTCGCATACTTGAACATGCAGCCTCTAAATAAATTCTGAGAACTTGGATAGTCTCCTTATGCCTCTTAACTTTTTCACCAAGTCATGATTCATTCTACATGTTTGTTTTTTAATATGAGCAATATGTTCTTCAAGACTTTTGACCATTGATCTCAATTCAATATTTTATTTCTTCATATACTTAGTCATCTTGTGCTAATTAGGATCTCCTTCAATCTATTAAGCTTCCTCCAAAGGATGTACTCTAATACTAATTATTGAAAGTAGAATTGAGGGGGGGGGAAGGTGAATTGATATATAATAATACACATTCAATTCAAAAACTTGATCTATAAACATAAACATGAAAGCACATACATCTAAATCATGAACAAAATCATACATCACATCAACATAACATCTACATGAGAAAACCTCTTGGGGGATAAAACCCACTGAACCTTGTAAGATGGACTACAATCCTATAATGACAAGATCTAATTTAGACCAATTATAATTGATCAAGTAAATACCATTCCTTATTTTAATGAGACTAAAATCCCACAAGGTTCTTCTACACCTGTCTAGCTGAGCTATCATAATAACCATACCTTTATCAAGTTTCATCTTGCAAGGAGTTTTCAACCCCTAGATGTTGAGTAGCCACAACAACACCTAAGAATAACTCCACCTTAAAACTGATGTCTTCAATACCTAATGATGGACCTCTCATTATCACTCTTCACCTTCACTCTTTCACACAACTCTCCCTATTGTCTAAATCACATTACATACTTAAACAAACACATAAATATCAATTAGGACACATTACATATTCCAACTAACCCCACTCTTCAACCCTTTGCTCATACTCACTTCAACACACTTGTAACCTATAATAACTCTATCATAACACCATAAACATGACAAAATGGTCATATGCATAGTCCTCTCTCTAATCCTCAATCCATCCACCAAGCTCACAGAGTCATCACCTAGCTTTCACTCATAATACACACTCTTCCAAATAGCCTTTAGGGCTTACTTTCTCATTCTACCTCTTCTAGGCTCATTAAATCTAATGACTTGTATATCCACTTGCACCAACTTGATTAGACAAGAATGAATAATCTTATTCACTCTTTGATGGTCTTAAATGACCTATACATTATCTTTCAAAGGTTCTCTCTTTTGATTGACACCACATATGTTCTACTTCAAATAAATCTAAAAACCATCACACTTGGTTTCACTATTTATAGAGCCTTTATGTTAACATCTTGGTTGTCCATTAGGAATGACATAAACATTAAGGTATATCTCATACAAATACATATATCAACACAAACCACATAGGTTGGCTATAACATCTATGGGTCACCCTTAAGTAGCTACACCTTTCAATTAGGCCCTTATAGTTCTTATAGGTCTCATGGGGAACTATTCACCCATTTAGCACTTCATCAAGAAAAATAGAAAACATAAGAACATTTTCCAACTCATGGACCCATGCCAAATTATCTATAGGTCCTCTTTAAGTTCCAACATCCATCATATCACTCTTTTTCTAACACCCAAATAGCTCAAACACTTCTCTATATGCATAGTTAATATGAACAAAAACACATCTAACTTCTAACTCTGTATTCATACTACATATGATTGGTCAAACCTTCATAATGCACACATATGGTACTCATGGAGTCTAAAACACTCCCTAATATTTAATTCATCAATAGACATCAAAATAAACTTGAACAATCTTCTTGGGTTACTTTGAACCTCAACATATATTGATTTTACACACTTTCAGATCTTTAAATTAGGTTCAGTAGATGATACATGGAGTCCTCTTCAACTTTTATTTTTATAAGTCCTTATAATTTGTCTTGGATCAAAATTTATGGACAAAATATAGAGTGCTAGTTTTTTCCATTTGAAAAAATTCAAATATTCAAATGCCAATGGTCATAGTTAAACTTCCGTCATTAAAAATGCATCTTTTTCCATTGATACTTATATCAATCATGCACCTAAATATTTTTCAAACTTTAACTCATAGTACACCATTTATAAAATATTAAACTTTGAATAGTTGACCTCATCTCATGCAATCTTGCAATCTTGACCACATATGCACCATCAATCTTTGTGAATTAGCTAGGTCTTTATCATGCATCACATGCTATTCAATAAATATGTATGAACACCTACTCACCATTATATCCTTATCCTTTACCTTTTCTTAGTGTTAAACCTCAAACACTTGTTCTCATCTTGATACTACCTGATATCTTAGAATGAGCATGCTCCATTGATCCTTTTGTAAGGAACTTAATCTTTAACTTCATTACCTAATGAACACTTTGACCCATTTGACTTATTATGCAATATATATATATATATATATATATATATATATATATATATATATATATATATATATATATTGCATAATAAGTCAAATGGGTCAAAGTGTTCATTAGGTAATGATGAAAATTTTAGGATCTCCATTTTTTTTTCGTCTTCACCCTTCATAAATTTGGTTAAGTATGGGGACCATTGCAAATTACCTAGAAAGCCAACTTTGCTCCTTAATAACTTTTGACTCAATCAATCTCACCAACTGAAACTTGAGCCATATTATCTCATCACATAGGAGAATCCAACCATGTGTAAAAATAATCTTAAAACCTTTATATGTATGATATATAATTCCATTAATTTGCTCACTCAATTTTTTCTACCATAGAGCCAACTATGTCAAAAATTGTCTGAAAGGCCAAATTTGAACATGCATATATTTTATTACGTTTCATCGAATAACCTTAAATTTAGTGAATATAAAATAGGCATAGAACTTAAAAAACCCACATGATAATTTTATCTTAAAACATACACATCTAAAAAATATAACATCAAAATGCTTACTGCATTTTTTATTGCCACATTGCAAATTTGGCTAACTATGGGAAAACACAATCAAACTATCAAGGAGCCCAACTTTACACTTGCATATCTTACGTTTCAATTTGTCACATGACCTAAAGTTTATAACATAGTAACTATGAAATTTTTTTATCACAACCATATAACCAAATCCAACTGACTCATCCATACATGGTAATGGTGATGTCAAAAAACTGCTTGCTCAGATTTTTTGCCACTATACCCAAAATGTATAGATGAAAACAATGATCAACCAAATCAAATACACTCATGTAAACAATATTTCCAATCATAATTGAAATTTTAAATGACCCATTTAAAATTATAAATACTTTAGACTCATCCCTAATCATCTCTAAGTATTCCAAAACTAAAGAACAACCAACCATACTTCAAGCATATTAGAACAAGCACATTGCACACTTTATCATTGTCACTTAGACTATTAAGGCACTTCATCCACTCACCTAAACACCAACATGACATCACCATGACATCATTGACAAATATCCAACATAAATACCTCAAGAAACTCACCAAGTTAATTAGACTTCATTACATAGGGCAAAAGGACTCAAAAATACTCCTACAACTTGCTCACTTAGAACTATCATTTTTCCTTAAAGACCAGTCATGGTGATTTTGACCTTCAACAACTATATGACAAATTTAAAACAATATTAATGAATTTATATAATCATATGTGATCATTATAACATTCTTGGATATAAATATAATATGGTCAAATGTCAATATTGGTCTTTGCAGACCAATCTCAGGACCTCATTGTACACAGACCTCAATGACAAGTCAACTTGTGAGAAACTTTTTGCTATATACAATGATCTCAAAAACTTATATCAAACATGAACATATATTAAAATTCTTTATTAATGTCTTCATGTACATGTATTCATCCCTATTCCATGATAACACATCCTTAATCATCTTCTCACTTCTACTTGGGTTTCTCACTATTTGCACCATTAGGATTATTAGCAAGAGGTTGTCTTGGATGACCAATTTGGCACATATGAGGGATATAACCTGATAAAAATACATCATTGAAATAAAATAAAATTCTTAAGCTTATCCATCGAATGATTTTCATATTTTTACTTGGTCAACTCTGACTACTATAGCAAATATTTAAGAAATTAGCACTTCCCTGTAGGGTCTACTCACACACATGACAAACCAATCAGACTTGGAGGTGCTTGGGAAAGTTTAATACAACCTAAAATAATTTAACTATCCATATCAATCCATTCTAATCACTTTATAACAACTTCTTTGAGCATTTAAACCATCGTCCACTATTAGCAATTGTTCATAAATATTATCCCCTCATTATAAAAAATAATTCTTTGAAATTTGATCTAGGACCCTTCCCCATATACCATGAATAGATTATGTTACCATGTAGAGGATACATTTTCTAATTAACACATGAACGTCCTTCTCAGGTTGTGAACCCGGCATTGTGTGCACATGAGAGACCTCAAAACCATTTTTCATGCCTTATATTGCAAACCATGACCTTAAACCTTGTGAACATGCTTAAAACAACATATAATACCTATATCCATGTTCATATGAGCTCAAAAACCTTGAAACCTGATCATGACCCCTCATTAGGCCACACACACTCTCTCTCTCTTTACTCTCTAGACTTTGACTTGCAAATCACATTAGGCCTTCAAACTAAACTTCATGACTCCTTTCATGTGCTCTCCACCTCACTTACATGCTCACAAAACATCTCAAATTCTCAAACAATGTCAAACATACTTCACATGCCTTGACAATAGATTATGATGCCTCATTAGGCCAAGTATGGTCTAGAAGTGATCTAGTTGCATACTAGGTCTATAGGTCCTACCCCTATAGGCTCACTTTGAGACTCACATGATTAATCCAATGACTAATATACATTCTCAATAAACTTTATACAACCAATCATGTATGTGTACACTTATCTCACCAAGACACCATGCTCAAACCTTCTCAATAGGAATTTACATACCATGACTAGGCTTTTCAATCATTTAAAACTTGACAACTGACCTTAAAAAACTCTTTGATGATTATACACCTTTATCACATTCCTTACATGGTCCTCAAATCATTTCATATCTACATGTTATGACTAGGCTTCTCAAGCACTTGAAACTTGACAACTGACCTTGAAACACTCTTTGATGATTATACACCTTTCTCACATTACTTACATGATTCTCAAATAATTTCATGTCTCTTCACATACCTTTCCATTCTCATCACTCACATGCTCATGATATGACTTTGCTTGTTATGACTAGGCTTCTCAAGACACCTTGTACTCAAGGACTAGTACTCAAACATGCTTACCTCAATGATGTTATAAAACCAAAAAAATATTCAATGACATCATGAAAACATTTATTAATAACATTTTACATCAATGAAAACATAATTATCAAGCCTCAACAATAGAAACAATGCTCAACACAAATGAGTACATACAATCTAACATAGTCACAAATTAGCTCATACTAGTGAAAGATGTAAGCTTGGCTAATGATAATAAATATGAACTCAATGAACATGTATAAACCAATTATATAATTGTGATGTAACTTTCCATGTGTATCTTAAATAAACATCAACATATAAATGAGTCTTTTAAATTATTCCAAGTTACCACCTACATGTGACATAGTCAACATAGTCTATAGACTAGCCTAAGTAAATGGAGAGTGCAAGTTTGAGAAGGTAATAAAATGTGTAGTATGGGATGAACATGTTTAAACCAATATAAAATTGGTAATATCACATTCCAATGTGATCTCAGGAAATAAGAACACTAACCTAAAGTCATAATTCTAAAGTTTCTGAAACTCTATCAAACCCTGCACAATCATTAGACCCAAAAGCTAGTCTTGAGAGTTTATAGTGTTGATAACTCTAGAGAGGTGAGAAGGAAGTAAAATTTTGTGTATTATGTCCTAATAAACTAATATATTTCTCAATATTCTAACTTTGGTTAGATAAATAGGGGATATGCTCTCTATTTTTTCATAGACAGAGAGCACTCCATAGGCAATCCATCCTATAGACCAGGATATTTTGATGGAAAAATACTGAGTGAATATGGGATATTGTATAAGGGTGATACAAAGATTAAAAAAGTGTTATAATACCCCATAGTCACTAGAAACCCTCAAAAGGGCTAAAAATAGTTAGGCTTGTTAGTCCTAGAACTAGGCATATACCCTCATGGCCTCTACCTTGATTCAAATGAGTACATGACCTTCCTAATTATTTTGATAACTCTTATAGGATACTTTAAAACTATTTAGAAACATTTGTTGGCAAATAACATCTTATAATTGGCCATTTCGGCCTAACCTTATCTCATGGGTACTCAAAATGCATTAAAATATTTTGAAAGCCAGTTTCATTCACTCATATATGTATGGAGGGTGTGTATGAGACCTAAAGAATATATTTATAGTTGATGTGGGTCCTTAGATTTTTCTTAATGTAATTTGTTTGGAGGTCTAGTATCTAGATTTTATGAATCATTGTTAACAAGATAACCCTCCTAAAACCCTTGTGTAAACTTGATGGAGAATAAATGAATGGATATGCATCTAAAAGTGGTAAAATGACATAAAAGGTTTTTTGAAAATGTTTGTAATTATCCCAAGGTACTCATCATCTAGTTGATTTGTACCATCACTTGAACAGACAGGCCAAAATTTTGGTTTCTATAGGTTTTAAGATGAATTATAGGTACAAAGGAGAATTGGTAGATGAAATACATTAAAGTATGTCTATAGGGACGTTTTCTAACTCCCTATACTCATCTCTCACCCTAGTGAAGCATGAAAAAACCTATGTTAGATCATTCATCATAGGCAGTCTAAATAAGCATAATGAGAAGATAATGTGACTACCTAGTATGATAGTGAGAGAGATGACTTTGAATATTTTGAGGTATATTTTATACACTAGATGAAAAATATGTTATAAAAATATTTCCAACATCCTTTTTAACACATCTCCATGAGCAACTGAAAGTCACTTAGGTGACAAGTGTGAAGATAGACCTAGAAGGCTAATGAGTAGTTGTAAATAAATGTAGCAAAGAAGGCTATTAGATGAAGGCATAGATGACTATCCCTACTATCATTTCCATCTTATCATGTCATATCATATTTTTCAACATATTCTATAGTAATTTTAAGATATATTAACTACTCATCATCATGAGGGAAGTTTCAAAGAAGAACATGAAGAGTCTCTATGCCAACTTGAAGGATATGTTATGTTTGTGATGGAAATTTATCCAAAAGGACCTTCATGACATATTTATATTTCATTATCTTTAATTTTAACTAGTTCTCATAGTTTTACACTTGGCATTGTGACCCTTCCACTTCTCTTTTTGTCTTTCCTCTCATATGCACTATATATTCAAGCTTTTTTGGATTTGTAATGGATCCACAATTGGTTTGGTGAAGCCTTAATGGTTTTTACACCTCATTTACCTTTGAATAATTTTTTTTGGAGTTGATGCATTATTTTAAATCTATTTATTAAGTTTTTCAAGTGGTTTATATGGTTTACAAGTGATGAACATGTTCTCCTTGATTCCATTATACCTTTGCATGTTTTGTGTGAGTGATATCTTTTCTAACAGGTTTCATAAATTATATGTTTTTTAAGTGTGTATTGAACTATGAGAGGGACCAATAGTGTCTATCATGAGACCTTATTTTAAAACACCTCTAGATATGAATAAAAATCTACCTCTATGATAAATATTTATGTTAGAAGGACATTGAGTTGAGGTCAGTTTTGGTCATCTCCTTTCTTAGTGAAAATGCAAGTGTGTTAGTGGACTTACATAACCTTGATTAGTTTAGGCTGGTTTATTTTTCCTTCTTTCTTTTTCATCCCCAATAGTGATTATCCTAGTGTAGTTTGATCTTAAAAGGTAAATCAAGGGAGCTATTCCTTTCAAATTTAGAGACCTATCTCTTATAGTATCTGAGGAGAGATAGTTCCATGTTATCCTAAAATTGATAAGGTATAATTGAATTATATAAGGTAAAATTTTATGATATAATAATAACATTCATCAACTTTCTTTGCCACTCAATCCCTCAAAGGGGCATTTAGGGCTCATCTATCACCTTCTGGGGCATTAGCCAAGTCATTAATAGAAATTTTATTCTTTGAGAAGACATTATTGTACTTGTATCTTGAAACACCTTCCAAAATAAGGTCAAACTGTAGACACTCCATTTTGGCCACAATTGTGTTCCAATCAGACTTCAGATTAATTTCTTCCAAATAATACAAATTAAGCCTATGAATCACTAAATATCCCAATTTTGTCCACATATTGGAAATTAGTGATCATAATTGTGTTGAGGCATCCCTATTTAGGGTATTATCCTATACACAATAGTAATCTCTCATGCATTCATCTCTAGTCAAATTGGAACCTAGAAAATAGATAGTTTGGTCTTTGGACCCATTAAGTGGGGCACTTAAACAATTCCTAAATTAAAAAAATGCTAAAAATAATGAATTAACTAATCAAATAAAATTAAATGCTTAAGTTAAATTTCCATGTGCAATTAGTGAAAATGAATTTTAAAAAAAAGGAAAATCCAATAAAATTGAGGTCATGATGATGTCATCATCCTTAAAGTCAATGAATTAAAGCTATCTCCTTTAAAGCCTTAAATTTAGAAATGGAGAGCCATGCTTAAAAGATGAAATCTCTATCCCAAATATTAATTGATTATCCCCTCCTTAACTTAACTAGGGTTAAACTAAACCTAACCATGATTAAATCTAACCTAACTACACTTGGGTTAGAGTTAGTTTGAATGGATATAAATAGAAGTGCCAAGACCATTCTAAAATAAGATCTCAAGCCAAAGTTATAATGTACAATTATTGAGAGACAAAAAATTCTAGTAGTGTTATAATGTAAAAATATTAATAGATTGTTATATCTTGTTAAAGCCAAGCTAAACATTGCCAAGGTGATAAGGGAAAATGATGCAAGGACTCTTTAATTACATGATCAAGAAAATTATTCCATGGCCAACATGTAACTCTTGTTCATAAATAAGGCAAAGAAAATATGTTTTGTCTTTCATTTTTATTTACTTGCATTATTATTTTTCTCTTTGAGTGTCTAGGCTAGAGGTTTTAGATTTCTCAGTGCATTTTTATTAGTTTTTATCATACAAACACTTGACTAACTCACCTCTTGGATTCCTATCTCATAGTTTACATCATTTTCATATGATATTTATCTTATGATTAGTAGATAGCATACTCTTATTATATTTCACATGCATTTCACTAGTATTCATGAATGTTATGCAAGACATACAAACTTTACAAGGATCAAGGTGTTAATTAGACTTGACTCTATGTAGTAGCCTTGCTAAAGTGGGGGTATCTTATCCATAGGTGGAAATATATGAAAGTTTTATCATTTTAATATTCCTATATTGTTGATCTATATAATTTGTATAAATGTTTTAGCCAAAATTTCTATTTATAATTATAAATATGGATATGTTATTTTATAGGATATGATCACATTACATATGCATGGTTTAGACTATATTTCTAGTTATATGTTCTATTGATGTTATTTACTTGTACATAGTAGATTACTTCATACCTATGTATTGCATATGACCCTTTTCCCTTGTGTACAATTGCTTGAACATATCCATGAGATATTGTTTGTTTGTGTGTGACATTTGAACATGTCCATTTTATTTTTTCCCTTGGCCCTATGTTTTATGACACATTTGAACATGTACCTTATTTTTGGCCCTTTTCCTTATTTGCATGACATTTGTTGCTTGTATTTGTCTTATTTTTGAGATTTTTAAGCTTGATAAGTTCTATGAACCATATCATTCACTAAGTGAATCCATAACATGCTAAATTTATATTATATTCTATGAGCTTCATTAATATATTTATATATTCCTTACCTCTTATGTCACTTAAATGATTCAAATAACACACATCTTATTATGCTAACATTCTACATGTGACATTATTCAAGGATCACATTTTAATACACATGTTATAGTTAACTTTTATTTTATTATGAGTGACTTCCAACTTCAATTCCCTCACCTCAAAAGGTAGGAATTTTAATGGGATTTTCATACATGAGATAAGGCTTTTCAAAATCAATAATAGTTTTGTATAAAATACAGTTTCAAAAGTTAAAAAATGGTTCAAAATATAGTCATTGGCATAGATAATAGAGGTAAAATCACTGGGGGTGAATTAGTGAGCCTAGATATTTCAATTTCAGTCCTTTCAAACTATTAAACAATAATCATATATTAACTTGATCAAGAAAAATTAACAAGAGCAATCATTCATTTAATGCATACACAAGATCAAACACATAACACATCATTCCTATGGGAAAACCTCATGGGGAATAAAAACCACTGTCAATCCTATAACACATGGACTACTATCCTATAATAAATTACAAACAAGAGAGTGGTCAACTCCTTTAGACCAAAAAACATTGATCACATCCTCTTGACCAAAGGTCTTTAGTGAAACCCCTGTTTCACAAGGAACAACTACCCTAAAGGAAGATCAAGTCCTTTAGACCCTCATTTTCAGTGAACACCTCCACCTTAGAATTGATGTCTTAAATACCTAATTATGTATCTCTATTTATCTAACCCTTTCACAAACTCTCTATCTATCTTAAACAAGTCTCTCATATAGGCATGCCTCAATCTCTCTCCTTCACTCAAACCATCCTCATATGCACACTCAAAACTCTTCGCATATCCTCAAAATATAAGATAAATATTTAGACATTATAAATATTTCCTAAAGTTTATACAAATAGTCCTTAATATTCTCTACTCATTATTTCATCAACTAGACACCTTACACTAGTCTCTCTCTCCAATCTTTCACATGTCTAGAAACCAACACATTTGGTTTCACCATTGATAGAGAAATAATGAATTAATAAGATTAAAATATTTAATTTTCATCCATAATACATGCCTTTATTCGTAATGCATCTCACATAGATCACACTTAATCACAATCTACTTTCAAATAGGCCTAAGTCACTTTTAGGTCCTGTGGAGACTCATTCAGCTCTTTAACACTTCATGAGAAAATTAAGAACATAGGAAAAATTTATAAAGCATGACCCATTACACATGATCTATAGGTCCTCATTAAGTGACAAAAACAATCACAATACCCTTCTTTTTAAGCATATTTTTCTCAAATAACATTATGTGCACATAGTCATCATGAATGAATACATAGTCAACTTATAAACTTTTGTTCATAATGTATATAATTGGTCAAACCTTAATAATGTACAAAAAGCATAATTATTGAATATAAAACATGTTACAATATATAATTCATCATTAAACATCAAAATAACATTACAATAAGCTCAATTACCCTTATTAGGATACTTGCAGAATACAATCAAACACAGTCAATTTTGGAACTCAATATCTTTGACTATACATAAATTCATACCTTCAAATTTATATTTACAAATTAACCTTAGATTCATATGCAAATTATTATTTTTTACCATGTCAAATTCATCCTGGATCAAAAGATATGGTCCAAACACCATAGACTGGTTTTTCCCTTTGTTAAATTTAAATATTCAAATGTAAATGGTCGTAGTTAAACATCGAACACTTTACTCAAATATCTCTCACAACCTTAGATTAATCATAAATCATAAATATTTTTTGAATTTTAATGCATATTGTGCCAATTCATAAATTTTAAACTTTGAATCAATTGACCTCACCTTGTGTAATCTAACAACTTTGACTTAAAGTGCATTGTCAATCTCTTATACATAGATTGGTCTTTAACAATGTTGAACAACTATCACTTTGAATTCATGAATTTAATGTTCAAAATTTATATCAATTATTAAAAAAACCCACTCACTATTTATCCTTAGAATAATCTTGATCTTTATCTTTGCTCCACATTAAACTTTGAACACTTTGACCTCTTTGACTTATTGTGCACCATAGATCTAGATGTATAAACTCTCATGCACCATCAATATCTATGGATTATCCAGGTCCTTATCATGTATCACACACTATTTTATCAATAGATATGATATACCATGATTTTTAAGATCTTAATTTAGTCTTGGACATTACCCTTTGTTTCTATTTAAATTTTGCTTTCAATTTCAAAGAAGAGAAAATGAGAAACTTAAGAAGGAATGGTCAAGGCTTGATGTACCTGGATAAAGTCTGTGCACCGTAATCCAGATGCAGTGAGTACTCCTCTTTGGCTATGGAGGAATGACACCTGCAAAGAAAAGAAACTTGGACAAAAGAAGGCGTTAAATGGACAGATGGTGGGTTGCCAAGCGAAAGCTTGATCCCAAAAGTATGAAAACTTCCTTAAGGGATATAAACCCACTAATCAATAAAAATAAGTGTCTGATAAACAACAGAATGATAAAGAATTGAAATGATAAAAGATGGAATGAAAAAGGGAAGCAAAAGCTTACTTGAAAGAAGCTGTCGAACTGATCACAGTCGCCGGCGTCGGTGGTTCTACCGGCGTCGGTTGGTAAAGGTGCCGATGTCGGTTAATATGCCAACATCGGTTGGGGTAGTGACCAACGTCGGTAGAGGCAAAGGTCTTTGGATGAGGTCTGGATAAGTCTGTGGTTCGTGGACTGGGTTTGGTCAGGGTCTGGGTTTATTTGAGTGGTCTTGAGACAAAGTTTTGGGCTTGGTTGAATGGTCTGGGGTCTGGGTCTGAAAGTCTCATTGAATGGACAGAGTGTATGGTCTGACAGAGAACAGAGGTAATAGGGAGGTGGAGAAATAAAGGTTCGGGTTTGGCTTGGTTAATAGTCTGGTTTGGGGAGAGGGAGTGCTGAATCTAATTCATAATACTTAGAAGTAAATGACTAGAAAACACAAAGAAAACACAGACAATATACTTACCTGTGCCTTGTTGAAGGTGTGCTACTGATGATTCCCATACCTGCTATTGATGTAGCCTGTGTGGAGAACCTGTTACTGATGGAGAACCTGAAGCTGTTGCTACACCTGAGGGAGAGAGTGAGAGGCTTGACTGAGAGATTTGGCAGTTTGACAGATGGTCAAAGACTAAAGATTGAAGGATTCGTGATTCGCTTCCAGAGATTAGCTGATTTTTGATTGGGATCGTCAAAGAGTCTAAAAAATTGGTTAAGTATAACCGACGTCGGTGATTCCACCGGCGTCGGTCGACACTTGACCGACGTCAGTGGGGTTAGAATGGGCAAAAAGAGCCACCAAGCCCTTTTTTCATCCGCCAAGTGCACCATCCGTTGGATAATGTTGAGGGTTGGGCTAAATACGCACGAGAGTTTGTTAGGCGGTTAGAGAGAAGTAGGAATAGGTCTTGGGTGAGTCATAGGATGTGAATTAGTCCAAGGCAAGGTGTCCTAGGTGAGGTGTCATGGGTGATGTGTCCAAGGAGGGGGGTTAATTCAAAATAATTTTATTATTTTAAATTAGAAATGTTTAGGAATGGGTTAGGAATGGACCAAGGGAAAAGGTGACCAAGGGTTAGACATTATTTTGGTGTCTACATTTGCCCCTTTTTGTCTTGTTGGTTGCTCTAAATAAACTACAAGACAAAAACAGGAGTCGGTTGCCCCAGGTATGGGATAAGGTTGATTTTGTCTTGTTAGTTGTTCAAGTGAACTGTAAGATAAAAATAGGCGAGGGTTGGTTGCCCCGATTATGGATGAGGTATCCCCCCTCAAAGCAGTAGACGAGAGAAGGGAACCTAGAATCAGTTGCTGATTTGACAGAGAGTGGATGAAAGGGGTGAAGATAGAGTGAGAATGCTGCAAAAGTTGTGATTGTGCAGACACCACTTCACGAGGATGGTCGGGTCAAATTGTCATAGGTCAAGGGTCAAAGAGTGCCAAAATTGAGATAACCGGTCCCCAGCATTTAGTCATCTGTGGATTGGGTTATTCAATCTAAGCTGAAGCTCCAATGGTCATCGTGTTCCAGGTATCCCAGGCTTAAGAAGTGCTCCTGAAAACATGAAAAAGTCACAAGTAGTGCAGATCAACTGGTTTGCGATCCTATACTTGTGAAGGTCAAAAGTGTGTGCACAATTTTGCTAACCAATCATGAGGTAGCATACATGCAAAAACAACCAAGGCAAAATTGCTTTGGAAGTAGTCATGGTTTTAGGAGATGGGCATGATCTCCAATGTCTGGTGGTTGATGGATGGAGGCAAAAGTGATCCAAGTGTGCCCCACGGGGACAAAGTGACGTGGTCTGGAGGACTGACTAAGTGGCTGTATGATTTTGGTCATTTTGAAGAGGGATGAAGTTTTAAGGCCACCGACGTCGGTTATAGAACCGATGTCGGTGGCCAAAAGAGTCCGACATCGGTGGAAATCAGTCGACGTTGGCGGCCTAGGGCACGATTATGCCGACGTCAGCGGTCTACCAAATCCAACAAAACTGGATTGGCGGCCCACCAAAAGTCATATGTGACATTTGACCAAGTGAAAAAGTGAGCTCTAGAGTTTAGTGAGTGAAAGTGACTCCAAGTTGATCGGTGCAGCAGCATGAGGTGGCAGATAGGCATTCGTGGAGAGAAGGAGGTGATTGGACGCTGCAGGGACGCGTGTGAGCTAGGTGAAGTGTGTAGAGTCATTGGCACGAAAAAGATGGTAGAGGGGAGTAGAGGACCCATGGGAGGTCCACCACTAGCGGCACCCATAGTGCCACCACGCCGGCGATGCCAGGACGAGGTAGGAGGGTCTCTAAACCCTATTTTGATGCTTTTTGTTTTGAATTTAGTTTTTTGAATTTTTGTTGTTTTAGGTAGAAATCGAGAGGGGAGGGTAGCTAAGAAGGTGGGTGGTTTGTCTAGGAGAGCTTAGGAGTCATTTTAGAGGGTTTAAGAGGGTGTAAGGGGGTGTAGAGGGGAAGCCCTAATTTTTAGGGCTCACCCCGTTTGGCCCTAGGGCCGAACCAGTCACCGACGTCGGTGACTCTGCCAGTGTTGGCCGACCAGCAACCGGCGTCGGTCACTAACCTGTTGACATCGGTCACTAAGTGATTGACATCAGTTAGGTGAGTGCCGTCACCGGCACGCTAACTGATGTCGGTGGCTACCTGGTCAGAAAGAGTGGTAAAAAATGGTCAAGTCGAAAGGTCAAAGCTACGCCAAGGGCTTCCCGAGTGTCAGGGTAGGCATAAATGGTTAGAGTAGTTGTAAAATAGGAAGAATAAGAACAATTTTAACATGAGATTGACTGTGGATGGATGCAGGTGAGGCAGACTCTTATGTTGCGAGATCGCCTCTCGACCTTGCTGACGCGGATGCACGGAGGCGTGACAGTCGAGGAGTGGGCGCAGATGAGCGCAGTGGGGCTAGGTGGTCTGAGATGCTACTGCAGAGTAGCGAGAGATGTGAGCCTTATGGTGGAGTTGATCGAGCAGTGGGACTATGCCACCAACACCTTCCACCTGCCTATGGGTGAGATGACGATCACGGTCGAGGATGTGTACTAGATTTTGTGGCTGCCGGTACACGGAGCTGACATTTATGCGTGCTCGAGAGAGGCACACAATATCCACATGGTCACGCTGTTTGGGGAGCACGTCATGGAGATGAGTTACCATTCAGCCAGTTTTGCCTACGAGCCTTTGTACACGGTAGATGAGGGCACACATCGGCTGGCAGTTTTGATGATGATCGGCATCACAGTCTATACGTTGCCAGATGCGGAGGGAGGCAGGTTCCCAGTGGCCATGACCGGGGTTTTGATGGACATGCTGGAGCAGCAGACAGTGTTCACCTAGGTGCCTATCTTTTTGGCCCAGGTATACAGAGAGCTATGGGGCATCAGTCGGCGATGACGGTACAGCCTGTGTGTAGGCCACCTTCTGCACTATTGGGCATACGAGCACATTGTGGTTACCCGACCTCTCAGCCTCCTAGTGGTGATCCAGGCTGGCTTTAGGGTCAGGTTCAGGCGATGGCATGAGATGATGGTGTAGATGCAGGTGGACGGAGTGGTCAGGGATATTGATCACTATCGAGGGGTATTAGAGGCCCTGATTCTAGTAGATATCGTCTGGAGACCATACTTGGTGTATCCAGCATTCATAGACTAGGGTGAGCAGATGGTCAAGACGTAGAGCAGGCGATGGGTCAGAGGTAGGTGAGCTCAAGAGGATTCTAGTAGAAAGAGTGCGGTGCCAGTACGGGCTGCTACAGGATGTACCTCCTGTGTTCCCACAGTATAGGCGGGATGACATAGAGGCACTGCTCCCACTGCCAGAGGAGACAGAGGAGCCAAATTTTGAGGAGTTACTGGCAGGACCTGGGATAGCCGACCCAGGGTGTACAGAGGCCTACATAGCATGGTGGGCAAGGTAGTACAGAGGCATACAGGTGGGACCCCAGCTGGATCTGCAGGCTATCATGAGGGAGTGGGATACGGCCTGTGAGGAGAGGGACACTGCGTGGTAGGAGAGAGACGCGGCTTAGGCCCAGGTCTTGATTTTGTAGGGACAGCTAGCAGGGGTTACAAGGTAGCTGGCATAGATGACAGGTCAGGTGGCAGTGTTGACAGGGTAGGTCACTTTGTTACAGGGATAGCTGGCTGCAGCCCAGGCACAGGCAATGGTAGGTCAGAGCTTTGGAGGGTAGGGCCCATTGCAGTAGCCATCTCAATATTCAGCATTTTCATAGGGGGCAGGACCGTCAGCATCAGTGCACCTAGGCCAGCCATAGCCACAGGGGTCAGGACAGGGCACAGCAGCAGGGCAGATGGGTCCACCGCAGACTGTATCTCTAGTGAGATACAGTGATGCGCTGGATGAGATCGCATATTATGAGAGGGCCATCAGGGGGTTCTCTTAGATACAATGATACTCAGAGATGCGGGCAGAGCAGAGCCGACAGAGGTCTATGTCTCGAGCGATGGCTTTAGGGTCTCACAGATGGCACAGATCAGAGGGGGGAGAGGATACAGCCTCTTCACGGCCACCGCCACCACCACCACAGCCACAGCCTTGAGGGCAGCCCTTGAGATTCATTTTTGATGTATATACCAGCCTGCGAGCCGTTGATGTGAGATGTATGAGAGAGAGAGAGAGGCACAGAGTTGTGTGATTGTATAAACTATTTTGATATATATATGATGATGGTTTTGGATCATTGATGTGTTATGGATATTTAATGTTTAATGTATTCAGCATTTTTGATTATTATGATGATGCATGTTTTGATATTATGTTTATGATGATAATGTTATGATGATGTTTAATATAATGATGCGTTATGATAATGCTAATAATGAGAATGGGCATGACATTTAGATTAGATGATGATGCTTAAGGATTATGTGATAGTGATATTTTATGTTATGATTTGCAGATTATATGATGTGAATGCTTAATTGTGTGATGATGATAATGTGGTTTGTGATTAATGATTTATGATGTAAATTATGAAAATGATTATGCTAAAGATTATGAAAATGTGTGATTGGTTGTGATGTGATTGGCAGGTGACGAGAGACGGAGATGGAAGAAAGTGACGAAGAGAATGGCCGAGCTAACCCTAGAAGACCCCATGTCAACTGAGTGCTGCCTACATAGCCCCTGTCGTTAGGGCCTCAAGCCAATGTAGTTCTCCCAAGAAGGGAGGAAAAAATATCGAAGTGGTTGATTTTGGTCATGATAAAGATATAGCATTTCCCATATGTCCGAGGGTACATACTTGAAATGATAAGGAGAAGATGATGTTATAGCCTTTTCCAAATGGTGTAAGTTGTAACATTGGTCGGGGTTTTTCATCCCTAGCAACTATCCATATTCGTGATGGATGTTTGCTAAAAATGAATTGAGGTCTATTTATGTTTCAGCAAGTATTGGTTTATGCTTGACATAAATTGTGTGGTTTGAAAAGAGTTGGATTGAATAGTTTTGACAAATGATGTGGTTGAATGTGACCAAAGTATAGGCAGAAAGTAAGAGGCATAAGTGCCCTTTTATTGACAAGGACCAAAAAGACAATATAGATAGGGGTTGTTCGAATGAAGAGCCCCATTTATGCATTGCATCATTGACCATAGTTAAGTTAAAGCGGTAATCGAATCACTTTTGACATTAAAGTGAGCTCGAAGTCCCTTGAGTAGGTGATATGATAGGAGGAAAAGGATAACCCATTTTAGAGTATGGATAACTTTGCCCCTTTTTATAAGAGACCCTGAGATAACTACAAGTCAAGTCCATGACCCAGTTTTTTTTTTTTTAAATTTTTAGAGAGGACTGATCAATGCGGGAAGTCCACATAAAGATGTCATTTGTTTGGTAGTCATTTATGAAGCTGATCGATGTGAGAAGCTTCTAAAAAAGTGTTGTTTGTAGCAAGAGTTAGTCATAGCCATCCTTCGAGGGAGTGGTCTATACTTTGCTTTATAGATTTAAGGGCTTTTGAATAGCTGTCCTTCGAGGGAGCAGTCTATTAGTTATAGCAATGATAGTGCAGCTGTCCTTCAAGGGAGCAGTCTGCTTTGTGATTTGGTTTTGTGACCTTGGATATTTTGACATCTTGATTTAGTTTTGACAGAATATTGAGTCATGGACAAGACTTATAGAAGATCAAGGTCTCCCTTTTATTAGGACGAAGCATCCGTACATTATAAAAGGGTTGTAAAAGATTTTGTTAAGGGAAAAAGGGTGAAATGGATTGAGGATTAAAAGGACAAGGATTGCTCAAGGGACGAGCTCAAGTGAAATGTCAAGTGGATGAATACTCGACTAACAGTAGAATGGTCATAGATGCAAATCATTAAGAGGCTTAGGTTCTGGTCGGCCTTCAAGAGAAGACAGACGATAAGTCCCTGATCCATACTTGTGCGTTATGATATAAGGTCCGAGCCAATTAGGAGCGAATTTACCTCGTTTACTCCATTCCATATTGGTCACATGTTGGTTCTCTTTGAGGACGAGGTCTCCAATATTGAAATCTCGTTCTCTCAGAGTTTTATTATAGGCGCGTTTGATGCGATTTTGATAGACATGGAGATGATTGAGGGCAGCAAGACGACATTCGTCAAGTAACTCAAGTTGAGCTAATCGATCTTGATGAAAGTCATCATTAGAAAGAATGTCATGGAGTGAAATGTGAAGAGACGGGATTTGTACTTCGAGAGGTAAGACAGCCTCTGATCCGTACACTAGAGAGAAAGGGGTAGCACCCGTAGAGGTTCGGATGCTAGTGCGGTAGGCCCACAAAGCGAAGGGAATATGAATGTGCCAATCCCTTCCAGTGTCGTTGACCACCTTCATGAGAATTTTAGTTAAGATTTTATTGGAAGCCTTGGCCTGCCCATTTTCTTGTGGGTAGTAAGGCGAAGAAAAGCTGAGTTTGATGCCAAATGAATCGCAGAGTTTTTAGACGGTCTTGTTTTTAAAGGACTTGCCATTGTCAGTGATGATTTTGTGAGGTACATCGAAACGACAAATGATGTGGGTATTGATGAAGTCGACAATCTTGTCGACTTTTGTGGAAACAAGAGGAATAGCTTCCACCCATTTAGTGAAATACTCGGTGGCAGTGATGATGGATTGATGACGAAGAGACGAATGAGGGTTAATCTCACCGATGAGGTCTAAGCCCCATTGTGAAAAAGGCCAGAAATCTTGAGCGACTTGTAAGGTGTGACTAGGGAGATGAAGCAAGTTAGCATGCTGCTGACACTTGATGTAACACCGAACATAATCACTATAGTCTTGATGAAGAGTGGGCCAATAATAACCCAGGCGAAGGATGCGCTTGGCAACCGAGTTACCACTAAAGTGTCCTCCACAAATCCCATCATGGGCTTATTTAACAGCATGAGAAGCTTCAGTGGAGTTTAAACAGCGAAGAAGAAGGCTGTCAAAACCTCTTTTATAGAGAAGGCCCCCTAGCATGGTATAGCAAATGGTGCGCTTGATGAAAGCCCATCGTGCATTGCTAGAGAGGTTGGGAGGAATGATAGAATGAGCCAAGTAGTCCTCAAATTGTTTATACCATACATCTTGTGAACTAGAGTCTATTGTGTGGACGAGATTGATGTCAGTGGAAATGTATGAAGGCAATAGCACACGATGTACCATGACATAAATTCTTGATGAGGATGATGATGAAGAAGGAATATGCGAGGCGAGGGAAGCCATGGTGTTAGCAAACTTATTCGTCGATCGAGGAACAGTCTGCAATAAATGATGGTCAAAAGATGCTAGAAGAGTGTCAACACAGTGCTTGTACCTTTGTAAAATTTCATTTTTACAAAGATATGAACCATTGATTTGATTGACGACAAGTTGTGAGTCACCAAAGATGTTGATGGACTTGATGTTTAAAGAAAGGGCAGTTTGAAGTCACAAAATTAAGGCTTCTTATTCGGCCATATTATTGGTACATTCAAAGTCAAGTTTTAAAGATAGGGGCATGGGTTTACCTTCATGTGGAATGAGGATGACTCCCGCACCCCCACCGAGTTGACATTTAGAGCCATCGAAGAACATCGTCATTTGGTAGAATGTGTCATCAGTCAAGAGAGTGGTGATAGATTCATCGAGAAACTCATACTGAGAAGGTTGATTGTCAGGAAGATGGGCATCTGCTAGTTGGTCAGCAATTATTTTCCCTTTTATAGATTTTTGCTGGACAAATTCTAAGTCAAATTCAGCAAGAAGCATGAGTGAACGAGCCATACGCTAGTTTTGATATGGTTTGGAATGCATGTATTTGAGGGGATCAGTGTGGGTGATGACAAAGGTTTTGTGATTGAGAAGATAGTGACGAAGCTTGGTAGTGGCAAAGACTAATGCCAAATAGAGCTTCTCAGTATGAGTATACCGAGTTTCATAGTCGACAAGTGTTCGGCTTATGTAATAGACTGCTTGCTCATGGTGTTGCTCGTCTCGATGCGCGATCATGGCACCTGACGAATGATTGGTTGCTGAAATGTAGAGGTAGAAGGGTTGGTCATCTTTTGGTGGAATAAGGACTAGTGGAGAGACCAAATAGCGTTTGAGGGCGTTAAAAGCCTATTGGCAATCTTTATCCCATTTAAAGGAGACATCCTTCTTGAGGAGGTGATGAAAGGGTTGGCAACGGTCAAAAAGCTGTGAAATGAAATGGTGGATGGATTGGAGCTTTCCTTGTAGACTGTGAAGTTGCTTGAGATTAGTTGGAGGTGGCATTTCGAGGATAGCACAAATTTTGGTAGGATCTATCTCGATGCCACGAAAAGAGATAATGAATCCCAAGAGCTTTCTTGAGAGGACCCCAAAGACACATTTCTTGGGGTTAAGATGGACCTGGTACTGAAGAAGGTGAGAGAAGATGATTTTGAGGATAGTCAAATGGTCGCAATGAAGCTTAGACTTGCCAAGCAGGTCATCGACATAGTCCTCCATGATTTTATGGAGGAGATTGTGAAAGATTTAAGTCATAGCACGTTGATATGTGGTGCCTGCATTTTTCAGACCAAAAGACATGACTCGATAGCAGAAAGTTCCCCATGGTGTAATGAAGGTGGTTTTGTGCTGATCTTTTGGTGCAATCAGGATTTGGTTGTATCCTGAAAATCCATCCATGAGTGATAACATCTCATGGCCAGCCGTAAGATCAACAAGTTGGTCAATGTTTGGAAGAGGAAAGTCGTCTTTAGGACAAGCTAGGTTAAGGTCACGATAGTCTGTGCAGATCCAGATCCCCCCAGTCACCTTGGTGATAGGAACGATGTTAGAGACCCACTGTGGATAATCGATGGGTTGGATGAAGGAGACTAAAAGAAGACGTTGAAGCTCTTCTTTGACAAGAAGTGCAACACGAGGATGCATTTTGTGAAGCTTTTGCCTAACAGGCTTAGCCTCTAGGTTTGTGACAATGTTATGAGGGGCAATGTTAGGGTCGATGCCAGGCATGTCAGCGTAGGTCCAAGCAAAGGCTTGGCGATTGTCTAAGAGAAATGTGGTATAGTTGATCTGCTCCTGGGTGTCTAAAGACTGACCAATCTTTAAGACTTGAGGAACATCAGAAGATGAAAGGTTAATGTCAATGGTTGATTCATTTAACATAACCTGTGTTTCAGAAGGGAGGGAGCACTGAATGAAAGAATCATCAGCACCCATATAGGTAAGAATGGCATCATCATCTATGCAGTGGACTGTGTTGATGGTTGCTGATTCATCATCTATCATGCTAGGATAAACAAGAGGGAGAGACTTGGGAACCCTGTTGAGCTGATAGGTTAGGGGTTCTAAGTGGATGGTGTTTATGAAAAAAAAAACTAGGAGGGATGGAAACCACCGACTCCGTAGGTGAGGATGGAAGAATAGGTGAGTCTAGAAGAAATTGGTCGATGGTTGGTTCGGGGCAAAGGTTTGTGGAAGCCTCAGCAGGTTCTTGAAAACCCAGTCCATACTGTTTCTTGGCATTATCGTCATTGGGTGTTTCGATAGGCTGATGGGAGCCTTATTCGTAACGTCCAAAGCCAAAACCCTTCTAGGCACACCTATAAAGGTAGGTATGTGCAAAGGTGGGGTTGCTAAGAAAGAAGAAATTGGATGTGAATATTTGAGGTGAGGATGAAGGATTTGATTCAGTAGGAGCTTGATCCAGCCCCCCATAGACGAGATTGGTTTGAAGGCTAGGAGGACCATAAGGAATGACCATTCTGATCTGACAGTCATAGCTTGGGTTTTGATGAAGCTGTCCATACTCTTGAGGAGTCTGGAACATGTCTAGAGTAAGGAGGCGATATTCCCCCACTGAAAGTCTTTGGAAAATATCATCCATGGGGTCTTTGGTTGTTAATTGAGAAGATGATGTGGTGGCAACCACTGTTTGTGTACTAGTTGATGCTTTCGCGGATGGAGACGATGCTTGGATTGATGCCTTGAGCGGGATAAGAACGTCGTTGGGGTGATAGGTCGTGTTACAAGTCTTAAAAGGGGATGGGTCGGCAGGAATGACATGGACTTGTTTATCGTGTTCAAATTTGACACAACGGTGGAGTGTTGAAGGGACGCAAGCCATGGCGCGGATCCAGGGTTGCCCTAATAGCATGTTATATTGGAATTCTCCCTAAATGATGTAGAAGAGCTCTAGAATCATGCATGGACCAATGCGGATATGGAGGACAATAGTGCCAATAGTGTTAGCGGTGGTGTCATTAAAGGATCTAAGGATTGCATCAGTTTTCGATACACAATTCTTGGGAAGAGCCAATTGATCAAAGGCATGGGTGGAAATGATATTAATGCTAGCACCCCCATCGATCATAACTCATTTAATACGGGTTCAATCAACGTAGGCTGTGATGAAAAGGGCGGCATCCTGATCTTCCAAGGTAGAGGTTGGAATCTCAGAATTACTGAAAGTGATGGAGGTGATAGGGGATAAAGAATGGACTAAGGCAGCAAGTGGTTGAGGGTCTTCAAGTTGGACCTCAGCTGCCTGTAGGGCTTTGATTAGAGCCTGGTGATGCTGGGGGGAGCTTTGGATAAGGTCATATAGGGTCATTTTCACAGGCGTTTGGTGAAGTTATTTTATCATAGATTCTTTGATTGCCTCTGAAGAAGGGGGTTGGGACGCACCTAAGATGGAAATCTTGGGTTTTTGTGGTTGAGGTGCCTAGACAAAAGGATAGGTCCAAGGCATAGCAACTTTTTCTTTCACCTTGTCCTTTTGTGACCTAGTGGCTATATGGATAGCATTGATTTCAAATATAGTAGGTGAAGAAGGGGTTATGGTCTGTTGGTGAGATGTTGATGTGGTTGAAGAGGTTGGATGGGAAGGTGTCGAGGATTGGTCAAGAGTGTCCTCAAAGAGAAGAGTGTCTTTCTCCATACAGCGGTGAATGACTGCCTTGAGGGCATAGTAAGTCTCGGTATCATGTCCTGGCATGCGATGGTATAAACAAATCCTTGTATCATCGAACCAAGAAGGTTTTGACCCAAGGGGTTGGAATGGCTTGATAGAAGGAAGGGTAATGCTAGAAGTTTGCAAAAGTTGGCATAATATTAAAGCATACGAACCTAATAAGGGATCCGTGCTTGTTGATGCATGATGCACTAGTGACTTCTGCTTGGGGGATGCTGAAGAAGGTTTCCGTACCACCTTTTGGTTTGATGGTGTGGTGACAGGTGAAGACGGCACTTTTTTTGTGAGAGGTGCCGAATTTTTGAGAGGGGGTTGACTTGTGGTTGGAAAAGGAAGTAATGGAGGTAATTTGTTTTGGTTAAGGGTTAGAGTAGGAAGCACACCGATTAGGGTAGAAGGATGAGGACCTAAGATGGAGGGTAATGTTGACGGTGGAGGAGGGGTTCACTTCTGTGGTCTGGCAGTCTTCTTCGACTTGGTTGGAAGACTAATTTTGGTCGAGGTTTGGTCCAAGTCCACCTTCACTTGCAGGTGAGTGAGGGTAGAGAGAGGGCGAATGCCAAGTGACTTGATTAGTTTAGATTGGGTAGATGCAGGTTTAGAAGCGGGGGTTTGGTCTTTGTTGAGAGTCTTGGGAGATTATGCCTTGGGAGGATTGGCAGCATGAGACGAAAGGGCACGGGAATGTTGAAGAACTTTAAGATGCTCCCACAATCCCTGATGTTCCACTTTCCTTGAGGGGAGAAGTTCTAATTTCTCCACTAGTCGGGAAAATGGTTGAGAGGATGTTGGATGAGGGTGGGATCTTTGAGAAGATGTGTTAGGTGTGGCAGTAGTTTCAGACCCAAGGTGTGTGGGAGTTATAACGGGATTGTCGTTGGTCGAGGAAGATGGGGAGTCAGGTTCTTCTCTTGGTGGAGAAGGAACTAGAGAGTGTGACTCCTCAAGCGGGTAAAGGGCAGGAATTATGGTGCCCTCCACTTGCGGTCAAGGAGTAGGTAAAGTCAGGTCCTCCATAGGTAGAAGAAAGGAGGATGGTGAGACCGGTGGTGCTGGTAAGGTTGAGGCATCCTCCAAGATGAGAGAGGTTGACAGAGAACTAACCGGGGAAAGAGATTCGTCCACACGTGATGGACTGGTAGATGGACTAACCTCTTGAGGTTGGTTGGGGATGAAGGGCGAGACCGTATTGACCGTTCGAATGTCGTGTTCGTGTGTGTTGTTAATCAAGGTTTGGACATTATTTTGGGTTGGTGGATGATTAGGGAATGGTTGCTTGAATATGTCGATGCCTTGGTTTGGAGGTGCATTAGGATTATCTAGAACGAGCTCTCCCTTTTCAAGCATGTCCTGGATTATGTTTTTAAAGGTTTTACATTTTCCCATGTCATGACCTTTTACACGGTGAAAATTGCAAAAGTCATTTTCCCTATACCACGCAGGGATGGCACGTGAGGGATCAAATTGTGGTGGTGGTCGAATCTGGGGGATGTTGAGAATCCCCTGTTTAACAAGTTTTTCTAGTGTAGACGCGTATGATTCTCTAAGAGGAGTATACTATCTTTGTATGTATCTCTGCTGGAATTGACGGGTGGCGCTCTGAGATGTGGATGGCTCAGGCTGATTGGATGAAGAGGATGAAGGTCTAACGACCACAGCGTTAGCTGAAGCTTTAGACTTAGGATTTGATGATGAAGGTTTAGAAGAAGAAGAGTCATTAGTCTTAGAGTTGGGGTTCTTTCTCTGCAACTTGACTTTATTCTCCTTGATGGCACGTAATTCAAGTTTACGGGCCATCGTGAAGGCTTTGTCAAAGGTACGGAAGGTCTGAACCCTTAAAGTGGAAGAAATATGTTTGGTGCAAGCTCGGGAGAATAGTTTAATAAGTTCAGTTTGAGCTAAGGAAAAGGAGAGTTGATTGATGAGGCCTCTCCAACGAGCAACGAAGTCAGCTGTTGATTCATCCTCAAATTGGCAGATAGTGTAGAGGTCTGTGATCGAGACCTTCTTGGTGATATTAATGGAGAAGTGGTCAAAAAAGAGCTGGGCCAGTTGTGTAAATGTGAAGAGGGAATGGCTGGAAATAGAGCTGTACCAGTCAAGTGCAGCACCAAAAAGGGACATAGGAAATGTGCACAAGAGTAATGCGTCGTCATGGGCAATAAGGTAACAGGCATGTCTAAATGCCCGTAAGTGTTGCTGTGGGTCTTCCTTGCTTTAAAAGCGAGAAAATTTGGGAAGCTCCCACTGGTTGGGGTATGGTCTAATTGGAATGGAAGGATGAATAGGCTCATTGCAAATTTGCTCGTATGAGAGAGCATTGCGTGAGCCAGAAATGGAGGTCTCTAAGCTAGACATCTTATCCCTCAGCATTTTGATGATATCTACTGACGGATTGGTGGGTGGAACGCCCCCTAGATTATAAGGTGCTTGAAAAATATTGGGAGGGGCGTATGACGTGGTTGGTTGCGTAGATGCAACATATGGGTAGCTGGTTATTGGAGCAAAAGTTGGGGCCAAGGGCACTTGTGTTACGGGGTTGGTAGGCACAAGTTGGATAGGGGCCGTCAAGGATGGTTGAGGAGTAGCCACGCTTGTTGACGGGTAAACGGTTACTCTTGTGTTGATAGGTGCAAGAGTAGGAGGGATAGAGACTAGTAGGTTTTGGAAAGGTGTGGGGTTTGGTTGAGTGACTTGAGGTTGAGGGAGTACCGAAACCCCCATGGAGGTAGGTTTAAAAGGAGTGGCCACGTTTTGAAGGTAAGACACGGTTGGGTTATTGGTGGAGGTGTTGTCTAGTGGTTGAATTGTAGGTGCAGTTGATGTGATTCTTGTCTTGACTAAGGAAGTCAGCATCCCATAGATTGGGTTGCCTAGGGAGTCTCACGTTTGGCTATTCGTGAGATAGTGTTGTAAGGCTTTGACGTTAAGTTCCAAGAATCGTGTGAAATCTTGGTCCCCTTCTGGGACGATAGGAATTTGAGGCGGGGTTGGGCGAGTAGGAGTTCTTTCAGTCTCCGAGTTGAACTCCATTATAGGACTGGTTATAGATGGTGAAGGTGGAAGCGGTTGTTGACTAGCGTGGTCAAGAAGGGCCTTGGTTTGACTATGTGTCAAAACCATTCAAGGCAAGAAAGGATCAGGTTTCAGAAAATTATGTTCTATCAGTCTCAGAAAACTAGAATAGATGTTTAGACAGCCAGAAAGTTGGATTTTAAGCTTGCTATTTTTGAAAAAAGAAAATAGACAGAGACCGACGTGGGTATAAAAACTGATGTCGGTGAAGAATACTGCCGATGTCGGTCAGATGACCAATGCCGGTACAGAGAAGTTGTCGATGTCGATTACAGGACCGATGTCGGTTACTATGTTTTCCAAAAACTCAGAAAAAAAGTTTTTGGAAATGAAGAAGATGTCTTTACCAGTTCAAAAACAATAGATAAAAATAGAAAATATGATGATGACAGACAGATCCTAGCGTTAAATCCCTAGAAACAATTTTATTAAGATCGTGTGGCTTATGCCTTAATGTGATGTTTGAGGAAGTTGGCTGTAAGAAGGGTCCTAGAATAGGTAATCTAAAGATGGTTTCAGGTATGTTTAGGTGCTCAAAAGTCTGTATTAGCTTCCGTACAGGCCTGGTACTAAGGAGCAAGCTCCCCTCACTTCACGATTCTAGTTGTTAGCTGGTCTTGCTTAGCCAAAATATGCTTTCGCTATAGTTTAGACTCTGCCAGAGAACAGAGTTGGCTTTCCCCTTGGTGGTGAAATCTAAGTAGGATTGCCAGGATGGGTAAGGTATCCACTGGGTGATGAAATCCCAGTCGGGCCTTGTCTCAAGTGAGTTTTATGTTTAATTGAGTGCACGTGGTCTGGTTGTGTAACATCAAGTGATCTACGATTTATTCAATATGCGTTTTACTAATTACTAAGTGTGGACTAAAAAGATGTAAGGAAGCAATAAATGGAATGCAGTATATTTTAAAGCCCCAAATTGAAATGTTAAATTGGAATGAAAACAAGTTCGAGAAAGGGTTGAAGAAAATGATTTTTTTATTAGTCTAGAAATGCAAGAAAAAGAAAGAAAAAGTTCTTTTTATTTCCTGCTTATGATGTTTTTTTTTTTTTAGAAAAGAAGAAAGAGGTGAAGAGGAAGAAGCCTAATGCACCTAAATGAACAAAGAAGGAAAGGGAACCCAAGGAAGGCCCTAAAGGGGTCCCATCGGGCGTTCCAAAATGTTTCTATTCAAATTTTGCTTTCAATTTCAAAGAAGAGAAAATGAGAAACTTAAGAAGGAATGGTCAAGGCTTGATGTACCTGGATAAAGTCTGCGCACCGTAATCCAGATGCAGTGAGTACTCCTCTTTGGCTGTGGAGGAATGACACCTGCAAAGAAAAGAAACTTGGACAAAAGAAGGCGTTAAATGGACAGATGGTGGGTTGCCAAGCAAAAGCTTGATCCCAAAAGTATGAAAACTTCCTTAAGGGATATAAACCCACTAATCAATAAAAATAAGTGTCTGATAAACAACAAAATGATAAAGAATTGAAATGATAAAAGATGGAATGAAAAAGGGAAGCAAAGGCTTACTTGAAAGAAGCTGTCGAACTGATCACAGTCGTCGGCATCAGTGGTTCTACCGGCGTCAGTTGGTAAAGGTGCCGATGTCGGTTAATATGCCGACGTCAGTTGGGGTAGTGACCGGCGTCGGTAGAGGCAAAGGTCTTTGGATGAGGTCTGGATAAGTCTGTGGTCCGTGGACTGGGTTTGGTCAGGGTCTGGGTTTATTTGAGTGGTCTTGAGACAAAGTTTTGGGCTTGGTTGAATGGTATGGGGTCTGGGTCTGAAAGTTTGATTGAATGGACAGAGTGTATGGTCTGACAGAGAACAGAGGTAATAGGGAGGTGGAGAAATAAAGGTTTGGGTCTGGCTTGGTTAACAGTCTGGTTTGGGGAGAGGGAGTGTTGAATCTAATTCATAATACTTAGAAGTAAATGACTAGAAAACACAAAGAAAACACAGACAATATACTTACATGTGCCTTATTGAAGGTGTGCTACTGATGATTCCCGTACCTACTGTTGATGTAGCCTGTGTGGAGAACCTGTTGCTGATGGAGAACCTGAAGCTGTTGCTGCACCTGAGGGAGAGAGTGAGAGGCTTGACTGAGAGATTTGGCAATTTGATGAATGGTCGAAGACTAAAGATTGAAGGATTCGTGATTCACTTCTAGAGATTAGCCGATTTCTGATTGGGATCGTCAAAGAGTCTGAAAAATTGGTTAAGTATAACCGACTTCGGCGATTTCGCTGGCGTCGACCGACACTTGACCGACGTTGGCGGGGTTAGAACGGGCAAAAAGAGCCACCAAGCCCTTTTTTCATCCGCCAAGTGCACCATCCATTGGAGAATGTTGAGGGTTGGGCTAAATACGCACAAGAGTTTGTTAGGCGGTTAGAGAGAAGTAGGAATAGGTCTTGGGTGAGTCATAGGATGTGAATTAGTCCAAGGCGAGGTGTCCTAGGTGAGGTGTTATGGGTGATGTGTCCAAGGAGGGGGGTTAATTCAAAATAAGTTTATTATTTTAAATTAGAAATGTTTAGGAATGGGTTAGGAATGGACCAAGGGAAAAGGTGACCAAGGGTTAGACATTATTTTGGTGTCTACACCCTTCTCAAATTTGGCTAAGTATGGGGAGCATTGCAAACTGCCTAGAAGGCCAACTTTTCACCTCCATATCTTTTGCTTTGCTCAAGAACATGTTCTAAAATTTGGTACATATGATCTCCTCACATAGGAGTATCCAACCATATGTTAATATTATCCTATAACCCTCACACATGTGATAGATAATGACATTAAATTTCCTCCTCAGATTTATCTATTCACAAAGCTAACTATGTCAAGAATTTCCTAGAAGGCTAACTTTGCACATGCATATCTTTTGATGTGCTTTGATGTATGATCTAAAATTTAGTGAAAAAAAATAGGAATAAAATTAAATAAACCTTTATGATCAAATTATCTTGAAACATTCACATGTGAAAGATATGCCATCATAAAACTACTTAGTTCTTTCTTGCCTCATGCAAATTTGGTTAAGTATATGAAAACATTGTCAAAATGCCTAAGAGCCCAACTTTGCATCCACATATCTTTGTCTACGCTTAAGTGCATAACCTGATATTTTGCACATAGTGTCATCATAGGAATTTTATAAAGAGAGGAGGTTAGATCAAGTGTTAGTCTATAAAACTATGAAATCAACACACTAACATACTAGCATCTCTAAGCCTAGATCTTAGAAGGAGTTTAATGAAAAACCAACAATTGAAAACCCAACTAGAATGAAAATAAAAACAATATTTACCTTCTTTGAAAGATCTAAATGATTTATTCATTAGCTTGCTTGGATTGTGCTCAAAATGTCTTCATCAATGAGGCTTGGCTATCTCTATCTCCTCTTGGCACCATGCTTGTCTTGTCTTGGCTTGATTTTGGCATTATAACACTATGAATTTACCTCATGGATCAAATCCTACATAATAACTTTACTTTATCCAAGCTCTCTAAATGAAGAGACCTAGGTTTGCTTTTATAGGCTTCAAAATCACTTGGAACGGGTTAAATTGGAACCTTGGTTGAGTTTCAAAGATGTCTAAATGGTCATGATTAGGTTTGTATAGGTGTATTTGGTATATTCCTAGGATATTCTTTAGATATTTTTGAAAAGTGAAAACTCATAAAAGGTAATGATTAGATTTTAAGATGCTCTTAATAATTGAATTTTCCTTTTTGATAATTGATTTAATTATTCATGGATGAATTCAATTAGGTTTTGATTAGGATTTACTTAGGATTTGGTGCTAATTAAATATTTTTAGGATTTTTAATATTTTTGAATTATTTTGAATTAATTGATGGTGAATTTTTTTAATTTAATTTATTAATAGGCCAAATCGATTTATTACATGGTTATAAAGGCAAAATTGAGACATTTATAAATTTATAGGCTAAATGGTCAATGGTTGGCAAGAATGGTCTAGTGTCAGGCAATAAGCCATTAGTGGACAAATTTAGGCATCTATAATTTTCCCCTATTTTGAAATATGTTACAAAATTATAAGCACAATAATGTATTCCCAAAGAATAAGAAAAGGCCTATATGCCAAAAAAAATATGATAGTTGAAGAAAAAGATCTTGACAATGTTTGGGAAGCCTATGATGATACCCCCTTGAGGGAGTATCCATCAGATTGGTTGATGGACACTCCATCAAAAAGAAGAAATAAGAAATGTGGAATCAACTCATGGGTGAGTTTAATCCAAATGAGAAAATTCTTGCATGCATTGATTTAAAAATTTACTAATTTTTCCAAAACCAGTTATAATTAGGAATAAAAGTCAAAATAATGATTTGCCCATAGGCGATTATAATCATTAAGATGACCTATATTGGATAAAGATGATAGTTGATATGGTTGTGCCCCAATTAGGATGGATTAGCAAGCATGACTCAAGGATAGAACCTATTTCACATACTAAAAATGAATAGATGAAAATGTAGATGCGATGGTCTAATGACTAAAGAAGCCATAAAAAATAAGAATACGAGAACATAAAGTGATGAAAGAGATGAATATAAAAATAAAATTGATCATTAGAAATGATTTGGTTGTACCTTCTAATGTGGAGATGCATGTCCTTATTAGCATTGATATAAATATAATGGTCAATGGGTTGATTTGATCAAGATGGGTGGAAATATTTGCCAAGGTACCAAGGAGAAATTTTTATGGCTCCATTGCTTATACAACTTATAAAGCTGATTTTTGATGTAGCATGTGATGATATGCATCATGATATAAAACACCATGATAACTTGGTCAAAATGTACATGAGGATTGACTCTCAATCTAATAAATAATTGAAAATAATACACCAATGATAAAAATTATGATGATAATATTGACATGATATGGATGGACTCAAGAATAATGTGCAAGGAATCACCCAATGAATGCATATAAACTGAGTCAAGGTAATAATGTTGAAATCAAAAAAATAGGAAAGTGAACATACAAAAAAAAAAAACCAAAAAGCCTAAAAATAAAAGTAATAGAAAGCATCCTATAATGGATTTACCCTATTAGGGTGGATCAAAGATAACTTACTAGGCTTAGACAGGACTAGTGTTTTTAGATTTTGAATTATTTGGTTTTTTTTTGGCATTTTAAGGTATCTTAACTCATTATAGAATGACAAGATACCTACTCATAAAATGGAAAGAGTGTTAGCTTAATTTTCTCACAAAATGGTGAGAGTGCATGAAAATGGGGACTGAGGTGACCTCAACATGAATTGAGCACAAGCTACATAGTCTCAAGATGACCTCAAGTCACAGTAATTCCATCCATACAAAAGGTAGGTAAAAACTTGACTAGGTCCCAACAAGTTTTCAAATCTAGAAAATGGCTAGTCAAATGAAAACAATAATGGTAAGGTGATGCAAAAATGCATGATAAACAAATGTTCCCCTAGTTTTCCCATAGGTGGTTATAACTAGGATACAATGGATTAGATTAATGATACAAATTCTCCCATAGGCAGTTATAATTAGTAACAAGACTAGTGAACACTAATTTTCTTCAATAGGTGATATAATTAGGCTCACATAAAAAAAACTTGATATAAGACAAAAATGAAAGATACCTTATTAGATCAACTATCACAGTAATTTTAAAGACTATCATTGTAAACACAAATTTGATTGGTTATTGAAACTTGATCAGAATCCCCTCACAAAAAGTGTGGGAAGAAGCAAAGTAACCAAGATCAAAATAGGATTGGATAGGATGACTAAAAATAGGCTTTGGTCTAGATAAGAATGATATGGTAAAATGAAATGGTCTTGCTCTAGGATAATGATGGTTTGGTAAATTGTATATAATGGTAAGAGGGTTACCCCCAAGTGCTAAGGTGACTGGTTGGGTATGCAACAATGGAAAAATGAATGGTAAATGTAAATGGCAAATGAAAATGGCATGGTACATATTTTTGGATGATGATGGTTATTTGTTTTTTTATGTGTTTGGCCTAGGTATGTTTGATGGGATATGATTTTAATTCTATTTTTCCTTCTAATATGGAGATGCACATCCTAACCAATAAATGATACAAATAGAATACTCAATCATGTTAATTTCTATCCCACACCTCATCTAAATAGTTGTTTTATCAATAACTGGTTGCATATTTAGATGCAAATGATGTTGTTGTGATCTTCATTGGTCATTTATTTATTTTCCTTCAAATGTTGAGACAAGGTATTTTTATAGCCTTTGCAAAGGAAAGTATGATTGTGTATAGTAAATAGGGATAAATGTTGGATGATAGGTTGGATTTGGTGATAGAATGGTGGAGGATAATGGAATGTGTAATGGTAGGGAAACAAATGAAGATCGGGTTGTTCAAGCACACATAGTTTTCCTAATTCTAGTTTCAACATAATTTTGGTTATGGTGGGGATGAAGACTTATAAATATTCTCTTGATAGGACCACTAGATTCTTTTATTGTTTAGGCCTGAGAGTAGCTAACATTTGATTAGGCAGTAGATAGGAAGCTATTTTGATTTGATCTTTGATAATATCTTCATCAAGTAGTGAATAACTTTTGTGCTTAGCTATTTTCACCTCGAAGAGGTTTATACCAATGAAATTATCTTGATTTTCCCATAGTGCCTCTGAGAAGGTTTCACTAAGGAATGTTGAATTTTGACTTTGATTTTTTTCTAGTGCCTCTAAAAATGTTTCACTAAAAGATGATGAGTTTAAACTTTAATTATCTCTTAGTGCCTCTGAAAAGGTTTCACTATGAGATTGTTATTCTGCATGATTTTGGTCTTGGCCTCCTTGCTCTTTAACTAATACATCACCATGGATGAAGTTTAATAAGATGTGATTCTATCTATCATAATCAACACTTATAGGAGATGGAATATTAATAATATGTCTATGTTGGTTGGTGGTAATGGCATGTGGAATGGTAATGGAATGGGGAGAGGCTACACAATCCTCATAGAAGATACTAGGAGAACTTGTGTCAATGCTAAAGTAATCATCCTAAAAAACCATAGAAGGATCACAAATGTATTTTTACTAATATGATAGGCATGCATAAATAATATTGTAATAGTCATGAGGTATTTTATTTCTAAATCTGAATTCTAACTCAAGGGACTCTAAATCCGATGTTGAGACTGATGTCAATTTTGATTCTAATACTAAATCTGATGTCAGTCTAAGAATAAAACTTGACTCTAATTATGATTATTCATCTAATGGGTAATTTATTACAATGGTTTCTTATTGAATGCTTGGTATTGGATATGTAATGGCTTGTGATGGCATAATAGGATCCACAAAGATTGGTTTGTCAAAGTGAGAATCGACAATAGTGAGAAAAAGGTCAAGAGATAAATCCTCAAAAATTAGCTTATCAGAGGGAGGATATTTAAAAAAAGGCATATGGTCAAAATAATTATTTTCCCAAAGGTAGTTATAATCATTAATAAGTAACTCATCAAAATTGTCTCATCAGAGTGAAACTTCTCGATAACAGGTATAGGAGTTAAAGGTGAATCATCACAAGTTGACTTATCACAAATGGTTGGTTAAAAAAAACATCTTAGATTAGTTAGTTCTCTTGGACTTGGTTTCTAATGAGTTTGGAAATACCAGTTTTGATCACAGCTTGGTCCTTGAATGCTTGGCTCAGTTAGATAAGAACTGATTGGATTAGTTGTCAAAATTGGACTAGTTGAGGTTGGAATTAGATTATTTAAAATTAGGATTGGATTAGTTTAGGTTAGGATTGGATTGGTTGGGATTTTTTTAAGTAGGTAATGATTATAATTGGATGAATAATAGCCTAGCGTTGGATAATGGGTGGGCACTATGGATCTTGATTGCTTACACAAGACAAAAGATGAGGTCCTAGAATATAAATGGTAGGGCATTATGGAGCTTGAATACTTGCACAAGCCAAAGGATGATATCTTTGAAGGATAAGTATAGGGTGTCTTGGGGCCTGATTACTTGCATAAGCCAAAGCATCCAAGTCCTCCTCATAAACCATATCATCCCACTTAGGTTCTTGATTTAGATTATAATTTGGTCCTTGTCTTTGTTTCCTGTATTGATTATTGTAAGGAGGGTATGGATCCATCTCTCAAAAAACATTATCATTGTAGATTTATGTACCCAATCCCTCTTCACCAACCATATCATCCCAATTGAGGTTTTGACTTTAGTTCCTGATTTGATTTTTACAAGGTGGATAAAATTATGTCTCATAAGCCATGTTATTATCAAAGGGATCTTGAATAAAGCCATAAAAATCAAAGTTTTTTTGTGTGTCCATTCTATCATAACTTGGATTGTATGTGACTCCACCATAAGTGTAGACATACATATCTAAATTAATGATAAAATCTCTAAAATAAAAGACTTAAAGTTCTAAAAACTTTTAAAAACTATGTCGAAAGGACAAATGGTTCAAACTTGGTCTAACTTAGTCAAAGGGGTGGAGTTGTATCTCCAAATAATGATTTGAGCATGGAGTTGTATCTCCAAAATGGTTTATGACAATACTTGACATAAAATAGTCTAATGTCAAATGCCTAACATCAATTCTCATACACATAAAAGGTCAAGCATATGAATAAAAAATGGGATGTCAAAAATCTAGGCCAAAGTGGTCCAAATAAGGTCTAAACTAGGAAAGGAAAAAAAGTTTCTAGGTCTTTTCTCTAAATGTAGATTCAAAACCTAGGCTTAAACAGGCTATGCTAGGACTTTTGGTTTAAAAATATTAAAATCTAGACTTAGAACAAAAGTATGATGTGATTTTATTTAATCTAAAAAATTTTGAAACAACTTTGACATAGACTTGACACATGGAATCAAACATAAACATGATCAGTTGGTATAAGCCATAAGGCAAAATTCTCCTGGAAAAAAGACTATTATTTCTCAAATATATGAACAAACAAGAAATATTTTTCATAGTTAAGTAATCAATTAACAGAAGTTACTTAACACAAAAGATAAAGGTCTATGTATTATCCCTTGTAAAGTAAGACTTTAATATAAATCAATCACTATTTAAATTTAAAATTTTGATAAGGTTAATTGAAAATCAACATTTTAAGACTAGGATTTGATTGATCAAACAAGATAAAAAAGATTGAAAGGTATGAAATCACATGAATAAGTTCCAAATGGCATATGTGACATGGTTTTAAACAATGTTTTTGGTATAAGTTTAAACAAGGTTTGAAATAATTTGAGTAGCGTAATGACATAAGCATGCTCTAATGATGTGATCAATGTGTTTTTTCAAACACTCTAAGGCAAAAAATTGATATCTAATTTAGGTATCATAATGACACCCATATCATTCAATTGACACACACATAAATAAGTTTTAGTAAAAAATTATAAGGCACAAGTATGGTGTAAAATGGCTAGCATAACACCTCTTTAAATAAAATAGTGGCATATAAACAAATTGGTCTAGATGTGGATATAAATAAACATAATATTTTTAGTTTAAAAATAAAAAACAAGAAAAATATAAATGACCAAATACAACTAAGCATAACGCCCTAAAATTATATCAAGGGTGTGACAAAGTGGGGCTGACTAAAACTAATTAGTTTTTTATAATTATAGATATATCTCATATGTACCAACTTTCACATTAGTACACAAGAGAAGTATCACATCATTTGGGTTCATGTCATATGGCTTGTTGTAAAAAGGTCTTGACCTTTTTATAACCATTACATCCATCACTTGCTCAGTGTAGTATGATGTCCAATGTGTTAAAATGTCATAGGCTTAGCCTCTACTAAGAGAGATGGTTAACTGCTCAAATCATCATCCCAATGAGGAAATCCAAATTTATGTACCCCTCATGGAGAGGGTTTAAATATGATGCCGGGAGATGAAACCCCAGTTCAAATCTTCCCTATAGAACTTATGGGAGGTAATGAAGTCCCACTCACAAAGGAAGATGCATAAAATAAAAACTAAGTAAAATAGATTTATGGTTTTTTATAGATCACCCATGCCATTAAAATCTTGGGTAGAGCCTTCACAACATCTCTTTTATGTCTTTGGACTAAGGCAATTTGCAATGAAGATGGCACTTTTGATCCCATAAGTACCTTATAGGGGACAGGGGAGAGCATACACGCACACCTTCCTTTTTGCTCAAACAAAAGCTAACTAAGTAAAAAATGATTAACTTGCATAAAATAAAAAAATTATAATATAATTCAATTTTATAGAACTAAAATTAAATATTTGGTGGTGTTTTTTAGTCCCTTGGTTTTAAGTTGCAAAACTTCATAAAGAAACAATCACAAAACCATTCAAAGAAGCATCTAAGTTTTTCCTTAAGCACCAAATAAAAGTTATTAATTATTTTTAAGCACTAAAAAAGGTTAAAAAGATGTAATTAATCTTTATTTAATCACTTTTCAAATAGGTCCTGCAAGAAAATTGTTAGAGTGTAATTTAACTTTGAAGCTCTTTTGTGAATGAGACAAGTAACTTGGAAAAGTATGCTCTTAGGTTTGGATGACCTATCGACCTGAAGGCAAAAACATAAAAGATAAAAATGTTAGGTTAGGAAAATTTTATCAAAAATATAAATAAAAAACTCAATAACTATTTAAAAAAAATATTAAACATATGAAACATGAAAACAATAAGTTAGAAGGTTAAAACAAATAAAACCAAACACAAAATATAAAAACATGCAATTACTATTTTAATAATAACTTTTACAATCTATATCAATTTGTTACAAAATTTATATATTTTTTAAATATCTCCAAGGTGAACCTCTATGTAAAAAATAAAATCTAAATAGTCAATACAAAAAAATTATTAACTCTATACTAGTCATTTTTACCAGAAAAATAGAGAAACCAAAGTGACAATCACTAAAAGAGTCATAACTTCTAAACTACAAATAATATTTTAATGAAATTTTGAGAGAGTTTGGATGAAAATAGTAATAAAAAATTGTCAAAAATTCATAAAAAAAGCAAATGGATTAAAAATAAGAGCTATTTTAATAGTTGTTTTTGTTCAAATATGTAGGGTGTGCAATCATGTCCCACTGGGCATGCCATTTGTGATCATAGGAATTTGATAAAGAGAGGATGTTAAATCAAGTGTTAGTCCATAAAATAATGAAATTAACACACTAACATACTAAAATATCTAAACCTATATATTAGGGAGAGCTTAATGAACAAACAACAATTGAAAACCTAACTAAAATGCAAATAACAACAATCTTTACCTTCCTTGAGAGCTCCAAATGATTTGTTCATTGGCTTGCTTGGATTGTACTCAAAAGGTATTCATTAATGGGGATTGGATATCTCCATCTCCTCTTGGAACCACATTTGTCTTATCTTGGCTTGATTTTGAAATTATAACACTATATATTTACTTCATGGATCAAATCTTGTATAATAACTTTACTTTATTCGAGCTCTCTAAATGAAGAGATCTAGGCTTGATTTTATAGGACTCAAATTCACTTGGAATGGGTTAAATTGGAACCTTGGCTGAGTTTATTAACATTAGATAAGTTTTAAATGCATTTAAATGGTCATGATTAGGTTTGCATAGGTGTGTTTGGCATATTCTTAGGATATTTTTTAGATATTTTCTAAAAGTGACAACTCACAAAAGGTAATGATTAGCTTTTAAGATGCTATTAATAATTGAATTTTCCTTTTTGATAATCAATTTAATTTCTCATGGATGAATTCAATTAATATTTGCTTAAGATTTATTAGTAATTAACCCTTTTTAGGATTTTTAACATTTTGGAATGGTTTTGAATTAATTGATGGTGCATTTATTCAATTTAATTGATAAATAGCCAAATTAATTTATTGCATGGTTATAAAGCCAAAATCGATTCATTTAAAAAACATTAGGCTAAATGGTCAATGGTTGGTAAGAATTGGTCTAAAGTTAGGTAAAAATACATTGGTAGCCAAATTTAGGTGTCTACACATAGCAACTAGGGACTAATGTGATCACAACCATCTTACCAACTCCCCTTGACTCATCCACACGTGGTAATGGTCACATTAGTAAATTACCTACTTAGATTTTATGCCACTAGACGCAACATGTCTAAATGAAAATAATGGACTACTATATGAATTCTAATCATGCACATAATCACTCAAATCTTAGAAAACCTCTTCTATGAAACCTTGCACATATTCAAATCACCATACTCATCCTTGACCATCTCTAACCATGTCAAAACTGAATATCAACCAAGCCTCCTTCAAGCATACTAGGACAAACACATTTCACACTTTGTAATTATACTTATACTATCAAGGTACTTCATCCACTCACACCTCCATTACATCACCATGACATCATTGACAACTCTTTAATAATCTCCCCTTTTGTCATTGATGTTAACACACATCATACAACTCACCTTCCTTCCTCTCTTCAAGCACTCTCATAATAGGAACTTTCTCCTCTTTGACATAATGATAAAGTGGGCACCAACTAATCTTGAGAACATAAAATGTCTACCAATAGGAAAAGACCATCTTAGAAAGATAGTACAAACTCCCCCTTACCTTGAGCCTACATATTCTTGCTTCATGCCAACACTCTCTTCAAGCAAGCACTAAAACCAATTAAGAAAAAACATGAAAAATACTAAAACCAATAGAAATCACCAAGAAACATCTTATAGGGACTCCCCCTAATATCTTTGAGACATTTCACCTCTTGAACATATTTAGATCTCCACACACCATGAAGAATCGCCATACAAGATTACTAGCCTTCTCTCTCTAACCACCTCAAGGACCACCTAATAGAACTTCATGTCATTCACAAAATAGAAAACATGATAAAAAATAACCTAATAACTCCATTTGAAACACACATACTTGGCTCTTTTGGATAAATTGAGCAAAAACATCAAGTTTTCATACTAGGCCTATCCAAACTCCTTATAACCCTACCTAAAACTTGTATAGCCCACAAATTTTAGAAAACACACCTTCAAGACTTGAAACTTCATATATGGAGCACTCTCATATGCCTCCTGAATCACTTCAATTTTCATCACCTAGATCAACATTTGTAATAAACTTCTTGCAAAAACCAACTACCCAATTAGGCCTCTAACTTGACAAAAACTTGAATAATTTGAGAACCACAAAACTTCAAATCTCTATGAATTTGGATTTGAAAACCCATTTGTCCCATTAAATATATTAATAAACCTTATATCTCAACTCACAAGGCAAACCACTTTTCTATCAGGGCCCAAAAACGTAGAACCTTAAAACAAGTAAAGTCAACAAATTTCCTTATAGTCAATGCACACCTCTAAAACTTCTTACACACTTGGAGACACCCATCACACACTTTTGAACCAATATTTGATCTTCCACACCTTTGGAAAACATACATCCTATAACCCATTTTAGGACCTACAAACTCTTAAGCATTAACTAGAAAAATTGAGAGCAAACAAAAACTTGGGAAATAAATTTGACTTCAACATACCTTTAGACCATAAAACCATCTAGATCATGATAATATAATAAGGTCAAAAAACCTTTATATGAAAAAATATCATCTTAAAAAATCAAAAATCCTATTTTTCCACTTGAAAATCTTCAATCTTAACCTTACAAACTAACCATATACATCTATGACATCATTCTGACATCACCACATCATATCTTCCATTTGGTCATACCTAATCCAATAGAAAAAAACTTATCTCTAGCCTTACAATACCATATAAATAACATCATAGTAACACTTTATTTTACACTAAAAGGAGTCTCTTAAGAATCATAAATATAGACATCCTTTGCATAACAATGCTTTAAAAAAAAGTAAATCTAGGAGTGGCCCATATATCCTTAGTAACCACTAGAATCCTGTTGTAGCTATATGATTTATTGCTTTTGTTCTTCTTCTTCTTAGTTTGAACTATGATAACTGGTTATTTTTATATATCACTCTCCTTCTCTTCTAAGATAGAATTGAAAACACATGGAGCAACTATGGAATCTTGACATACCTTTTCATTTGAAGAATCGACCTTGTAGTTCTGAATCTCATCATTAGGCACTAAAAATTGATGTTATTTGCATGAATCTCTCTCATAATTGAGGTAAGAATGGATACATATATGACCATCATGACTCATATTTACCACCTTTGATTCCCATGACTTAACTTTCCCTCTTCCTTGTATTATAGGACCCTGATTGAATCTATTCTAGCTTAATGGCCTTTACTTGCAGAATTTAGCAATGTGACCTCTTTGTTCACATTTTTATAAAACCATATTCCTTGATGGAAACTCAGCTTGTCTTACCTTTTTTGGACAATAACTATCAATGTGTCCAATGTCATGACAACTGAAACAAACTACTCTTTTTAAAGAAGACTTACCTTGCCTTTTCTTATTTGGGCAATGCTTAGCAAAGTGTCCTTAATTAATATAGTTTAATCACTTAACCTTTCTCACTCCTTTTGACTGATGACCCCCCTCATAATCCCATACAAACTCATTTTTAATAGGTCTTCTACATTCTCTAGCTTTATGCCCAAACTGATTACAAGTATAGTAGTAACCATTGAAATTTGCATACCGCATGGCATTTAGTTATCTGATCTATTTTGTATTCATTATGTTAGCACCATCATTACTTGTTTGTTGATTTCTTAAAATTATGATTGTCTTTGTTCACATTAGTCTTCATCTTGTCTTGAGTTTCATTCTCTAGTTCTTGTTTGTACCAAGACCAGATCTCTCACTTGCATGTATTTGATTATTTAGAATATTGTCTAGATCATTTGAGCTATTTTCAAATTTCACAAATGACTTCACCTTACTATATGTATTTTCTAAATTATATCTTAATGACTCATTTTAAATTACATACCTTGAATATTCATCTTCATTTGATTTTAGGCTTGTAGATAGGACTTCTAATTGACAACTGAGATTTTGACTATATCTTCATATTCCTTGGTGTCTTCATTTATTATTGCCTCATACACACTAAATTATTATTCATATTCTTTGATTTTAGATATCATCTTTTTATTGATCTCTTTCTCAATCTTTAGTTCTTCAAGAGCATTCATCAATTCAGTCTCACAAACCACCTCATCTTCATCATCATCTGAATCATTACAAGTAGACTCCTTTTGATGTGAGCAACTACCTTCCTAAGTCATGAATAGGGATTCATATTAAATAGGACCATCACCTTCATGATCATACTCTGAGTCACTAACTTCACTCTCATTTGATGAGCTTCAATCTTCTTTGGTGTAGAGACTCTTCTTTTCCTTGAAGTACTTGTTATTACAACTTTTGAATACCTTTTTGATTTTATCAGACTTGAATGATATCTTGACATCATCATGACCTTGATCATGCTCTTCATCATCATCCTTATTATACTTATGAGGTCACTTATTATCAAAATGTCTTATCTCACCACAATTGAAGCATTTGAGGGATAGTTTACCTTTATACTTACTTGAATCTATTCTCAATTTCTTATAAATCAAAGCACTTATTTCATCCTCATCTATATCAAAAATTTCATCCTCTTTGGATTTATTACCTATGAACATCTTCTTTGTCTTCATTTCAATCTTGAAAGTTTCTTCCTTATTTGGTGTTATATCATCATTTTTCCTCATCTCATAGGTAGTAAGGGTGTCATGCAATTGATCCATCTTCAACTGAGTAAGATCATGACATTCTTCTATAGAAAATACTTTCAGATCAAAATTTAGGGATAAATACATTAAAACCTTTTAAATAATAGTATCTTCTTCAAGGTTCTTTCTAAGACCTCTGATGATGTTCAAAATCTCATCAACTCTCTGTAGAAAGGATGCCATAGAATATTCTTCCTTCATCTTGAGACTTTAAAATTGCTTTCTATGAGTCTAAAACTTAGCAAATTTAACCTTTGAATCTCCTTCATAAGTGATCTACATTTTTTCCCAAATATCTTTATTAAATTTACAATGGATTACTTTGGTGTATTATATCTTTGAAAGACCACAAGTGATAGCATTCATTACCTTGAAATTATTCTCAAACAACTTCTTGTCTATAATACTAGGTAGAAGAGCAGTAGGAACAACATAACCATCCACAATATATTGTCATACATAAAACCCTAGGTACATAATGTATGTCCTCATACTTACATTCTAAAAATCATAATTGGATCCATTGAACATTGGTGCTTTCTTAGTAGAGAAACTTCTTTGATGACTACCCATATTATGCATTGGATCACCTTCAAGATGTCAAGCCTTTACTAAAGGATCTACTCTGATACTAATTGATAGAGGTATAATCACTAAGAGGGGGGGATGAATTAGTGAGACTATATATTTTTATTTTAATTATAGTCCTTTCAAATTATTAAACAATCAACATAAATCAACTTGACCAAGCAAAATTAACAAGATAGATCATTCATTCAATGTATACACAAAATCAAACACATAACACATAATTCCAATGGAAAACCCTCATGGGGAATAAAAATAACTCTCAAGCCTACAACACATAGACTAATGTCCTATAATAAATTACAAACAAGAGACTGATCATATCCTCCTAACCAAAGGTCTTTAGTGAAACCCTTGTTTCAAAAGGAAAAACTACCCCTAAAGAAGATCAAGTCCTTTAAACCCTCTTTTGAAGTAAAAAATTCCACCTTAGAATTTATGTATTTAAAACCTGATGATGTATCTCTATTTATCTAACCCCTCCAAAAAATCTCTCTCTCTATCTCATATAGGCCTCTTATATAGGCATGACTCAATCTCTCCCCTTCACTCAAACTATCCTCATATGCACACTCAGACCTCTTCGCATATCCTCAAACTATAAGATCACTATTTATACATTAAAAAATGACCTATAGGTTATACACATAGTCCTAAATATTTTATACTCATTAACTCATCAACTGGGCACTCTACCTCTCCTTTGCTCCAAAACTCTCACATATACCTTGCATTAGTCTTTCTCTCTAGTCTTCCACACGTTTAGAAACCAACACATTTACTTTCACCATTTATATATCAATCATGAATTAAAAAACTCATAATATTTATTTTTAAACCACAAAACATTCCTTCATCCTTAAGGCATATAAAATGGGTCACACTTGAGCAAAATCCACTTTCAAATAGGCCTAAGTCACTTTTAGGTCCTATGGAGACCCATTCAGCTCTTTAATACTTCACGATCAAATTAAGAACATAGAAAAACTTTAAAAAGAATGAACCTATTAAAAATTATCTATATGTCATCCTTAATTTACAAAAACCATTAAAATACCCTTTTTATTAAGCACAATTTACTCAAACAACATTTTGTGCACATAGTCACCTTGAACAAATACACAGTCAATTTTTAAACCTTTGTTCATACTACATATGATTGGTCAAACCTTAATAATGCACATATATAATAATTATGGAGTATAAAAAATTATCTAATATCTAATTCATCATTAAACATAAAAACAACATTAGAATGAGCTTGATTACCCTTATCAAGTTACTTGCATAACATACTCAAACACATAGTCAACTTTGGAGCTCAATATCTTTGCCTTTACATATATTCAGACATTAAAAATTATATTTATAGATGAATATTGGATTAATATACAAATTATTTTTCTTACCATGGTCAAACTCATCTTAGATAAAAATATATGGTATAAACACCATATACTAGTTTTTTCCTTTCTTAAATTCAAATATTCAAATGCAAATGATCACAGTTAAAGATCAAACACATTGCTCACATATCATGCTCTCACATATTAATATTGATCATGAACCATTAATATTTTTTGACCTTTAATTCATAGTGTGTCAATTCCCAAATTTTAAAATTTAAATCAGTTGACCTCATCTTGTACAATCTAGCAACTTTGACTTAATACGCACTATTGATCTTTTATACGTAGCTCGGTTTTTAACAATGCTAAACAACTATCACTTTAACCTCTTAAATTTAATAGAGACCATTAATATCAATAATTATTTACATCCACTCACCATTTATCCCTAGAATAAGTTTTATCTTTATCTCTGCTCAACATTAAACTTTGAACACTTTGACCTCTTTGACTTACTGTGCACCGTGGATCTAGATATACAAACTCCCATGCACCATCAATTTTTGTAGATTATTTAGGTCATTATAATGAAAAATACACCATTTTATCAATTTTTATGATTTAATATGATCCATACGATCTCCATTTTGTCCTTGTCATTACCCTTCTCAAATTTGGTTAAGTATGGGCACCATTGCAAACTACTCAGAAGGCCAACTTTGTAGCTCCATATCTTTTGCTTCACTCAGGAGCATGTTATAAAATTTGGAACATATGATCTCCTCACATATAATAATAAAAAAATGTGTCAATATTCTCCTTTAACACTCACACATGTGAGATATAATGATATTAAAATGCCTCCTCAAATTTATCTATTCATAGAGCCAACTATGTCAAGAATTGCCTAGAAGGCCAACTTTGCACATGCATATCTTTTGACACGCTTCAGTGGATGATATGAAATTTAGTGAAAATAAAATAGGAATAAAACTAAATCAAATCATATGATCAAATTATCTTGAAACACACACACGTATGAGATATTTCATAACAAAACTACTTACTTGACTCTTTTTTGCCTCATGAAAACTTTAAAAAGTATGGGAAACACTATCAAAATGCTTGAGAGCCCAAATTTGTACCCACATATATTTGAATTTGCTTAGGTTAATTAAATAATATTTATCACATGGTAACTAGGTATTAATTTTATCACAACCATATTACTAACTCCCCTTGAATCATCCACACATAGAAATGGTGATCTCAACAAACTGCCTACTTAGATTTTCTACACTAGACCCAACATATCTAAATGAAAAAAATGGACTATGAGATGAATTAAAATCATGCACATAATCACTTAAATCTTATAAAATCTTTTATAGGAAAACTTTTACATTTTAAAATCACCATACTCATCTTTGACCATCTCTAACCATGTCAAAACTAAGATCAACGAAGCCTCCTTCAAGCATACTAGGACAAGCACATTGCACACTTTTTCATTGTCACTTAGACTATCAAATTACTTCATAAAATCATCAAGACACCTCCATGAAATCATTTAAAAATATCCAATAATATATTATGGAGGCATATGCCATGCATATACATTCACATTGTAGGATCAAAGTATAGATTCTTATAGTTTTGAGTGTATGATACAAGTTCATGTACAAGTTTCAAACATGATTTCATAATTTACATCTACATATAGTTTCAAATTATAAATTTATAAATGGTATCATGATATAATTTCATACACATTATGTTATTTTTAAAATTTTCAATATGATTTACTAAGTTGCAGACATGGTAGGAGGATGGATATACACCACTATTTTTTTTTATCATGATTTAAGAATGAAGTTATAATTGAATATATAAGACATATGTAGTGAATGATAAATTTTAAGTTCATAATGCATAAATTATAGATTTATCACCATCTATCATTATGCATGTAAATTAATTTTGGATTTTAACATATTCCATGCCTTGGGGTTACAAAGATTAGTTGAGTTAAATTAAGGTTTTTGCATCCTTCAATGGGTTCTATTTTCTATACAAGTGAAAATTCAAGTTTGGGGTTGGATCGCCCTAAAATTTATCCATTGGTTCAATTAAGTAATCAATCTCTCTGATGCTTTAATGAAGCATCATCTCTAATCAAATTCATAAAATAAATTTTAGTTTCACACATACAGGTATAATCCTCCCATGCTTTCATTTCAATTTCAAAATTTTAAAGTTCAATAAATTTTAAAAATTCAAAATTCAAAAACTTTTCAAATTTCAAATTCAAAATTATTAAAATTTGAATTGTCAAAAGAAAAATTTAACTACTTCATGTGTTTTTCAAGGTTTTCCAAACTAAGGTACCTTGAATGATTGGAGTATTAGTTCAAAGATAACTTGTGTCTTAGACATGAAGCTATATTTATATTTTAAATTAATAGTTTAATTTTTAGACTAAAAGGTCGGAACTATAGACACCTAAAATTAGTTATGAATATTTTATTATGTTAATTTTGGTCATTTTTTACTTTAATTAACTTATGCACTCAATTCAAACTTATTTTGACACCTTGGCCTATCATAAGCACATGTGAAGATCTTTTATTTTATAATATGTCATTTATCACCTACATAAATTTTATATCATTTAAAAATACCCTTAAGCATATATTTGGATAGATCCAAACCCAAAATTTTACATGTTTACTTAAGGTTCAAAACTATCCAATTTGGGTCAAGATTGGAAAATAATCTTGATCCCTATGGGACATTCATTCCTCTAATGGTCATATTTTTAAATTTAACCCTCCCTTACTTTGTCTTCTATATTTTTTAGGATTTTGATCATGTGATTTCCCATGTTGGATTTTTATAAAATAAAATTCAAGCCACTCATTATTCAATTTGGAAATTTTAATATTGAGTCACACTTACACTAGTACACATTGAGCAAAGCTTCCCCATTCTTCCTAATTCTAATTCTAAAAATTACAAGTATCCCTCATCCAAGTCACAAGTGTGTTTTATTCATCCCAAAGAAAATTATGATCAAGTATTCGATCCATATATATATGCCTTCATATATTCAAAGGATATTTTTTTTATAAATCACTCTAGGTGGGAGAACTATGTGTTCTTAAATTACCTCTTCGAAGTATTGGATACAAATGTAACATTTAGTAATTATGGAGGTGATTGGGGTTAGTTTAGCCCAATTACACTACATTTTTTTCTATTTGTATGTTTTCAATCATTACAATCCATATTAAGGTTTTCACCTTGAATAAAATATTTGAAGATCTTTCACACACTCTCAAAGGTCAAATGTGTGCATACATACCTAGTTCTATCTATCACACATGATCATGCCCTAATTTTCATGTTTTATGCAAAGTTTCAAAACTACTAAGTTTAGGTCAAAAGTTACAAATAATATTGACCCCAATTGAATGGCCTTGACCTTATTCATCCTTCATTTTTAGTTTATGGGTTTCTATTTAGTCTATTCTTCTTTTCCTATTGTAGTCTTAAGTCAGTCAACATGATCAAATTATGGATAAAAACAACTAAATTTCGCTTTCCAATTCATAGTTATTATTGTTAGAATAATTTGTACTTTATTGAATTTAGTTAATTTATTTCAATATACTTTTAAAAATTACATTTTTTAGCATTTTGTTATATTATGATAATTTCATTAGAATTAGGGTTAATTACCACAATAATCTAAATTTTGGTTAAACAAGTGCAAGTTTTAGCTTGTATGCAACAATACCATTTTTTGAAGAAAATTATAAGGTGTATAGAACTTGGGAGATAGTTTTTTATGACCTTTTAGATTGAGGGATAAGTTATTATAAGGTTATATTTAAAGTAAAATCATACTTAAAGGTTGGAAGATGTGTTCAAAATGATGTTAATCTACTTATTGCTTCATGAAATTTTATACCATGTGAAGATTATATTTGAGAAGAAAAATAATATTCTTTTAGGTGGTAAGGGTAGTGTCTACTAACTACACATAATATTTTTTTGGAATATAAGAAAGAGGAGATGGTGGATTCTAACCATAGATAACTATTTAAGGATTCATCTTGGTGGTTATATGATAGATGGTGTTATACCACCATTCTGCAAGTGGTAACCATTTGAACCACTAATGTTGTTGACTAGAGGGAAAAAAAAATGAAGATATGATTCCAAGAATTTATTAACATTTTTTATCTTGGTCATAAGTCTCTGGGTGGTAACTTAGATGTTTTTTAGCTAGGTACATGTGCACGTAAATAATTCCTACCAAAAGTGACTTGTGAAGGCTAAGTCATAAACAAATATAGTAGAAGTTGGGATTCCATGAAGGTGGAATATTTGATCAAATAATTTTTAGGTGATGGTATAAGTAGTGTAAGGATGGTCTAAGGCACAAAAATGAAAATATTTAGAGTGGAAATATACCACCATCAGAATCACTAACTTTCCACAAAATTTGGCTATAAAATCCTTAAAGATATATGTTGAAATGCATTAAAGAATGGGTAGGGTTTGCAGTAAGATAGACATTTCCATTGTCTATCCTTTGTGATGATGACATACTTAAAATTACTCAAAAAAAATCTTGATATCTATAGACACAAATTTAATCATTAAATGCTTAATAATATTTAATCTTGACATCCTTACCTCACTTTGCTTATTCATTATTCCATTAACTTGAAATCTATACAAGAGTCTTCACTATTATAAAAATTATATTTCAACCACTCAAACAATCATTGAAGTATCCCTATTTTACTTAAAATTTCTCATCAAACCAATTATAATAGTTTTTATCCTTCTAGTGTAGGATTGTGCTAGGTCAGACAAGGCCATATCATATCCTTATCCACTAATGTTACCTTATCCCCTACCCTCTAATGATAACTTTTTAAAATTAAGAGTTTGAATTTTACACATTTTATGCTTTTAACAAGGTTGGTTAATATAAATATTTTAAATTTATATATATATATAAGCACATCAAGTATTATCAAAGCATATCTAGCAATCACTTGGCAATTATACTACACATTGAGTAAAAGAACACTACTTCCAATTCTAATTATGAAGCATTCTAACATTCATAGACCAAGTTTTAATATATTTTATTATAAATAAATAGCACTCATTTTCAAGGATTAAAATTAATCTATCTAGTTTCATACATATAATAAAGTTAAAATTCACAAATTCACTTTATGAGGGATGATTAGATTAGATTGAGACTTATTTGGGCTATGTAGGCATCACTCAAATTACATGAGATTTAATAAGGGTAGCAAGATTATTACCCTAACCCTATTATATAATTTTGGAATTTGATTTATATCATAGTTATTTTGTAGGAGCTAGGGTTTATATTTTGTGAATATTTTACACATCAAATCAACACACATGAATAATAAACCCACATAGATAGCTGCATACACCTATATTAAAAAATAATTTGCACAACTGATTAGGATATGACCATAATCAATAGATAAGGCCATAGTGTGTCCTTTTCTTCGTAACATGGAATTGTCCATATAAAGCTTAAATTTCTAATTTCAATTATGACATAATTCCTAGGTATTTTAAATTAGTTTCCATTCAATCAACCTGCATAGTATTAAATTGGATCTAAGCTAGGTTTTCATATTTTGTGTCAATTTACTTTTTTAGCTCACTTTCAGTTCTGTAAATTCTATATTATTTTGTATTATATTGTAGTTTTATGTATTTTATTATATTTAAATTTTAATAGTTGAAATCTATTTATTTGATCCATTTTAATTCAAAATAGAATAAACACTCTAGTGAACCCATAATTTATAAGAAGAATGCTTGATTATTTGATTTATTTTTATGTGGTCTAGGGTTTCAACCAAATTTTTTATTTCATAAATTCCTAATTAATTACATAAAAACCTTTTAATTATTCAAATCACTTTATTTTCCCTTTCTTGTTTTTTTTTTTTTTTAAATTATGTTCGGACAGTTTTAAAATTGTTTAGTGACTATCATTATAGGCTACACGGTGATCTATTTTATAGATATTATGGTGTGAGGAGTTCTACCCCAATACTCATATTTATTTTAAAAATCTAAACTTGAATTTTAGTTCCCACATACCACATGGTATATTGTAAAAATATAGGGTCCCTTGTTTATACCATATAAAACCTCTTTTATCCATTTGATTTATGGTACACCAAAGAGGAGCATATCACCCATGGAATTTAATTTCATTGTGTCCTAATAATGGGGTTAGTGGGATATTAAAAAAAAAATTCCTCGGTAGTTAGTGCTCTGAAGCATTAGGTGGACACTAATTAATGAACAATAAATTATATTTGAGAGCCCACACAATCATTCAAACCCTTTCCTAGATAATCCTTATAGCTTGAATTTTAATTGTATTGTATTCATAGTCTTTAACATTGCTTGATTCATATTTTATTTTATGCCTCAAAGGCATAGTACTAGACTAAGTGGTATTCCCATTTCATTTATGTAGCTTCCTTTGGTTTCTTTTATAATGGAAAATCATGGTGTTTTTTCTCTAACTAATAATGTTACTTTTAAAATTCCTTGGTCTCCTACAAATTAAATTCACATTGAAATTTATAATGAAATTAATGAAGAGGACTGTGATGTAAATAATGAACATGAAAATCATATAGATATATAAAAGCTTAATGGATTGAGTCAAAATAAAGTGCAATCATTATCTGAATTTATTCAAGGTTTTAAGAGAACCCCCACAAGGTGAATAGGATAATTAGTATCATTATAACATAAAAATATAAAAATCAAGCTAAATTAACCACATCTATATCACAAGAGTTGACTTTTTGAGTTGTCAAATCCCTAACTTTTAATGTTGTCTCTTACACTATTGCATCCATTCCTATTTTTGAACCTCCAATTAATTTCATAGCATCATCCATTAATATTCCTACTAATTCTAATTATACCCCTCCAATATCCTCTATAAGTGCTACTCTAGAGCATACAATTCTTTCCTTATAAGTTACACTATCTCAAATTGAGAAAACCATTTCTCATATTAACCATTCTATGGACTCATGTTACTTTTTACCAAATCCTTTGGCATTTATAATTGTATCTTATCCATTACTATTTGGATTTTTGGCTCCTAAAATTCCTCTATATGAAGGCAAAGGTGATCTTGCACAACATTTATGTGCCTTCCATGCAGCTTATCTAGACTATGTAGAAAATGATAAATTATTGAATCTTTGCAAGAATTCTCAAATAATTATTATACGATACATCTCTATTATTTTTCTCTTTAATCAATAAAGTATTTAAATCCTTTGTAAAATAAAAATTTAACACACTTTTATATCAACATTGGTTAGAAGTTATTAAATGCTTAAATTGCAAAGTTGAAACAAGTGTCTAATGAAATAATCAATGAATATGTTATAAGATTTAATACTATGATAGAAAAAATTACAAATCAAATGGTTGATAATGAGCTTCAATGCATATTCACTCAAATTTTACTATCTCCACTCTAAAAATATATTATGTTTGATAAGTTAAAATATTTTGATGAGCTATGCCATATAATTAAAGAGCATGAGGTAAAATTGATTACTTTGAATAAACTCATGTATACTTAAAATTCTCATTTACTTCAAATTTTAAATTCCAAAGTAAGCAAAATTATAATATTAAATAAAATGAAATCAATAATTAAGCTAAATTTATAGTTAATGATATTTCACAACCAACACAAAAAATTTGATTACAAGCTCCACCAAAGAGGCAATTTTCAAAGTTACCTTAACCTCATCATGTATTATTTTAAAAGATACTTGAATATAATTTCATCACTCTTCCTCCACTAATGGAATTAGACATGTTTAGAACATAATCTTTAATTTTTCATGGAAATGCATATTGTGACTACTAAAGACACTATAAAACCATGCATGATAGTTCTATATGTCAAAACACCCCTAGATCAGACCATTACCCAACCTCTGATCATGAACCTGAGTCAAGTTAGCTAACTAGATAAACTAACTTTCCCTTTTGACCTAACTTTCATCAACCCTTGACCATCGATGGTCACCTTGACCTCTGATGGTTACCCAACTGTTGATGGTCACTGTGACCATTGATGGTTAAACCCAACCACTGCCGATTAGGTCTTCCCCATCTAAACAAATAGAACTTGAGTTGCATACAAGTTAACACATCAAAATTTAATATGGATGGCAAGCTAATGCATCATAAAGCATCTAATCCATCAACCAAACCTCATATGTAACCTTCTACCTCCATCTCTCTTTGCCTATAAAAGGAGGGGATCAGGAGGTGAAAAAGGATCCAAAGATTCATGAATTTTAACAATTAGGAAATCAAGCTATCAACCAAAAATTATCAGGAGCTTCTATAATCAAAAAATTCTTTTCAATTCTTCCCTCTAGTAAGTCAACAACTAATATAGAGAGATGAACCTCTACCAAAATTTCTCTTTAGGAAAAGTACCATTACTCTACCCAAATCACTCTCAGATCAGCTACCAACTATCAAGCAACCAGTCAAGTATATTTCTAGTTTTTAAGTTTTGATTATTTAGTTTCTAACCTAGAACCTTCTACATCATATATTCTGACCTCCCATCTCTAACTAGACCTTTAAAAATATGCTACCTGATCACTAGACTCATCAACCCAAGTTTTTTATAACACTTCTCAGAACTTATAATAATTATTGATGGTTAACCTTGACCGTTGATGATCACCTTAACCACCAATGGTTACCCTAAATATAAATGTTCATTATGGTAGGAAATAACAACAATTTATTTCCACCTACTTACCCTCAACCAAAGCTCCACTTTCTATCTCTCTACATATTCACAGAGTCCCTGCCTATTTTCTAAACCTAACCTGACCTATTTAACATTAGTATTGCCCCAATTATTTATATAATTAGTTTATTTCTTTTGTCAAGCATTTATTTATTCTTGCATTCCATTTCATTCCTTTCTATCATTTTATGCAAGTAATTCATGTTTATTTCTTTCAACTTAACTATTCTAAGAGAGTGCATTGATAGCCTTCTAGTAAGTTCACACTTCTTAGATCTAGCTCACTCTAAGAAATCCACCTTGATATCCATCTAACAACCTTTTTATTTTAGTATTTTTCAATCTATATGTCATTCTTTCCAAGACAAAAAGGAGCTCTTCATAATTGTCTAGATCATGCACACACAAACAAATTGGTTCTTATACCATACCCACATCAAGTTTCTTACTTCTTCTTTTCCAAGAAAATAAACTAAAATTGAGAGAAACATTCTAGCACACTTGTTGGGACCTAATATCATCTAATTTCCCCTTTCTTCCTTATTATATGCTCATATAAATAAATCAAAATTTATTTTGGGTATAAAATAAACCTTACATACATTGATTTCTTGCATATTTAGCTCACGTAGTTAAAATTAAAGGCTAAGTAAATCAATCATAGTTTCAATTTTGCTCTTACATACCAAAACCAAATCATGTATATTAGTTAAACATCACAACAATTGGCATAAGGCCTGACTATGGTTCATATTCTATCGGTTCACCTTCACCCTTTGGATATCTTACTTAGAGGTCATTACCAATAAGAGAAACCAAAACTTAGTTTTCTAGTTGAGTCTAAACTCTAGAAATTGGTGTATATTGGCTAATCACCTGACACCCTTATCATTGAAATGTGTGAAGGGAGGGGGTAGGCCCCAATACCAAGCCATGTATTGATTTCCAACATATATCCTTTTGAGAGCCTTAAACACATGAAACCAACGATAGACTTCTTTTCTAGTACTTGTTCTACAAACCAAGTTCTTCTTCACACTTCCCAACTAAGGCATAAGCTAAAAGTGAGATAAAAGGTACCTTAAGATTTTAAATGCACTTTAGTGTATGTTTTTAATTTCCTTGAGATCTTTTTATCTTGTTTGATTTGTGTTTAAGTTGTGAGATTTATTTTATTCTTTTATATTCCTCACATGGTTTTTACTAGACAATAGTTGAAAAACCAAACCAACTAGGAGCCACCTCCCTCTTCTTCTTCCTTCATAGAGTATACTTTGAATATCAAGGGTTCTCCCCATTCTTCTATTAGTCTTACCATGCCTTAGATATTTATCCAAGGTGATGTGAATTTTATGTACTACCTTCCTTGATAAAAACCACATGGCTCTCCAACATTACCTCAACACCCTATCTTATTACACTCCTACTTTGGTTCCTCCTAGTGATCCACCTTATGGGATACCTCCCCATATTATGGGAGATACCTTTTTTCCACTACCTCTACCCAACCTATGATCACTCAAACTTCTTCCTCCATCAATAACCCATCCACTACCTCTATCCAAACTCAATCAAACAACCCAACCAATGACCAAACACCCCTTACACTAACCTACAACCCCCCCAACATAGGGACAACCTCACCTTCTATTACCCATACTCCACCCACCATGGGGATACATTCTACCCATATTTCCACTATTCCCCTTATCACTGCCAACCCACCAATATCTACCCCACTTCAAAATGTGGTGATTTTTATACCTTCTACCCTTCCACCTATCATTACCAGAGTTACCATTCACCCCTAACTAATTAACCCATTCATAATTCCAATCCAATCCATATCAATTCCCCATTCTACCAACCTGATCATACCTCTGAACCAACCCACATTGAATCCTCAATAAATATTTATGACACCCTACCCACACTATGTTCCTAATCCACAAGGATACATAGCTTCATCTTCCACCTAACCTCTTATTCCTATTAACCCTTATGTTTCACCTTATACCAACCTCTTGTACCCATTAACCCTTATATGGCATCATCCCAACCCTCAATGACCACATACCAACATATGGCATCTTCTCAACCTTCTATTAGTTATGCCTATATTACATCCACCCAACCCTAGCAGAACTTATCATACAATTATGGAACTTCTCAACCCCAAATAGATTTGATTAAAATGTTTATGGAAAAAATGACCAACCTAGAGTCATCTATATCTAGGGCTCATAACCTCTTATCTTATGACCAAAGCTGTAATGAACCTATTCAGCCATTTGTTCCTATCCAACCTTATTCTCCTCAATAGTAACTACCCAAATTTTTTAAATTAAAAAGTAAATAATACCCATAAAAACATCTAAGAGCATTTTGGTATTCTTTCTACTTGATTACCTATGACAATGTTCTTCTCCTTTGTACCTTTCCTATGTCTTTATCTAGAAAAGCATTAGATTGGTATAGTGATATCACCATGGAATCCATATTTTCCTTCTCCTAACTTTCCAAAAACTTTTTATACCACTTCTTGATCAATATATCTAAGAATGTCTCCATAAATGACCTCTACTCCATTAGGCAATTTGATGTTGAATCAATTGCCAATTTTGTAGCCCAATGGAGAGGTCTTATCAACCACCTCTCTTTCTCTTTTCCCCAACCCAATTTTATTGAAAGTTTATCTTGGACTTGTGATAAACACATAAACCCTACTCTATAGGTTCAAACCTTCAAAACCTTTGATAAGGATTTCACCATGGCACACAAACTAAAAGTCAGAGCCATTAATGAGGGGAAGTTAAAACTAAGAAATAAAAACTCTAGCTTCAAATCCAATGACCCTTCCCCATCCAAAACCACCAACTAATCTAACCACCCTAACACCAAATGAAATGAAGTCACAAACATGGTTTTCCTTAAAACTTCTCCACCTCCAGTTATCAAGCAACCCAACCAAACCAACTCCTCTAACTCCTCCAATCAACAAACCTAAAATCAAAATTGGGCTACCCTAAAATAATACACTCCATTAGGGGAGTCATATGCTTTAGTTTTGGACAAGTTTCTCAAACCCAACATCATACATCTTCCCCCATCAAACCTCCCTAATAATTTGATGTTTCTCACCCTGTGCCTGGTTGGTACAATGAGATTTATCTATGTGCTTTCTACTTTGTCATTAGACATGACATTAGTAGGTGTAACACCTTCAAAACCATTGTCCAAAACTCAATTGATAAGGGAGAACTTGTATTGGATAATCCTAATGCACCCCCAAATCAGTCACTTGACATCTTTTGACAACCTTTTCCCAATCATGCCCCTTTTACCCACCATGATGACAATAAACTAGAATCATCTCATGATCATGATGTCCATATGGTTAATTTAATTATCAATGAAGTTATCATTGAGGAAACCACTACCTTAACTACCCCTTCCTCCCCTCCACTTATTAAATAGGTTGAATTACCTTTCATTCTTTTAGATACCCAAACAAAGGAAGCAACCATATCATTTCCTTCACTTGATGAGGTAAGGGACTTACCTTGCTCCCCCATCATGTAATCACCCACCCTCTCTTTGGAAATCATTCCGAAAGGATATATCACCTTATCTACTCCTTTCATGGAGTAAACATCCTCCCAAATCTTGGAATCTTTCATAAAAAAAGGGGGTAAATAAGCCATTCCCTTACCTCAACCTATGGGCCTAATCTTTGAATCTGATTCCCAAGGAACCAAACCAATTTACAAACCCTTCTCTAGACTAGTCAAAAGCCTAGAATCTTCTTCTCAACCCAATATAGATCGAGCCACCTTTTGGCACCATCTTGGGCTCCCATATCAACACAAGCATGAAATTTTGACCTTACCTTCATCCACCCCATATTTAACCACACCTACCCTTAAACTTGTCATCACCTCAACCCCTTCATCAAACACCTCTCCCTCCAAAACCATGGGGAAACCATCCAAACCACATCCATCCAAAATTATCAAATCACCTTACACCTCTTTAATAAAACCTATCAAGAATATAGGGATGCTTCCTACTTATAGCCTTATCCACCCATATTTGAAGTTGGATTTAACCCCATCTAGTCTACCAAAAAAACCTTAACCAAACCAACCAAGAAGGTGGAGCCACCCAAGCTCTCACCTAGAACCAAAACCATACCACTCGCTTCCCTCTTACCTTTTATCTTGGGAGCCCACCCTTCTTCCATCTTGAAAGCTCATCCTTCAATCAAGAAGGTGAACCCTCCCAGAACTACCCAAACTAAACTTACTCATTTTATTCTACCTTTACCTACCCCCTCCAAATCATTAAAATCCCCATCATTTTAAACCATACTATCTACCTCTACCTACCTACCTATCTCCAAACCTTCATCATCTCAATCACCCACCTCCAAATTTTTCACCCTTAAACTTTCCACCTCAAAACCATCCAATGCTAAGCAATCCCAATCAAACCCACCTACTAAAACCATTCTACCACCCATAACTTATGTAGTGAAGCCTACTTCTAAGAATGTTTCCATCTTGAAAACCAAAATGCCATCACCCTTATTGCCTTTGCTTGAATCTTATTTGACCATTTTACAAATGTTATTACAAACTTCTTCCTTAAACCTACCATCTATCAAACCCTTTAACCCTTTGAGTACTAAACCATCTTGGTCATTAGGGGAAATTTATATGTAAAATGGGCCTTGTAATAAATATTAAAAATGTTTTTGTTTAAAAAATTAGCTAAATACAAATAATTAAAAATCACTTAACCACATGGGTTAAGTGGAGCCACATATTTATATAATAAGTGATAAATAGACTTTCTTATTATACTTTCTATATTTTTTAGATAGCCTTTAAGCTTTTTTAACTCTCAAAAAATAAACTCAATATTAAGTTTCTAATTTTTTAGGAGCTAATAAAAATCCACTAGTTGTCAACAAAAATTCTAAGCAACATCATTAGCAACATTTGTGCAAATCTATTAGCCTTGATAAAGTGATCAACCCAGAAAATAAAGCTTAACTTGGAATTTATTACATGGGTCCTAACATGTCATAATTTTATCATCTAAGGACCACATTAAACACCTTAAAACCATCATATACAATTTAACTTTTTTAAATTTAAGTTAATTTAATTGATTAGTGTGTTATAAATGTTGTCATTTTTTCTATGGAATCCTTATTGGGGTCACATGTTTCACTGATCAAACTGTCTAAAATTTCAATAGCCTATGAGGTTCTAGCATATAACTATATTCCATTCCATCATGTAATAATATTTTCTGTAGAATAGTATATAATTATATTTTTCCTACCAATCTTGGAAGATAATGCTAAAGTATAATGAATGCAGCAAGGCACATCCTCTAAATAACTCAAGTTTTTTATCCATTGCCGTGATAAGGGAAAACCAAAAACTTATTTTAGAAATAATGTATTGAGGTATCCCACCAATTCATAATAACATAAAATCAGATTTGCATCATCCAACATATAATGAAACTCATGACAAAATCATGATATAATTGTTAAATGCAGGAAACAGACGTGAAGTAGTTCACACTCCCAGAAAGAAACATGACCACAATAATGTATACATTTTATATATGTCCTATCTAGACATGGAGATAAATGCATATTTGTATTCTATTAAAAGTGCAGAGGGGATTTTTTAGTCATTGAAATCCTTGATTGAAATGAAATGCAGTTATACTTGATTTGAAACAACTTAGATAAAAAGAATGGTGACATTGTTGTATATCCATTTTCCATAATTTAAGCATTGTTAAATGAAACTCACAAGGGTCGATTTCATTGCTCTTTCCATATATAGTTAAAATAATGTTTCTTCCCTTGGTATGGGATTTGACACTATTTTTAGTGTTTTTGGATAATATATGTGGGTCTTAAAACATGGAATAAGGTATATTTATAGAAATATCTATGTTTCTTCCCCTAGTATGGAATGCAGTTCTACTTGAGTTGAAACAACTGAGATAAAAAGAATGGTGGTAGTGCTACTCTTGGGCTGAGTTAAAGAAAAGAAAAGAATAAAACTTGGTATTCTTTTCTTAGCCATCATCATCATCATCATCATCAATCTAAATAGTTGTATGCATGTTCATCTAATATAAATATGTTTGGTTTATATTACGTCACTTGTTCGAATCATGTGAGAAGCATTTTATCTCACACTTCAATATGCGTCAACCAATCTATAATGAAACTCATGATAGAATTAGAAAGTTGCTTTCAAGATATAATTTTTAAACATAGGAAATAGATGTGAAATGGCTAATACTCTCAAAAATAAACGTGACCATAGTACATATATATTATATATATGTCATGTCTAGATATAGAGATAAATGCATATTTGTAGTCTCTAAAATGGAATATGGTTCCACTTGAGTGGAAACAATAGAGATAAAAAGAATGGTGGCGGAAGAATTCTTGGGTTGAGTTAAATACAATAACATAACATAAATTGATACAATAATGTTAATGGCCAGCTACCAATAATAGAGGATAAGAAGTAACTGCAAGAAGATACTATAATGGCCAGCTACCAATAATACCTTCTATGTACATTAATATGGAAAAAAAAATTACACTTTATATTAAAAGTGAAGAGATTGGAATAAAGAAAGATTGGTTATTTTAACCAAAGTGGGTTAGTTTCAAGGATTTAGTAAGTTTTACATAATAAATAATATATTTTTTAAAGTGATGTCAGGCCTAAGGGATGATGTCATACTTTAATTGATTTACATTGTTTTCATATGTCATATTTCACAATTTAAAAATTTATTTTGGAGACCCATTTTCAATTAAAATCTCCCCTAATGTCAATGACAATGTAATATGCTAATACCACAAGACACCTAAACATGACATAGAGAAATTCAAAGCTCCCCAAACACTTATCCATAACTTATGAGAGAAGAATGATCTATTATCAAATGAACCTCTCTTAAGCCCATTATCAACCCAAACACCAAACAAACCTATACAACACTTACCCACTCTTGCACTCCCATCAAAGACTAAGGAGGAACCAAAATATCCTTCTAGCCCAATATTTCCCCTCATCCACATTATCTATATGGTCACCCAATCTTAGGCCTAGGAAAAGGATAAGGGAAAGACCAAAGTGTCTATTCCATGGACATATCCTTCCACCCCTCAACCTTTTAGCTAGACTCAAGCACCTTCACCTTCACCAAAACCAAAAATATCCATTCTAGGTGCCTCTCCCTCCAATTCTTCTAAATATATCCAGTGAGTAGTTCTAAAATAGCTTCACCAAATGTTGGTGAAGATGAGCCTTATGATCTAATCAACACCTCACCCCATCACTGCCAAGCATTGATACAGGCCTTACAATCTATAGAGGTCCAACCCAAAGACCCTCAACCTCTTACAACCTTTTTCAATGTTCTTTGACTTTCCACCTTTATCACATTTAAGTATTCAAAAATACCTTCTATTCATCCTGAAGATCTCAATCCTCCCCTCTTCATCACTACATACATCAATTAAACCCACACCAAAAGGGTGATGATTAATGGGGGAGCTAGTATTAATATTATCTCCTCTCATGATTATGACCAACTCTAACTACCAAAGAATATCATGTTAGAAACTATAATATTCCTTCATTCCTTTAATGATACTATGGCCACAACCTTAGGGATAGTCATCCTTCACATCTATTTAGGACCTTATACCCTTACAGATCTCTTATACATCATAGAAGGTGAGTTCCAATACGAAATCTTACTTGGATGCCCTTAGATCTATGCCATGAGTTGTGTCCCATCCACTTTGCATCAATGTGTCAAGTTCAAACATGAGGGTCAGGTCATCACTATACAAGTTGACCCTAGTCCTTTTGTATCTTACAACATGACATATCAACCCAATGACATTCTTCTTCCTTGATCATACACCTCACCACCAACCAACAATAACTCCACCCCTACCATTGATAAAGCTTTAACTAGCTCATCTATCCCTCCTTCTCAGATCCCCATAAAGGACCCCTTAAAACATATGTTACAATGCCTCTCATTGGGGGAGTATCATCTTTTGAGCTTGGATGCCTTCTCTACTCCTCAAGAGTATGGGAATCTTGACCATAATCCTAGTTATGATCCCAATATCAGAACCATCATTCCTTTTAGGCTTCTCAACCACCAAACCAATTTCATTTATGGGGAACTTGATCAACCACTTCTCACTTTTTCCACCACCTCTTCTACCTGACCATTTACCTTTAATTTTTCCTATTTGGATAAATGAGGATTTGCCAAATTATACCTTTACAAGTTTTCCTAGAAGGGATTTGTCCTCAACCATTATGAACATGGACCCCATGACTTACCTTTGATCAAAACCCAAAAATCTCATGATCTATTTGGCTTTGGGTTCATCCCACCAAAATAACCCACTAATTCACCACACCCATCACCACCATTTATGAGAGAATCCCATCCTCACCAACCCTATCTCTTTCAAAGTTTGAGGATTTTGAGACCATCCCTTCTAGATTTTTTTATTCAATACCATTAGTTTGGGGCCCCTATCCTATCAAAAGGGTGGCTGAACTAAAACCTTTCCTCTGATTCATCCTAAAATGGTAAAAAATGATTATCTAACTATGCACACCATCCAATGTCAAGATGATGATTCCATTCTCACCTATCTTGGTGTAGAGTATTCTTATATCCATAAATATATTCCTTAAAAACTAGACCATGTTGAATGAATCCACTATCAATGTCAACTTGGGTACTCAAGATAACCCTCACATTATAAAAATTGGTCAATCCTTAGATTCTTCAGAGTAAGAAGATTACCCTTCCTTCATTCATGATGGAAGCATAGAATTTGCTTGGTCCTATTAGGATATGACTAGAATCAAACCTTTTATATCTCTCCACAACATCATCATCCATCCCAATGCTAAGCCTGTTAGGCAAAAGCTTTGTAGGATACACCCTCATATCACCCTTCTAGTCAAAGAAGAGATTTAGAGACTCTTATTTGTCAACTTCATCCAACCCATTGACTATCCCCAATGGGTTTCAAATATCATTCACATCACTAAACCCACAAGCGTAATTTACCTTTTTTTTACTATTATGACCTCAACCTTGCTTGTCTAAAGGATGACTTCCCTTTGCCTAGCATTGACCAACTTGTTGATCTTACAGTTGACCACAAGATGTTATCTCTCATGGATGATTTATTGAGATATAATTAGATCTTTATTTCCCCTAAGGATCAACATAAAACTTCCTTCATCACCCCATGGGGAACCTTCTACTAGAGGGTCATGTCCTTTGTTCTAAAGAATGCTAGAGTAACCTACCAGTGTGCGATCACCTATATCTTTCATGATCTCATCCACAAAATCATAGAGGACGATGTAGATGATCTCCTTGGGAAATCTAAAGATCATAAGGATCACCTAGAATTTTTCAAAATTATATTTGAGCACCTAATCCATTTCCATGTCCGACTCAACCCCAAGAAATGTGTTTTTGGGGTTCTATCTAGAAAGCTTCTTGGATTTATCATCTCTCTTTGAGGAATTGAAGTAGACCCTACCAAAGTCAAAGTGATCCTTAACATGCCACTTCCAACCCACCTTAAGTAACTCTACATCCTTTAGGGGAAGCTCTAATCCATCTGTCACTTCATCTCTTAGTTATTAGATAGATGTCAACCCTTTCACCATCTTCTCAAGAAAGATACATATTTTTAGTGGATTAAGGACTATCAACAAGCCTTTTATTCACTCAAAAATTATCTTCTTTTTCCACCCATTCTTACCCCTCCTAAAGAGGACCAACCCTTCTACATTTATATCTCTACCAATGACCATTTATTAGGGTTAATGCTCACTCACCATGATGAATAAAACAAATAACAAGCTATCTATTATATAAGTAAAACACTTGTAGAATATGAGACTTAGTACACCCATAACAAGAAACTTTGCCTCACTTTAATCTTTGTGGCTTCCAAACTTCATCATTACCTCCTTAATCACAAAACCTATCATCACCAAAACTGACCCACTCAAGTACATGCAATCTAAACCATACCAAAACCATTGTATGGCTAAGTGGCTGATGCTCCTAACTGAGTTTGACCTTGAGTTCCTCCAATATAATTTTATTAAATGGAAAGTCATTATCAATAAATTGGTTGAATCTCATTTGACAAAAAACTAACCACTTCATCTTTCATTTCCAAATGAGTCCAACATGACTATTTCTCAAGAGGACATCACCTACCAAATGACCATGTTATTTAACATCTTGAAGTGCCAATGCGATGGGGGTACATGATTTATTCTCATTCCCCTCAATGGAAAACTTCTTCTTCTTTATTTCAAAATTGATTTTGAGTGTACCAACAATATGGTTGAGTATGAAGCCTTAGTAATAGGTCTCTAAACCACTCTATCCTTGGGAGTTAAGATGATCAGTGTCTTTGGCAATTCTTAACTTGTGGTCAACCAAATCAGTGGATCCTACCAATGTAGTAATAATGTCTTGCAATAGTATAAACACCTAGTAAATGTACTCTTAGCATCATTTGATCATTACCTTATCCAATATATTCATGATCTAACAACAATTTCATAGATACAATGGCTTCCCTTACTTCTCAGATCCCATCTGTACCTTCCAATTCTAAGCTCTTTATCACCATTCATTATTTTATCACACCTTTTTATATCTAATATAGCCTCCCTATCATTTTTAGTGTGGAGGACTCTCCATCAGACATTTGGTATGAGAAAACCTTTGACTACCTCAACCTTAGCATCATTCTTCTCAACCTCTCTAGGAAATCCCAAAGAGCCTTTGTTCAGAGTACCTCTCATTATACCATACTAGGGGTAATCCTTTACAAATGTGGTTTCAATGGAATCCTTCTTCATTACCTACATAGTCATGAATATTTCCATGATATCAAGTAAATGCATGACATGATCTATGGGGGACACTTTAGTGGTCTAGTTATCGCTAAACGTATCCTTTACCTCAGCTACTATTGGCCCACTCTCAACCAAGACTATTGTGATTATGTGAATAAGTGTGTTAACTGTCAAAAACACACCAATTTACATCACACATCAGCCCATGGACTTAAAGTATCTAAGGATTTTTGGCCCTTCTCACAATGGGGACTAGATCTCATTGGGGAAATCAATCCTCATTCTTCATAGTGGCACCATTCCATCATCACTGCCACTGAGTATTTCACCACATGGATAGATGTTATTCCTCTCATCTCGACCAAATCCAACAATATTTTCTACTTCAAGAATCATCATATCATCTATCATTTTGGTGTTCCCCATAAGATCATCACTGATAATGGTAAATCTTTAGAAAACAAAAAAGTCCAAGGTCTTTATGATGCATTTAGCATCAAGTTAATATTTTTTTTGCCTTATCATTCACAATTAAATGGGTAGATAGAAGCCTCTAACAGACCCATCAACAAGATGTTAACCAAAATGGTCAATGTTTCTAGTTGGGATTGGCACTTGTATATCCCCTTTTCTTTGTGGGCCTATCACACTAGCATTCAAACCTCTAGATGTATTACCCCTTTCTCTTTATTATTTGGATTAGAGGTAGTTTTTACTCTTGAACTATAGATTCCCTCTCTTCACATATCCTTAAAATACATCATTTTTTAGAGAAACTATCATCAAGAGTGTCAAGTACAACTTAAGCTACTTGATGAGCACCACCTAGTTGCACTTAACCATATTCATTTCTATCAAGATTAATTTAACCATGCCTATAACAAGCACCTAAAATAATGAGAATTCAACATCAAAGACCTCATCCTGAAGGAAAATTAACATGTCACCAATATGGAGAAAATTAAGCGAGGTAAGTTTGATTTCAATTGGCTTGGACCCTAAATCATAACCCACAAGTATGGATCAAAAGCTTATTGTTTGTCTTCTCTTGAAGGAAAAACATAACTTGAGCCACTCAATTCTTTGTACCTACATCATTTCTTTTGTTAAATAGGGGTTAAACTCACCTTTTGTCTAACTTAAGCTCATCCCTTAATTTATGATATTTTCACCTTCCTCACACCTTCATCCCATCCCTTTGAGGATAACTGATTATTACATAAAATCATGTGATTAACCATCACAGTCATAGCCTAATCCTAAATATGGGTACCATGGCTCTACCTATGGCATGGTTCTCATGGATACTTTTCATCCCTAATTAGATGGAATCCCATGGTCATTGTCCCTTAAAACCACCCCTTTCACATATCATTAGCCTTCTTGTGCTCTAGGTTTTTCCCTCATAAAGGTAAACCTCCAAGCCTATATAGACTTGTCCATGTCTAACCTAACTCAAAACAATTTTGGATACCTAGATATCACTTGGGTAAAATATCTCTAGCATGTAAACTACTCCCTTGAAAGACATCTACCCAAAATCTAAAGCTTAAAAAGATAGACTGCTCCCTTGAAGGATAGCTACTAAAATGAATAAATCCAAACTTAGACCACTCACTTGAAGGATGGCTAAGTCAATTTTGTCAAAATCAATCATTTTAAGCTTCCTGCATTGATCAGCTTTAAAAAATTATCAAAACCAAACAATAAAAGACCCCATATCAAAATAAAAAACAAACCATCCTAAGAAAGTTGCAATCAACTTTCATATATAACATCATTTGACTTACCACATTGATTAGTCTACACCTTGCATTAAAACATGGACTTGTCTACTATGGTTCTTAAGTCACCTATAGAAGGGGAAAACAAACCCCCAAGAGGTTACACTACCCTTAAGACCACCTATCACCCATATCCCCCTTGTACCATCTACAAATCAAGGGATTCCTGAGCTTACTTGACACGATGTGATCAAGACACCTTTTTACCAACCAATGCATGCTAATGCAAAGAATTCAAATGTCTTATGTTCCTTAAGATAATCTAAATTTAGTTTTTTTTAGTCCTTACCAATGAAGAAAAATCATGCCTTTTCCTCATCCTCTTATAATTGGTTCGTATATTAATTTGGATGTATGTCTTGTGATTTTCATCTCTTTTCCCACATCAAGTTTTGTTATCTAACTTAATTTATGTGTTATCATCAACAAAATAACTATAAATAATAATAAAACCATAAGCATCACATCATCATAACATCCCATCCATGATCATATACCACATTGCATATCCATGATCATAACCATAATCAAAACATCACAAAATATATCACATATCCATTATCATAAACCACATCACATATCCATAATCATAAACATCATAACCATATATAAAACAAAGCATCACATCATCATAATCATGTATAACCATTCATCATAAACATCATCCATAATCATCACATGCCTAAGCTAATGAGTCTACATCTCATAAGCATAACCATAATAAATATGAACATTTAAACCATGAATCATGACACATAAAATCACATCTATATATCATCATCACATAATATACATCATGCCTCATCAAAATAAAATAGTACATGTAATACTGTCAATATTTCTCTCAAAATATATACATCTTGCCACATCAGCTCGTAAGTTGGTATCAAAATCATATACACCTATACATATCATATCATGACCTATGCCCCTAAAACAACATTATTGCCTAGTGTCTACCCCCCTAAGGTGCCTACCTATCCACCCATAGAAGCAACCCACTGAATTGGAGTGGCTCTACCTATACTACCTACCAAACTAGCTTTGTACTCACCCCATCAGGGCTCATCAAGATAATGTGTCAAGACTATGGCCTCATAATAATGTAACTCCTCAACTATGGCCAAGTAACATGCCATGGGGATGCTACCTAGTGGTCCTACTAGTGTAACGACTCATCTTCTAGCCTATCTTAAGGAGTCCCTCTCTTAGGTCACCAAGGTTAGTGTAGCTCTATTTTGGTCCCTCTCTCATGTTATAGCTACCACCTGACCCTATGTTGTTAGCTAACCTAATAAAGTAGATACTATGTCATGTGCCATGGCTAATGATACTTAGACTTGATCTCTCTCTTCAACCACTTCCTATACATTGGGTCCACCTCCTTATACCTATACCTATGGACCCCTACCAACTGGGTCCACATTGATAGGTTGCCTACCCCCATCATCCCATCCAGATTTTTCCACCATATAGAATCCCTAATACCATGATACATAGCCATCAACAAAAATTGCATCATCAATCTCTTTTCTAGTAGGTAGCTCTTCATAATCAATAATCATCTCTATCAGTTGTGGCTTTGGAAGCAAAAACTCAACATCCTCCCACCTATACCTTAGGAATGGACCTAAAACCCCCTATATCAATCCAAACTACCTGTGAACCTTATCAAAAGGGATGAGCTCAATCTCACCCTCTCCTCCCAAATATCCACATGTAACTTTGCAATGAGAAAATGTGCTGAGTATAGTGGGCCCACCTTGAAAATATAACATATGGCCTCCAAACCATATCTCCAACCACTAGGGCATCTAATACCCCTCTAAACTAATCAACATCTCGTACACCTCTTTTAGGTCCTATGAGTGCATAATCACTCTTCCACTGCATAAAGCCCACCCTAAAGTCCATCTAGGCATATCCCTCCCAAGGCAGCCCCATCAGCCTTAGAACCCAAATGTGCTCATAGACCTAATAGTGTAACATGAACCCCACACTAATGTTGTATCTCCTTTGAGCTCTAAACCCCCATAAATCCCTATATATTTGAACTAATAACATAAGAAACCACCCAAACACTATGTGACCTAGCAACATCTTCACCAATACACCTAGTAATAGATATAAAAACCTCTCATTACTCAAATATAGTACCAAAAAACATGAGATTGCCATCATCATCATGTGGCTTTGGAAGCAAAAACTCAACATCCTCCCACCTATACCTTGGGAATGGACTTGAAACCCCCTGTATCAAGCCAAACTATCTATGAACCTTATCAAAAGGGATGATCTCAATCTCACCCTCTCTCCTCCCAAATATCCATATGCAACTTTGCAATGATAAAATGTGTCGATTATAGTGGGCCCACCTTAAAAATCCAACATATGGCCTCCAAACCACATCTCTAACCACTAGGGCATCTAATACCCCTCTGAACCAATCAACATATTATACACCTCTTCTAGGTCCTATGAGTTTGTAATCACTCCTCCACCACATAAATCCCACCATAAAGTCCATCTATGCATATCCCTCCCATGGCAACCCCATCGGCCTTAGAACATAGATGTGCTCATAGACCCAATAATGTAACATGAAGCCCACTGATGTCATATCTCTTGTGAGCTTTGAATCCCCATAACTCCCTATATATTTGAACCAATAGCACAATCACTCACCCAAACACTATGTAACCTAGAAACATCTCCACCAATACACCCATCAACAGATATAAAAACCTCCCATTACTTGAATCTAGTACCAAAAAACATGAGACTTCCATCATCATCATGGTCATCATCCTCCTATTGGGTCTGGCCCTCTAATATAAAGGTTTGTAGCTAAACCCACTAGTATATCACTTGATAAACTAATGATCATCACTATATAGCTACTACATCAGCTCATCCCTCTTATCTAACTCAATGTGATATATTATCTCCCCTTGAATTAGCAATTATGTGATCCTATGTATATCCTCTAACAAGATCATCATCTCACTAGTCAATAGAAAAAAGGTGTTCATGGCTAGATCCCATCTCTCGATGAGGGCCATCACCATCACTACATCTCATAGCATGTGTTGGTAGTGCATCATCACTCTAAGGTTAAGCTCCTCCATTTTCACCCACTCATCATTCATCATCCCATGGTGGACCTCTACAAAGATCCAAGGAACCCAATCTCACATTTAGATCTACTCCTAGGCCTACAAAGTTCAAAATAATGAACACACTTAGTTTTCTATAAGCTAATTTACTCATGGAATTCACCCCTTTGTTCACCTAATTCATCCTACCTAATAACACCTATTTTTTCCTATATAAACTACATCAACCTCTTTTTAAACCTACCCTCCCACCCTAGTTACCCTTAACATTCCCATGTTACAACATTCTAACTCACCTACACTCAACCTTTTTATCCTAAATGGTCAACTAGTAATGATCAAGTGACCCTTTTCCCTTTATTCTTTGACTATTAATGGTTATCTATGACCATTGACAGTCGGGTATGACTGTCGATGATCACTGTGTGTGACTGTCAATAGAAAACCCCCAAACATACCTACCTATAAACTACCTTAAACACCATTCTAACCTACACCAAACCACCCTGATAGTTACATTACCCTCCCTTAACCTACCCCAACCTTCTAAATCCACTTTCCCCTACAAATTCAACCAAAACACCAAACCCAACCTAAAACCTAGTGAAAAACCCAAAAACCAAACCAACCATAAAATAACTCAGCATAATTTCACTATAAAATGCCAAAATCAAACTACTCTAATAATTTAGTGAAACCCCTACCTCATTCCTCATCCATCATTGAGGAGGAATCTGAGTCTCGCTACCTAGCTACATCCCTATCCACCCTACATACTTAGTCCAACTCAAAAATCACCTCTATATAGTCAACCACTTAAAAACTACCTCATTAGCACAATTGCATAAAATGCTAAAGATGCAAGTACACACAGAGTCAAGAGTCAAAAAAATGATTGAAAATGACAAATATTTTTCACTTTTTAAACTTTGCACTTTTAATATTTTTTCCTCTAACCATCGATGGTTAGAGTGACCATCAACGATCAATTTTGAGACCACTGACCATCAATGGTTAGGAGGTCAACATTTTCAAAATTTTATCACACTCACCTTAGTGCCCACTTTTGGAGATTACATTTTCCAATTACCATACCAATCACCCCATCCACCTTGATATTAGCCATTTTGGCCCCAACTATTGAATATTCTATGATGACCCTACTTTGGCCCTTTTGACCACACTAACCAACATTACCATGTTAACCATTTGAACTTACACTAGCTCATGAAACCAAAATATTTATGTTTTTATCAAGAGCACTTCCTACCTCAGATACCTATAAAAGCACTCATCTTGTCTAGGAGAATCGATAAGAATAACCTGATCATCTATGCCTAATGTCATGGCCTGGTCCTCCCATCACCATTCCTTCTAACGCCAACCTTATTTTTACCAACTATGACAACTTATTCTATGCATGATCTTGGCTATTGCACTTAGTCACATTTTATGTGCATGCTTACGCTTCAAATGCCCAACCTTTTTGTCACCAACCTTGTGACTTACCATAATCACTTATCAAACTTGTACCTAACTCTATTTCACCTCATCAACTCTTGGTTTGAGGGAAAACACCTATTCCCATGCTCAAAGCAACCAACCCACTAAATCAAAAGCCATTTTTGTTTTGTAGCTCGCTTAACAAAAAGGGGTAAAATGTAGACACTAGAAAACCACACATGATGGTTTTAGATGTTTAAATACCCCTAGATCAGACCATTACCCAACCTCTGACCATGACCCTAAGTCAATTTAGCTAACTAGATAAACTAACTCACTAATTTTCCCTTTTGACCCAACTTTATTTAACCTTTGACTGTCGATGGTCAAGTATTCCCCATCTAAACAAAGATAACTTGAGTTGCATGCAAGATAACACATCAAAATTTAATATAGACATCAAGTTAATTCATCATGAATCATCAAATCCATCAATAAAACCTCTTATAGAACCTTCTACCTTCGTATCTCTTTACCTATAAAATGAGGGGAGTAGGAGGTGAAAAAGGATCTAGAGATTAAAGAATTTTAACAATCAGGTAATCAAGCTATCAACCAATAGTCATCAAGAGCTTCTTTGTAGGTCTTCCCTCCAGCAAATCATAAACTATGATAGAGACTCAAACCTCTACCAAAATTAATCTTCAATCAAAGTACCTTTACTCTATCCAAATCACTCTCAGATCAACTACCAACTATCAAATAACTAGTTAAGTATTTTTTGGTTTTCAAGTTTTGATAACTTACTTTCTAACTCAGACCCTTTTGCATCATATATTCTAACCTCCCATCTATAACTAGACCTTTAACAATCTACTACCTAATTACTAACCTCATCAGACTAAGCTTTTTGCAACACTTTTGAGAACCCATAGCAACCATTGACAGTCAACCTCGATCGTCGATGGTCACCTTAACCATAGATGATCACCCTGACCATCGATGGTCAATATGGTAGGAAATAACAACAAGCTATTTAAACCTAATTACCCTCAACCAAAACTCAAATTTTTATCTCTCTACCTATTCATAGAGTCTTCACTTATTTTTTGAACCCAATCTAACCTATTTAGCATTAGTATTGACCCATTTATTTCTATAATTAGTCCATTTCCTTTATCAAGAATTTATTTCTTCTTGTATTCTCTTTCAGTCTTTTATATCATTTGATGCAAGTAATTCATCTTTATTTCTTTCAACTTAATTATTCTAAGAGATTAGATTGACAACCTCCTTGTAAGCTCACATTTCTTGGATCTAGCTCACGCTATGCAATCCACCTTGCTATCCATCTAACAACCCTTTTATTTAGTATTTTCTTATCTACAGGTCATTCTTCCCAAGACAAAGAGGATCTCTTCAAAATCACTTAGATTATGCATTCACAAACAAATAGGTTCTTCTACCATACCCGCATCTAGTGTCTTCTTCTTTTCCAAGAATATAAACTAAAATTGAGAGAAATAAATACCATAGATATATTGGCCTTCCATAAATAAATGTTTTAATATCAAACATGAGATTAAAGATATAATTGATGAAACATTATTGAGATTGATAGACCTACTAAAAAGGCTAAGCACAATTAAATGACAATTCAAAGCTTAAAATGTACACAAATCATTTTCAAAATCATGAAGAAAATAATAAGGATAATCCTAAAGTACATTATGCATACAATGTTCATCCTCTTATTTATACATATGGGCATCCACTTGATAGCATCATTGATATAGTTTAAACAACCAAACATCATGTCTTATGATTATATTTGGTGATAATGAAGTTATTGATTATGTTTTAAATATAAATGCACTCTTTATTCAAGAGTATATTGACAAACAATCCATCCATAGTGTCATGATAGACAATGGATCATGTTAAAGTGTGTTCACCATAACACTCCTCTACTCTTTTGGTTATAAAGAATAATATTTATAGGATACTTCTAAATATGTCAAATTATTCAATGGTCATACACTTGATACTCTTGGGAATATAGTGATATCTTTACAAGTGGGGAATCTCATAGTTTTCACTCTATTCTTAGTTCTACCAAGCACATGGGTCTTTGATATTCTATTAGAATTCCTTTTGATATAAATATTAGATCAGAGCCTTCTACTGTGTATAAATGTCTCAAATAGATTCATGGTAATCAAGTGGTCAAAATTCAAGGAATCCAATATGTATATCTTTTAAAACTAATGATATTTATTTATCCTACAAAATAATTAGAATGAACATACATTGAGCAAAATTATAATGAGATAGTATATAGAACTATTCAAGATCATATTATATAATCAACTTCTCCATCTATTTTTTATCATGATAATGCACACATGAACACATTATCGAATTAGTTTATTCACCTACATATAAGCATGATATAGTTACACATGAACATAATCAAGTAGTTTAAAATTTCATGGTACATTCTTCTAAGCATAAAGTGGCACACAAAAATATATCTTTATCTCCTAAGGCATCACATGTTATTCAAAGAGATTACAAATAGTTATAGGTGATTACATATTCTCCTATTACACATGAGGATAAAATTTTACATAGGTATATCAGTGGTGAATCAAATGGTTATATTACAACATATGATCATAATTTAAATTTAGAGGCATATACAATTGGCAGTTCTTCATAAGAAGTCACTCCATATAATGTAGTTGGGTATACATGTGTGCATACTCTTTATGAGATCCTAAGTTGGAAAAAACCTTATAATTATTCTAAATATACAAATTAGACTGAATCTATTAATTATCTACTTGCATTCTCATTTAGACATAGTTTTGATTTATTTCATCGTTACTTCTTCTATCCCCATTCCAAGAATTCTTCTAGACATTAGTTTTATTTTAACTTTGGATATTTGCCCTTTTGGTTTTCAAACAAATTTAAAAATTCCACAAAAATAAATCAATATTAAAATGCTTTCCATGCACATTTTTTATGTTACTCCACTTGTTTACTATTGCATACCTACCATGTTATGGCTTCTTTTGCACTGACATGATCAAATCTATTTATCTACATTCTCCATGAGCACATCAAGCTTCTTACTCATTTAGGGCATGATCAATCATATCCACCTTGATATATTTCTTCTTTCACATACATTGGGGGCATATGATTTGCCTTATTTCTTGCCACATTATGCTTTAGCACATTGTTGAGGATTGATTGAAATCCTCCCATTTTGATTTTATTTTTGAAGCCTTGCTTATTAGTGATTTTAAAACTCTTTTCAATTCTAGATTTTTTAAAATTCTATAAATTTATAATATTCTAAAAATTCACAAAAACATCCAGCTATGTCAAAACTCCAAAATATTTTAAAAAATTCAAAATCAAGACTGACAATCATTTCTCTAATGTTTATATCTTAGTTATTCACATATTTTATTTATTTCATTATAAGTAGATAGTATATTTAAAATTTAAATACACACCACTTTTCACAAGGTATTTGAGTGTGATACATGACATACCTTCACATGGTTTTTTTATGTCAGTCTTCCCTTATTACCTAATAACCTTTCTAAGTTGGGGGAATATCTTCATCCTCCATGAACATTTTAATTGGTTCTGTCTATCCACAACCTTTCTACCATGTTGAGCTATATATATCAAACAAATATTTTTATAGGAACTCATAATTTATATTTTGTTATATGACTATTTTATTATCTAATAATGATATTAATACATATGGTTGATGTAGACTAGACTCTTTTACTTTATTCTTGTTTTACATTATTTCTTCATTACATGATAAGTTAAATCTTTCTTGTTTATTGTGTGTAAAAAATACATCCATGTTATTGCTTGAATGGTATTATCATACCATTTATGTGTTTCCCTTGGCCTTCTATGTTTATGCAACATTCACATATTCATTATATGTGATGACTTATATGTGAAATTATATGAAAACTATGTGACATTGCTTGTATGTTAATTTATTGATACTATGGTTCCATGATTCATATCATTAATTACTTTAATTTTAGTATTATGCTATGATGCCTATCATACACATGATGCTTTTATGATCCACTGTTATATCTATCTAACATAAGTTTTCATATGCAACTCAATGTTATATTCAATACTATAAAACAATCTAATTTAATTGTTAAAAGTAATACTATGTTATTATATCTTTCACATATAATTTATTTTGAGATAAGTGAATTGAAAGCTACATCTCTCATCTCAAAATGGGGACATCATAATGGGTTTGTATTGATAATTCAAGCCTCACGAGAATTTGTTTTTCCATATTTATATAGTATAAAATTTTAAAATTATAATATGATTCAATAGTTTGAAATTATAGGGTCATGTGACATGCATGTGAAATCAATAATATATTTAATTTAATATATAATCACATATAATTGATGAATTTGTAATGGCATGTGAAAAATAATTACAAGTTTCAAAAGTTACAAGTTCAGTTGGCTTTCAGTACTAGTTTACTATAATATAGGGGGCATGACACTCATTCATTTTCAAGAAAATACATATAAATTTAAAATTTATCTAGTTTAAAAGTTTCAAATAGAATCTAGATCCATATTTAGTGGTGTGATTTGTCTTCATGTTACAAGTGGACCATATTAGAATCTAGTGTCACTCAACATCTATAGTTTCAATATTTGTATGTAGTGAGCCAAATTTGGTGTCTCCACCCCTTCTTAATTTATAAATTAGTGAGTCACATTTGATGGTTCCACCCTCAAATATTTTACATAGTACTCTACACATTCAAATGAAAATTAGACCATAAAATATTTCCAACTTGGGTGCTTTCACTAGTTTTAAAAAAAATGAAACTTGATCACTCTTAATTCACCATAGGTTTTATATTTTGTCCAAGATATTTAACAAGGGGCATTTAAACTTATTCAAATTTAGTTATAGATAAATTATCTTTCATACTCTTTTAGGTGTATACTTTCTTTTCTCTCTTTTCAAATTTTAGTTTTTTAATTTTCAAATATGGACAAAAAATATGTTTAGTGGCAATGTTACAAGTTTTCAAATTAGAGCATCTTACATGATCAAGATTGAATTCAATATTCAAAGTGTGTATAAACACTTTGTATGAAATAAAAATAAGATGGATCTATAACTTATCCTACTGAATAATGTCCAAGATCAGATAAAGTAATCAACTAACATTTTACTAGCACTAATTTTTTATATCGATGTCATGACCAATTATGGATTTGTTAAACTTAATTAATGCATATATTACCACACAATACAAAATGAGAGGTTTTCAAGGCTTATAGTCAAATGAAATTGTGTAATAACCCTATCTAGTTTTTATAATGTGATAAAATGAATTTAACTAATCTATTAAATGAACATATTGTTGAACCTTAATTCAGATTGTGGAATATTTATTTGGATAAATGGGGTTAAGGATATAGAAATGATAGGGGAAAATGGTTAATATAAAATATAGAATAGGCCAATTAATGTGTTAAACTCAAATGTACCATATATTGAAATTATTATGTTAAGATAAATTATAAATAGAAACTACAACTATAATAGAAATAGAAGTGACAAATAAGTGAGTACTTATCTAGTTATAATGTTAATTCAAATATGGATTTGGTATATGCTAAAATTAGGTGGGAAGACATTTTTGGAATAGTCTTCATATTTTAGATTTGGTGTCTATGGCCCTCTAGAAATTTGCATCAGCCTAGGATGGTTACATCAACACTATTGTTTAAATTTGACACTAGTGTCCTTGATGAAATATCAATTGAAATAAGATGAAACCACATATATGCTTTTAGGTTTATCTTCATATTCACTCTAGTGCATTAACATATAGGTCATGAAATTTCACTCCAAGTGAAATTGTGAAACCCTATATTTACATCTTTAATGTGACCTTGGGGAAAAATGGGTTAGTAGGAACATGGTGTCAAGCTGACCCACAATGAACTCACTATCAAAGGGTGTTGTCTAAATAGCCAATAATCTAAAAGAGGGCCTCATAATCATGTAGTTATCCCCTATGTGTTAGCTTGTGTGTGAATCATGTACTGTGTGTAAAGCAAGTAAAATAATGACCTATCTTGTAACATGACAAATAAGACCTAATGGCTACTCCTTTAGTATTTTAGACTTATAGTTGGATTGTTCTTTTGACTTATATCAAAATAGGGTAGAATAGGAAAACCTTTGGTAACTTGAGTTCTTCTTGAGTTCTATTTTTGTCTGATTGTTAGGTGAAGAATGAATGAGAGTTGATATTGTATTTATACCAATCTTATCAATAGATAAATCACATTAAATTAATTAGGAAAACCATTATAATATGTTTCATTTAAAAATTTGATGACTTTATAGAATTGGACACTTGTGTCAGGGAAGGATAGTAACATTGACACTACTATCTATCCCAAATATTGGTGTCTAGGGAGAAAGAGAGAAGGCATAGCCTCAAAAATTTTAGAAGTGTAAGATAAGTATATTTTACATATTATGAGCAAGATAGGATTCTTTGTAATCAATATAAGGCTAGTCAAACTAAGAGATAGGTCAATGGGCATAAGATAGAGTAGATACAAAGCTTGTGGAAATAATTCATGTGTATAAATAAGAGGAATAACCATGGTCTGATTTTGTCAAGTGTACAAGATTTAAGTGCTACATAATCACAAAATATCATCTGCATTTACCCCTCTTTAATACAGTAATGAAATTTCTAGTTTAAAGGAAAGGAATAAGTACTTAGGTGTATTTATGCAGACCTTATATTTGCTTGAGTTGAATTTGAGTGATTTATTGGATTTAAATTGAGTGTTTTATTGGTGACTAACCTACAACCAAGAGCATGTTATAGTGTTTAATCAATGCATACAATCTAGGTCAAAAATACTTGAAATAGATTGAAATTGAAAGAGCAAAGTTTAGGAGTACACTTGTGTGTTGATGTAACTGCCTGGCCTATTGGCAAGTTATATTTTGTAAAATATGTATCATTATAAAGCTTTGAAAATGAGATTAGGATAAATATAGATAATTATTTAAATTTAATGTATCCAAGTAGATTGTGTGTGTGTGTGTGTGTGTGTGTGTGTGTGTGTGTGTGTGTGTGTGTGTGTGTGTGTGTGTGTGTGTGTGTGAGAGAGAGAGAGAGAGAGAGAGAGAGATTAGAAGGTGCATGCCCTCAATTCTAGAACAAAAGTGAATTATCATGTGGCAGTTGAGATTAGCTCAATCATGCAACCCAATGATACTTATAACCTTATGAGTTTGGATGATCATGTCCAAATTGAAAAATTGAAAATATTCAATAATTTAATCACCTCAACCATACCAAAAGGTGAACCAATTATATTAGTATATTGGCTTACTAAAGTCCATAAAAATCCATAGAGTATCAATGTAGAGCATATTATGATGGTTTTTAGTCAAGCATTAGTCAAATAAATAAAATGAAAATGCATAAAGAAATTAACAAATAAATCCAACATATTCATGTTGGGGTTGCTAATGACAATGAATAACAAAATGAAAGAAAGCAATATTATTTACCTTCCCTAAATTGATTCCATCACCCAAGAGTGGCTCCAAGAGTGTTATACCCTTGATCAAGTATTCTTGTCTTTATAAACAATGATGCCAAAACTCCTCCAATGTCTCAAGAACACTTTGTAAAACCTAGGCTCAAATTAGAAGGAATCTCTAATCTATCCTATCAATGAAGCTTACCCAAATGAAAATAATAAAATAATCAAAACAAAAATGACTTGTGGAGAGATTTTAACATTATAATTCTACATAATTTAAGCTTTAAAATGATGTTCATGGCCTCTCTACTTATATATTTTTGAGATTGATTAGAATGAATTGTGATCATCTATCTTGAGATCAAGATGTGTGGCCAAAAATCCATTCAATTTTGAGGCTAAAATAAATAAATGCCCTCATAATAATTTGGGAATAAGGGGTATTAATGAGGCATGGGAGGCATTAATGAGTCATCGGATGCCATGATTTAGATAATTTATGCATTTATGGCCTAGGGATGCCTTTCTTAGAAATGATGTCATTAGGTGATGCAGTTAATAGAAATCAATTTTTGAAAAAAATATTCAATAATCTCCATGTCAAATCCACTTAATCTCTTGATTTTAATTAATTATCCTTAAACAATATTATTCAACATTTGTGCACTCCTTTGGAAATTGCCCCTCAATTAATCAAAATGGTCAAAAAGTCATGTTATTGTGTTGTAATTTGACTCAGGAAGAATTGAAAGGTAATGTTAGATACATTGGAACCATTATCCCATTTAGGATGTTTGCAACAAAAAATAACAAATGCATATGATGTGTACTAAAAAATTAGAAGAAAAAAGTGATCAAGAGCATAAAAAGTCAAAATTGTCATTTTGACTCAAAATGATCTGATCAAAGTTAGGTACCCCATAAAATGCATTACCCCATTTAGGGATACATTAGCCTAAATCGAAACTTGTAAGTGACAATTTTTAACTTTTTAGTGCATTTTAGTGATTTTGACCTAAATTTAGTATTTTAGTGCAATTCAAGGAAGATTAACAATTTCAACACAAATAGTGTTAGGAATTAGATGTCTATATTTTTCCCCTATTTGAGAAGTTGTAGCAAGAAATTTAGGTGAAGAAACATATTTTCAAAGAAAAACATTAACAAGAAGAAATTGGAAATGACCCATGATACCCCCTCAAGAGGACATACTAGGATGAAAGAGAAGGATGGATTCTTGAAAAGAGAGGGTTTGTAAGAGATTATCCCATGGAATAGATCACATCCAGAGGAGATAATTATTACATAAATAGTCACCATCAATGATTAAAATATAATTAGAGGTATAATGAGCCCCAAAGATAGGGGTAATGGGAAGGATTCAATCCAAACATGTAAGTGACATGCTTTGTATGCATCCAATTTGAGAGTGTAAGATGCACACTTATGGCATTGATCAATCCCAAGATAAGTCAGACACTAAAACATTACCATCATGGGAAAAAGTGTGGAGAGATTTGAATTATATAAAAATGAGGACGTAGTCCCCAAAAGAGATGATAATAATAAGTGCCCCAGTAGAGAAGATTTGATCGTGATAAGATAGTTTTGCCCCAATAGGGATAGTTTTGATCACTGATAAAGAATAAAGAATGGTCTTGACCCTATAGGGTGGATTTGATACTTATGATAGGCTCTGATGTGGTTCCCCATCATGGGCAATTTTCAAGAAAATATCCCAAGGACATAACCCAAAACATAAGTTAAAGTGAGTGGGCAAAAACATAGATGCAATGGTATAATGGATTAAGAAAGCCAAAAAAACTAGGCATACAAGGATCCACAAAGTGATGAAATAAATGAAAATAAAAAAAAAGGTGGTCAATATGACTCCATATGTGTTAGACAAGTGGATGTTTCCTACATAGTTCTATGGACTCATGTTCTAACATGAACTTTAGGTCAATGTAGTTCACCCATAAATGGAATGAGGGATGAATGAAAACTGACCAAAGATTGATTAGACTCATGATATATGCAAATATATGTATGTCTAAGCATAAATTTAGGTGTCAAATATATTGAGCCTAGATTATGCATAGTGTTCTTGAGATCTATTCATCAGAACAATGTTGACATTCAAACTTTGAAACTAGAGCACAAAGTAGGGACTATTTTAGATAACTTAAACTTATCTATAGTCCAAATGAAAAAAATGTATCAATAATACACTTACATTATTAAAAAAATTATAATTTTAAATTATCTCCAATCTAGTAAATGGGGAATAGATCTAAATTATTATCATATTCTTCATGTGCAACTTGTACAGAACCCAAAAACTATTCATTTTCAAAGATTATCTCCTATCTAATTTAGGGACATAAGTCCAAATTATCTGAAATAGTCCTTAAGTGATTTATATAGAAAAAAAAATTAGGTAGTATGAGTATGAAGAACTTATAATGACATGGCATTTCAAATGCACGAAGTCAGTTCAAATGTGAATACCTATAACTAAAAATAATGGTAAATAATGATCAAAACTAGAGTTACAACTATTTACATTTAAACAAAAAATCAAAGACAAAGATAAACATAAACAAACCTAACTTTAAATCAATATATGAAAAATCAAGACTTAAGGAGGAACAAGAATATTTAAAAATTAAAAGCAAAAACATCTTAATGACATAGGATCAAGATATGAATAATCAAGATCTATGTGGCCCATCAAGACGTTCTTGAACACAAAAGAGAAATCAAAATCAAATAGAAAAACAAGACACTAAAACTATTAAATAAATAAAAAGGTCCAAGAACAACTTAATAACATGAGATTAAGATATAAATAATCAAGATGTTCTTAAACACAAAAGAGATAAGCAAAAACATATAGGGAAACACAAGAGAAAGATGAGACAAGAAGTAATAAAAAGATAAAAGGAGAATAAATTAATGTAGAGGTGGGAAAGCACAAAAAATCACTAAGAAAGCACAACAAAACACCAATAAAACATAATAAAATAATTTAAAAAAACAACAAAACACCAATAAAACTTAAAATAAACACACACAAACAAAAACCACATTAGTACAATTTAAAAATAATTGTTCATGCACGTGTAGTAGAGGTGTTGGTTTACACCACAATGTAACAAAGAAAAAGGACACAAAATTTATTCCCTAATTGAAGAGGAACAATGGAATAAGAAATGGGGGAAGAGAAGGAAAGGAAAGGGTTGGCCAAGCTAACTCTAGATGTACAAGACAAGTGGACACTACTTACATAGTTCCATGGACACATGTTCTAACATGAACTTTAGGCCAAATGTAGTTCTCCCAAAAAGTGGGATATAAGATATGATGATGACCAAAAACATTTGCTTAATGTCATAGAAGAAAAGAGAAGACTTGAAAAATGATATTGGTATTGTAAAATGGCAATACCATGACATAGTGGAATAAGATGAATTGCATAAAGGAAAGTCAGTAGGATAAAATGATTACAAAATTGCAAGAGCATGAGGATCAAAATGTAAAAAAATTTAAGATAATGTTTTTATTTTTTGGGATAAAATATGTACAATGGGAAAATAAACTAGTCAAGAAGATGCTCGTCAAAGAGTAGAAGTTCTAATAAATATCTAAGTTGGTTATAATGACAATCATAGATATAAACAATGGACTAGTGAACTAACTGAGAGTTACAATAAAAACTAAATCCAATTGCAATGGCACATGCTCACAAATCAATGAGAGCGAGGATCTTGAAAAGACAACAATAATGTTCACCAAAGAGAAGCAAATGTAATATAAAATAGTGTGCAGTGCAAAATTAATCTAAAGAACCATGCAATAGGTAGATCCTGAGCTGAGAAGATGTTCTTATCATTTGTCTATATAAGAATCTATAAAATACTATTCTAGCTGAACTACTTTGTATAGCTAGCATTGAAAGTGTTCATAATGTTGATGAGACATAATCAAGATCATAATTGGTCAAGGGATAAAAGTGTTCAGGCTACAACAAGCCTAAGATGTAATAAATAATATGGTTCTTAAAGAGAATAGTCCAAATAATATGGTTAAAATGCATTCAGAGTACCAATGGTCTTAAAGATTTCACTATCTAGAGTCATGAAAGTAGTAGGGTTCATGTAAGAGTGGTCCAAGGTATAATAAAAAATGGTAGAGTAAAATTTATTTAGCACAGGTTACCCCCAAATAAGGGGTCTTGTAGATAATGGTTTGAAGGTATTTACACATAGAACCTTTTAAGGTGCATGATGTTCATGGGATTTGGAAGTTATTCACCATTCATTTTAGCTAGTCAATATGCCCCTGATCCATAATTTTCCATGATAACAAATGGTCCCAACCAATTAGGTTAAAACTTGCCTATATTCTTATGTTTAGAATTTGTGTTCTTTTGGTTCTCTTTAAAGACCAAATCATCAATCTCAAACTCCTAAGGGAGAATGCACTTATTGTAGCTTCTCTACAATCTATTTTGATAGGCTTTCAATTTTTTTAGGGCAACTAAATGCTTACCATCAAGAACTTATAATTCTTGTAGATTTGAGACTCTATAGTCCTCATCATCTTCAATATGTTCCAAAAATACTCGTAAGGATGGAAACTTGATCGCTAACAGGATAATATCTTATGGGCCATAGATAAGGGAGTATGGATTGGCTCCTATTGGGGTTTGATGACTAGTTATATATTCCAAAGGGTGGGAAATATTTACAAGTACCAATTACAGCTAGCATCATTGACAATCTTATTTAAAATGGCTATAATGGTTTTTTTTATTCTTTAGCTTATCCGTTGCCTTGTGGATTATATGGAGTTCATTTCTTGTGATTGATTTTGAATTGTGAACAAAATGATTTTATATCTTGGTTTACAAAGTATCTACCATTATCAGATATAAAGTGTGTAAGGATGTCATATCGATAGATGATATGGTAATGGATGAATTTAGCAATCTACTTCTTGATGATGTAAGTGAGAGGAATAGCCTCAATCGACTTAGTAAAATATTCAGTAGCAGTTAGGATATGTTTATGGCCATTTGAATATGTTGGGTTTATTTTATCAATAAGATTGAGTCCCCATGTTGAGAACAACCATGGTGTTGTGATCGGCTATAGTGATAAAGAAGGTGCATGTATTAAACTTCCATGTTGCTAACAAGGAACGCACTTCCTTACATAATTTCAAGCATCTATCTCCATTTTTGACCAATAATAGCCTATTCTAAGAAGCTTCTTTGCTAAGAATACATCATTGGTATGGGACCCACACATTCCTTCATGAGCCTCCCTTAATTCTTAGTTGGATTTTCCCAAAGATAAACAATGAAGAAACATTCCATCATAGCATCTATGATAAAGTGTGTCTCCTAAGATGGTATAGCATGATAAATGGTGATGGAATAGTTTTTGTTTATTATTGGATAGGTCATTTAGGAAAATATGGTTATGGAAGTAGTTATAAATCATGGAAGTAGTTATAAAAATATTAGAACCAAAGTAATTTAGGTAGGGGATTAGGACCAATAATGGCACATATCCTTTCTGAATCTGGTATAACATGTGTAGGTGGAAGAAGATTTTCAATCAAGAATTGATACTCTTTAGCTCCACCATCAATCTGTATCATAGAACCAATTATTTATATTGCATCAACTAATCTATTGTTTGCTCTTATAACTTTGTCAAACTATAGAGATTTAAAATGTCCTTTCAGATTATCAACAATTTACTTGTAAGGAACAAGCTTGTCATCTCTAGTTTGATAGTGATCAGTGGTTTGATTGATGATTAATTAGGAATCACCATAGACCTTTAGACTTTGAATACTCAATGTATGGCAAGGTAAAGCCCTAAAATCAATGCCTCATACTTGGACATATTATTTGTATAATGAAATTATGTATAAAATGTTTTGAGAATCAAATCCCCCTAGGGTGTAATCAATAATATGCCAGCTCTAGATCCATAAGATGTAAAGGAAACATCAAAATATAGACTCCATTATTTATATTCCTATGATTTTTATTCTATTTTCATAGTAGAATCATTTGGAAATTCAAATTTTAGAGGTCAAATATCTATGATATGGGCTTTTACAGGTTAATCAACAATAATCTACCCCTTGATTGATTTTTTATTTTGATACTCAATGTCAAATTAACTTAGGATCATAACCCATTTAGCCATGCATATTTGAAGAGTTTCTTTAGACAATATGAACTTGAGAGGGTAAACCTAGGTGATGATAGTAGTTTTATTATTTAACATATAAAGTCATAATTTTTGGGTAAGAAACACCATAGCTAAATATGCCTTCTCAATAGGCATATAATTATTTTCATAAGCCACCAAAGTAAATCTTAGATAATATAATGAATTTTCCTTACCTTGATCATCATGTTGGGCAAAAAGTTCCCCCAATGTATGCTCTATCACTAATATGTAAAGAAGCGGTGGTCTTCTAGGGGTTAGCAGTCTCAAGACTGGTAGATTGGCTAAATATGTCTAGAGTTTTGAAAATGCTATTTGGAAATCTTCATCCCATTGATAATTTATCCCTTTCTTTAAAAAATGGGTAAATGGGTGGCACTTATCTACCAATTGAGAAATGAACCTGCATATAGATTGAATCTTCTTTGTAGGCTTCACAATTATTTGAGATTGTTTGGTAGAGGCATCTCCATAATAGCTTTGACCTTGGTAGGGTTGACTTCAATCCCTCTTTGTCATACAATGAAACCTAGTAGTTTGCTTGATGTGACTCTAAAGACACATTTCTTAGGACTTAGGTAGACTTTATATTCACAAAACCTCTCAAAGATTCTTCATAAAATGTTAGGATGTCTAGCTCTTATTCTTGATTTTGCTAGTCTATCATCAACATAGTCCTCAACAATGTCATGCATCATGTCATGGAAGATGAAAATCATGGCACATTGATATATGGTTCCAACATTTTTAAATCTGAAATATCATGACTTGGTAATAGAATGTTCCCCACAGAGTGGTGAATGTAGTCTTGTGTTGATCTTCTTAGGCTATCTTGATCTGATTATATCCATAAAATCCACCCATTAAGGACATCTCATACCTATCAGTCAAGTCAATGATCATGTAAATTTTAGGAAAAATAAAATCATCTTTGGGGCACACTTTATTGATATCTCAAAAATCAATACAAATATGTATACCCAAGGTATTTTTCTCACTAGGACTATGTTTGAGATCCATTCAAAGTAATCTAGTGGCCTAATAAAACATGCTCCTAGTAACTTTTCTAGTTTATCTTTAATTAATAGCATGATATATGGATGCATCTTCCTCAATTTTTACTTGGTTAGTTTAGCATCAGGATGGATAACAAGGTGATGCACAACCAAGTTTAGGTCTAATCCTAGCATGTCAAAGTATGCCCATGAACAGATGTCAATATAATCCCTTATGAGGGCTATAATTTGTTCATGTTCTAATTCAATAAGGGAAGATCTAAGATTAAAAAATTTAGGATCCTCATATATTCCCAGGTTTACTTCTATCATGTTTTCTACAAGGAGTGTCATTCCATCTTCTAAAATTATAGGCAACGTATGATCGTGATCATTTTTGTCTGCCACATCTACTTGTTGTTCCTCCCAAAGTTTTGGATAGTGTGATGAATCAGAATCTACCATATCAGGTAAAGGCCAAGTATAAAAAACCTCTATAAACTCAAGATCAAGGCACTCAAACATTTTCTATTATTTTGAAGAGATGCTTGTACTAGCTATAGGACTTGAGCTAGATAGACCTTCTATATCCTGAGGGGATGAGTAAACTTTTTCACCTAAGAGCACCTAAAATAAGTTTTCACTCGAAGGATTATCTTTTTATTTACTTTCTCCCTAATTGATGAGCACCTCAAAGAGGTTTTCACCCAAATATCTTGACGATTATTCTTTATTATGACCAAAAACGTTTACCTACTCTCTAAAGTAGGAAAAAGGGTTCAATGAAAAATCAAAGCCTTGTTTATGATCACCAATGGACAATCGATTCATATCTTAGGCCCATGTATTCTAAAAGTGATTCTTCATTTTTAAACTCATCAAGTCATATGACTAAATTTTTTTGGTCCCAATCAATGAGTTTAGGATGGTAAAGGCATAGGGAACAATGAGGGTTTGATTCAAGATGGGAAGCTCCATTGGTAAAAATATGATATTTTGATTCAAGAGGGGAAGTACCAATATAATGGGTTCTTGCCTCAAGATGGGAAGATCCAATAGATAAGGTTAAAATGGCATTTAAATCAAATAGGTATATGTCAACAAGCTCATCAAAAAGGATATAATGGGATGTTTTGTCACTACCAAGAGTCTTGTCGCTAGTCGATTCAGAAGAATCACTATCAAAATTTATGAGGTCACCCTTAGGCAATATAAATCTGAGACCATGATTCAATTTAGGTACTTCAACTAATAAGGGTTCCAAGATTCCTTGCACTCATGGGCCAAGGCCTTTTCTTGTATAATCAAGATGATCTATGATCTGATTAGGGATAGGATACTTTGGATTCTGAAAGCAATTAGTAAGGCCTTCAAAGTATAACCAATCTCCCTCAGTAAAATCCTCTTGATCTTTCTTTGTCATGATATTAGGTATAAAAAACATAGGTGGTTTTTTTTATTTCTTCTTTTATTTCCAAATCATTATGGGTCTATTAGGATTCTTGAAGGTTTAGGATTACAAAACATTTTTGGAGTTTTAGGCAACTTTTCAACATGGAAGGCATATTTAAGACTATATGTGGAAATGCCCACATCTTTAATAACAACCTAATTCACAAGAGCTACAAAAAATGGAACATCTAAAGTGGAAGTGAGATCACTAGTGTTGATATGATTTAATGGAGGTGGATGTGAAACTATAGTCTTGCTCTTCTTTGCAATGAATTTAGAACCTAGATAATAGTTATAATTATAAAATTAGGCCTCACGACGTTTGCAATATTCATAAGGCTATTGATTACCAAGAATAGTAACCTTGATCCCATCATGGAGAACTTAAGGTGCTGATGCAAGCTGTAAGGAACAACCTATACTTCATGGATCCAAGGATGACCAAGAAGTATGTTATAAGGCAATTCAATGTCCACAATATGAAGTAATGTATGACATGAAATGGACCCAACAATTATTGGAAATCAAATAATACCAATAGACTCCCTTTTATTATTATCATAAGCCTTGAAAGTGATTGTCTCTGGTTGAATGTCTTTCATATTATAGCCCAATATTTATACCAACTTAAGAGATATGATGTTCATCCCCAAACCATTGTTATAAGAACCTATTTGATCTTATGGTTTTCAATGATTACCCTTTTTGTACAGCAGGTTATTATGGCTAGGTCCAAGTGTACACATGTATTTTTGATCAAATGTCACTTGAAAAAATGAATATAAATGTCCCACAAGGTTATATAATTGTTCAGGGTTTATATCATTTGAAATAGTAGATTATTTTAAAAGGCTATTTAGGATATTTCTATGGACTTCAGATGTTTACAAGAGATCCAAGATGGAAATTTATGTAGGGGTTTTGCTCAATTGGTCTAATAGATTATAAGGCTTTTCAACATTGGGAAGAGATAGATTTTCTTTGGTTGGGATAGTAGTCATCTTTGGATCCATTAGTGCAATGTTGACATTAGGTTTTATGGAAGCAGTAGGTGAAGGGCCCTGGAGAGTAACTCATGAGTGTCTAATTATGAATATGCAACCTAGAGGTGGAAATGAGCCAATATAATTAGAAGATGAAGGCAAAGAGCCTTGGAGGATGACTCATGAGCATTTAGTTTCATTTCTATAATTTTGAGTCGGCAAGGAGCGATTATAATTAGAAGGGTGTTGTCCAAAAATAGTAACCCATGCAAATGGTTATTCCAACAAAAATATGTGAAATCAACATGATATTATTAGAGAGAGAGGGTGTTGACCCTATAATTATGGGTCATATACTATAATGAACATGATATCATTCATGTGGTTTAATAGTAACAGTGGTAATATGGGTTAAATAAATGCATCCCATGGCATTGTTATAGTTGTAAAGCATGTTTTTGCAACCCACATTGTTAGTATGGGTATTATGATAATGATTATGTTCATGATAATTATTATTTTTACCTTTATTATAGTTCTAATTCTACCTCTATCCTTGGTTTTGATTTTCTTTTGTGGCATTTTATTATTTTGAGGAAAGGGGTCCTTGTAGATTCCCATATCCTAATTTATGTCCTAATTAGGGGCTAGTTTAATCTCAACTTCACCACTCTCAATGAGATATTTAATAATATGTTACAATTGGATGAAATTATAAGCACTATGACCAAAAACATTATGAAATTTGAATCATTCATTCTCTTTGTACCAAGCTAGTTTTAGTCCATCTTGAGGAAATGGCCTCAGTATTAGCCATACAATTAGGTTAGCTACTATGAGCTTTTGGAAAATTATTTTGATTGGTTTTCCCAATTTGTTAAAGATCCTAAAACTACCATGGTTTTCTTTCCATATAGGCTATCTCTACAAATTAGGTGGTGGGTTAGGGGAGCTAATTGTATATTTTGCCTCAGCAGAGCCTAGATTATTTGTACATGCCTTGTTTCAGTCACCCTATTTCCAACCATGTTCTTGTTTTTGTTAAAGCCTTTAGGCTTATATTGAATAACTATCTGACTAAAATATAGGGTCTAATTTGATGTTTTACCCTACAAAAATATCATAACAAGGCCTTTATCAATAAGAGCCTTCTCAATGTGTACACCCTTGTCTATGATCTTTTCAAATGAGTTAGCACAAGATAGATGTAGATTATGCATGACCTCAAGATGTAAATTCTATGTAAATATATCTACCAACTATTTCTTTTGAAAATTATGTTTAAATTGACCTAATAATGCTCTCTATCTCTGTAAATATGCATCAAAACTTTATCCATCTCATTGTTTGTCTTTTCACAAGTCAACAATGGTCAATTTATGCTCTATGTTATACAATAAATGGTTGACAAACATTTTAGATAAGTCATTCCAGTTAATAATTGACCCCTTGGGTAACTTAAGTATCCAATCTAAATTTTTTTCCTACTAAATTTTGTGTAAATAATCAAAGTAAGAACACACTATTATAAGTAACCTCTTGGCATAATATGAAAAATGCCGAGATGTGTTTACGTGGGTCACCCTTTCTTCTATATTTATCATATATGGGTGCCTCAAAATGACATGTAAAAGGGACTTGGAGAATTCTTAAATGAAATTGATATGGGCATATCTCATCAAATTTGTACTTTTTGACCCTATTTCCAGTCTCCAAGTGTGACACAATCTCATTCATGGAGTTCCACAATTGCATATTTGGTGCATTTGTGGGTGGAACATAATTCTATTATGGTGGAATGTGCCCCTATTTTTGTTGTTTTTGGGTTGGAATATGACCCCATTTTTGTTCTTTTTGGGTTGGAATGTGCCCCTATTGTTGTTGTTGTTGTTGGGGTTGAATGTGCCTTTGTTGTTGCATGGATATGTGAGAGATGTACACCCTATATTCTATAACTTGGTTTTAATTTAATCCTAGAATTTCTTAAATATGCCATTGATTCCTTGAAATATGTTATCTTGAACTATACGTGATTTGTTGATTTTAGGGAGTCCTTGGTCTATTCACCAATTTTTACATTGGTTGAGATGAACTAGCCAAATCGTCTTTAGGGATCTACTCAATTTGAACATAATGTTTAGGTCTCTATGTTTGTAAATTAACAAGAGGATCTTGATGGCTAAATAATGTGTGTTTTGTGTCTAATAAAACATTTTTCACTACTTCTTGTTTCTTATTTTGTTCATTTGAGACACCTTCATTGATTATTTTTGTGTTATCAACCAATTTTTGTTTTGTAGGTTCAATCACATTTCCTTATTCCTTGGAAGCATTGTTATGAATTAAAGTAGCAAATAGAGAGTATGTTAATTCCATGATAAGTTGATCATCATACCATTGACTTATTTTATTAATCTTGTTAACAATATCTTGATCAGTTGGTTTTGACTATATAAATATTTATTTACCTTTGTTAGAGGAAGAAGGTATGTTTGTTTGATCAAAAGCTTTCTCTTGTTGTTATTTTTCTCCTTCTCTAGATAGGGTGTGTAATTTCTCTATAGGAAAATCTAAGGATAGTCTAGCATGAGATTATATAAATCTAAGCAGTGTTTCATCTTGGTTCTCTTGATATTTAGTATAATCCCCTTCAGATCCTACAGTTGTAGGAATGTCCTCAAAGACAATGAAATTTTCTTGTCCATCATAAAAGTGTTCATCCTCATATTTAGGGTCGTAAGGGACCCCACTATAAGTGAACCTTTGAGTCATGTCTAGAAAGGGTTGCTCTATACATTTGACTAAATTTGGATCAATGTTTTTCAAACATTTAAACAAGGTAAAAATTTGATCTTTCTTCTAAACAAGTGACTAAGGTACCGAAGAGACTATAAAAGGACAGTGGCTTGGAACCACACATAATTAGAAGAATGTGTTCATGAAATTAATCAACCTTTAGTAGGGTTGAAATCATATAAAGTAGAAGAGGGTATGATATATCAAAAATCCTAGAGTGTCACTAGTACACTAAAACATAGACTTTTGAGATACATCAATACCATAAAAGCTAGTTCAACTTTAATGAGTTGTTACTAAAAAACTAGAAAAAATACCTTTGGATTAGGAACAGAGACAATGTGAGCCAAGAAACTCATGATGTGCAAACATGCAATAATTCCTAAGTATAAAGCTAAAACCAAATGGGTGGTACAATGTCACCACATGGTAATAAGAATGGTCGTATAAAATGTGTTATAGGACTCAAATCATGAGCGATATGTATGATGAATTCAGTCTACCAAATATGATAATTTGATGATGAGTCTATAAACAACCATGAATTCAAATGGTAATTGAACCCAATTTAATTTAAATTATCAATGAGGGACTTAAGAAAAATTGGAAAATGGTCTAGACTCAAATGGGTAGCATAATTTTGTCAGTTAGAAGATATGACACAATGTTTAAGATGACAATTTGAATAAGGAAAAATATGATTTTCACTTGGACAACATAATACTTCCTTTTTTAAGAAATTATGGCAATGTGTTTTGGTTATGATATTTTAGTTAACAAGCAATTTTTGACCCAAAACAAGACCAAGTAATCTAAAACAAAGTCAAATCAACTAATTAATCATTTTAAGCCCTAAATTTACAAGGTGTGGTAAAGTGGAGTTAACTAAACTAGCCATTTTTTGAACATTTCTAGATGGATCAGATGCACAAGACTTTCATGTCAAAATTCAAGAGAAACAACACGTCAATTGGGTCTAATAATATGGCTTGTTGTAAAAATTTCTTACCCTTTTTACAACCACTACATCCATCATTTTCTCAATGTAGTGTGATGTCCAACATGATCATATGTCCCAAACTTAGCCCCAGTGATAGAAATGGTTTAACTGTTCAAACCATCATCCTAGTGGGATGATCCCAATTAATATACTCCCCATAGAAAGGGGTTGAAGACAATGTCAGGAGATGAATTCCCAAGTTAAGGATTCCCTATAGAACTTATAGGAGGTAATGAAGTCCCCCTTACAAAATAAGATTCAATGAAATAAAAATTAAGTAAAAGATATTTAAAGGTTGTTCCTAGATCACCCAAGCCATGCAGGTCTTGGGGAGAGCCTTTAAAATATCTCTTTTACGCCTTTGGACTAAGGAAATTTTTAATGAAGATGATGTTTTTTATCACATAAGTTCCCTATATGGGATGGGGGATATCATACACACATAATCTTCCTTTTTGCACAATCAAAACTAACTAAAGCAAAACAAGGATAAATAACTTACAAAAAACTTTGAAGTGAGTCTAATTTTAAAGCACTAAATGAAATGTTTGGTGGTGTTCTTTTATCCCCTTAGCTTTAAGTTACATAAATTTTGAAGAAAAAGCACAAAAACATTTAAATAAACATATAAGTGTTTCCTTAAGCACCAAAATAAAAGTTCTTAATCCTTTTTAAGCACCCAAAAAGAGGTTAAAAATACTAGATTAATCTTATTTTGATCACTTTTCAAGTTGGCCGTGCAAGGAAAAAGTTAGAGTTTTGTCTAGCTTTAAAGCACTTTTCTAAATGAAATAAATAACTTTGAAAATTGAGTTCTTGGGTTTACACAATACAATCCTATAACTCCATAGCTTAATCTTGTTACTCTACAAAACCATGACTATTTAATACAATATCACTACTCATGGGTTAGTTAATAGAAATCCATAATATTGCTACTCAGGTTAACAATAACACCAATCATAACATAATTTCACCACTATGAGAGTTTAGATATTATAATTTAATCAATAATGGTTCAACCATAATATCATGACTCAGATAGGTAATATCATGACTATAAAGTCATGACATTATAATATCATGATTGTCGAGTCACAGTATTACAATATCGTTACTAGCAAATCATGGTATTGCAATATTGCTACTAGCAAATTATGGTATTACAATATCACTAATAATGAATAGTGATATTTCAATATCACTATTGGATATGTAGATAGAGACAAAGTTAGTTCAAAAACATATTTAAACACAATATCATGACTAAAAGAACAAAATCATGATACTATCAATTATGGGATTGTGGTCTAGAGGATAAAATGAGGACACCATAGTGACAATATTGTGACTTCTAAAAAATGGGTTTTTGCTCAAATTTTTCACTCTTATTGCTCCCACACTCTGAGATCCTACATGAAAATAGTTATTAGGTTACTTTTAAGATCTATTGGATCAAATTCATGTGGTGTAGTTTCACCAGGTGTGCCAAAATGTCAAGTGGGTTATGATGGTTGTTAATCAAGCATTAGTCAATAAATAAAATGAAAATGCATAAAAAACTTAACAAACAAAGCCAATCTATTCATGTGAGGGTTTCTAATGACAATGATTAACAAAATGAAAGAAAACAATACTAGTTAGCTTACCAAATTGATTCCATCACCTAAGAGTGTCTTCAAGTATGTTCTCCCCTTGATCAAGCATTTTTATCTTTGTCAACAATGGTGGAAAAACTCTTCCAATGTCTCAAGAACACTTTGTAAAACCTAAGATCAAACTATAAGGAAACTCTAATATAGCCTAGCAATCAAGCTTTCCCAAATGAAAATAACATAATAATCAAAACACAAATGACTTGTGGAGAGATTTTAGCATTATAAGTCTACACAATTTAAACTTAAAAATGATGTTCATGGCCTCTCTATTTATAGATTTTTGAGATTGATCAGAATGAATTGTGACCATCCATCTTGAGATCAAGATGTGTGGCCAATAATCCATTCAATTTTGGAGGCTAAAATCAATAAATTACCTCATAATTATTTGGGAAAAATGGGCATTAATTGGGCATGGGAGGCCATGATTTAGATATTTTATGCATTTATGGCCCAGGGATGCCTTTCCCAAAAATGATGTCATTAGGTGATGTAGTTAATGGAAATTAATTTACAAAAAGAAATATTCAATAACCTCCATGTAAAATACACTTAAGCTCTTGATTTGAATTACTTAGCCTTAAACAAGATTAATCAACATTTGTGCAATTCTTTCGAAATTGGCCCTAAATTAATCAAAATGGTCAGAAAGTCATATTATTGGGTCATAATTTGATTGGGTAAGAATTAGAAAGCAATGTTAGATGCATTGGAACCATTATTCCATTTAGGATTTTTATAATAAAAAATAACAAAGGTATGTGATCAAGATGGATGGTCACAATTCCAATCAATTTTGAAGGATAAAATCAATAAATTACCTCATAATTATTTTGGAAAAAGGGGTATTAATGAGGCATGGGAGGCCATGATTTAGATATTTTATGCATTTATGACCTACGGATGCCTTTCCCAAAAATTATGTCATTAGGTGATGTAGTTAATATAAATCAATTTAAAAAAAGAAATATTCAATAACCTCCATGTAAAATACACTTAAGCTCTTGATTTGAATTACTTAGCCTTAAACAAGATTAATCAACATTTATGCAGTTCTTTGGAAATTGACCTTAAATTAATCAAAATGGTCAGAAAGTCATATTATTGGGTCATAATTTGACTAGGGAGGAATTAGAAAGTGATGTTAGATGCATTGGAACCATTATCCCATTTAGGATTTTTCTAATAAAAAATAACAAATGCATGTGACTTATACTAACAAATCAAAAGAAAATAGTGATCCAAAGCACAAAAAGATGAAATTATCATTTTGACTCGAAATGATCTGATCAAAGTTAGGTATCCCATAAAATTAATTTCCCCATTTAGGGATACATCAGCCTAAATCATCACTTATAAATGACAAGTTTAAACCATTTAGTGTGTTTTAGTGATTTTGACCTAAATTGGGTATTTTAGTGTAATTCGAGTAAGATTGACAATTTCAACACAAATGGTGTTAGGAATTAGATGTCTACAATCAATACATATAACAGTTTTAGAATCTAAGATTGATTTATATTTTATAATATTAAATTCATGTTTAAACTATGTATAATAATGGTACCATATATAAAATTCTATCATAAATGTGATCTAAATCATGGAATTGTGTTGTTTAGCTAACTTGAATAACCATGTAAGTGTGGAGAACATGATTCCAAATCATGACCCCACTATATATGGATAAATATGAAACTAATATAATTACTAATTTGGAGGACCTGTTTCCAAAACATGCCCCCACTATAAACTAGAGATGATGAATACTAAGTAGGTGTGGAGAACTTGCTTCCAAAGCATACCCCCATTAAATCCATGAATTGGTATAAGTACCATACTAAATGAATGTGTAAAATATGCTTCCAAATCATTCCCCCACTAAATTTTAAAGTTGTGAATGTGTGGAATCCATGTCCATACGGCATGCCTCCACTGAATTTACAAACTGATATAATTACTAAATACTTAATAAATGTGGAGTACATGCTTCTAAAGCATGCCCCCACTGAATCTGAAAACTTTGAAAGTATGGAATCCATTTCCATATGACATGCCTCCACTAAATATAATAACTTTTAAAAGTGTGGATAACATGCTTCCCAAGAACACCCCCAATAATTTTCTCCCTTTGAGGTGAGGAAAAAACCTTACCTATAAATTAACTCACCTCAAAAGGATAGGATAATTGTAAAATATATGAATGCAACCATGTATCATATAGAATAAAACATGTTTAGGTAAATGTATCATTAAATTTAATAGAACTAATGTGATCACATGTAGGTTTAATATGCATTATAAATATCATGGCAACATCTAGGTAGTAACAGTGCAAGCTCAACAAGTAAACAAACACACACAAGAGCACTAAAAAATAAGTCAAAAGGCAATGGTCCAAGGAAACCAAAAACATGGGGCATGTTTAAATGTTACAAAATTGAATTGATGTGACTCAATTAAATGTCCACAAAGAAAGGAATGACATATTAAAATGTACATACAACAAGCAATTACATATTCATATGTCAAAGAATAAGCAATGGCATATTCAAATGTCTAAGAAGGAAAACATAAGCACAAGGGCCAAATAAAATGGATCATATTCAAATGATCAAACAAGTAATATAATATCAAGGTAAAACACTCAAGGAATTATATAAAGGAAAAGCATAAGCAAACAACATAAACATGTCATAGTATCCCATTAATAGAATATGTTAAAAATAATCATCAAGTGCATAAGATATCAAGTAAAATGTGAAAGATATAATCATGGATAAGGATTGTATAAGTACAAATTTAAGATAAAACATGATAATGTAGACTGATCATTGAATCATATAACCTGTGTGTATCAAGACCATAAAAGAGGGATGCCCCCCAACATCCTAGTAACATGGGTAAAAGGAAATCCCAACACCCTTAAGTGTATCATGTATCTATGTATGCCTATATATGTGTATGTATAATTAAATGATATTGTATACCTTAATGTGAAACTAAATAATAGATTCCAAGGGTCAATAGAACATGTATGTGCTAGAAAAAAATGGACTTTTTTGAATGTTTTATTGTTTTTGGTGTTTTTGAAGAGTTAATATCATCATATGATCTCATCTAAGGGATTATCATAGGTAACTCCCCACTTATAACTTGGTGTAATAAACTAGTGGTACAACCAAGGATCATGTATAGGTGAAATATCTATCATTATAGTATATATGATGCTCGGCATATGTATAATAGGACTTTGAGGTTATTAAGTACCAATAGAAGGAATAGGGGATCTTGAAACCCCCATTGCGTGTACTATATGGTTTCCTTTTAATAAAAATATTAGGAACATGTTTAGGTGATATGTATGTCTAAATATAATGCATAGAAGTATAGAATTTTGTATAACCCACTGTCTATCTCTGATGTAAGGGTCTTTCAAGTACTGGACACCTAGTAAAGGGGATTTCTTATCGCTTACCCTTTTTTGGTGGATTATCCTTAAAATTTTTGATAATTAACTACCTCAATATGAATTTATCTTGTTCAAGAGGATGTTCATATGGAATACCAAAGACTAAAATTACTTTATTGGCATGAATGTACTTAACACAACCATGCTCTTTATAAGGTATTCCATGGTTATGTTATCCCAACAACATGTCAAAGACACATGTATAAGGTATAACTAAAAAAATAGTAACCACATGTACAAGACCAACCTATAAAGGTATATTAATATCACCAAGAATCTTCTAGGAGTTCCTTATATGCAATGGGAAATGTAACATATCTATAAATCAATCCTAGCTTGGAGAAGATAAATCCTACTTACAATTTTGATTGTAGATACATTAGATATTTGGGGTCATGACCAAGATAGATCTAATAGACCTATATAAGGGATATCTTACCATAATAATATCACTTGGGAGAGTTCCAAAGTCTCAATTCAAGCAAAACTATGCACTAAACTTAACTAGGTCCTATGTTTTCATATTCACTAAACTAATAACAAGTAAAGTGAAATCTACTCTAGTGATCACCAAAACTTGTGACACAAAATGGGGGTAATAAACATGAAAATTAATTCATATAATACATATAATCACATCAATTTATACATAATATTAATGCATGGAATAAAATTACAAATGAATATCTATCTACTCTTATAAAGGAGGAACAAAGTTAGGAATACTTCCCTTTGAATACAAGCCCACTGAGCCTCAATCTCTTATTTGGCCAAGGTGCTTTGCAAGAGGTTATTTTTTTACATAATGATGACAAGGATAAAAAATCTCTAGTCTAAAAAACCTATCAATTCATCTAAAATACTTCTCCATAAGACAAGATCTATATCTCAAAAGAAAGTATGAAACCCTAAGCTTGCTCCTCAATGAGAACGGTAGATAAGTATATACATAATACATCTTACTTATTCTTTTCCTCTTCTTTTATAAATTATGAAATGGATGTGTTTATATAGGTGGATATAAACCTATTCCTTTTAGTGGATCTAAACCTAATCCTTTCTAAAAGTTTTGGCCGACAAGGTCAACCCAATAGACCTAGTATCGTTATTGACAAAAAAACTAGGTCACAGACATGGTCGGCTAGGGGGCAACCTAGACCCTAATAAGTTTGATCAATTAGAGTACAAGGTCAACATGGTCTAAAGTTTAACATAAACCATCAAAAATGGTTCTAGGTTAGGGAAAGGCTAATGAATGTGGTAAGTGACTAGGGGAGGGTGTAAAATAGGAAGCAAATCTTAGGGGGAATAGTTTTAGGAGATGGGTGTGTAGATAGCAAGTGGTAATAAGGAGTAACAATCTTGTGAAGCACTAATGGTCTACCCACTCCTTTCTTGGTACACCTCTTAAGGTGTGTAGTCAGAGAGATTAAGACTTGATGGGTTTTTTTAAGATAAAAAGTGTTAGTAATTGATAAATTTTGAAATATTATGTGTATACATATTCCCCACTCGAAGCTCATCATGTGTCACTTAGGTGCAACATGAGATGGTGATTCTGGAAAAGAATATAGTGACACATAATGCTAAAGTTGGATAAAGTGTATTAAGGATAGAATAAGATAAATGAAATAACATAATTGAAAAACACATACCTTTACTTACCTTAGTGTTGTAGATAAAGAAGGAGATGCAAGAAATGTGAAGGATTCTAATGTAGGGAACATTATGTGAACCTATAGAGATTAGAACAAAGATAAAAAGATTGAAATTTTTACAAAATATGCATATAATAGTTGAAAATGTTCTCTACAACATTAGGATTCTAGAACATTTTATGTTTTGTAAAAAGAGCTAGTAGAGACAAAGATATGATCAAACTAAGAAATCTAACAGTAAATATTTGAAAGGTAAATAATTTTGAATAGTAAAATATAAATAGGGTGAAAAATAATTCATTTGGTATTTTTACTATTATAATAAAATAGATATTTGATAGACCTAGTGAGAGACCAGAGAGCTAGGATGGTGAGGAGATGACAATTGAGATGAGGAGGATGCATAGCAGTTGTAGTGAGTGCAACATAGGTAAGCAATTGAAAATTTAAAAAAAAATCAATACTTTTATTTGAAATTGAGTGAATTATAGAAAATTAACTAGTAGGCAAAATATACGCACTAGAATGAACCCTAAGAAATTTTTGGGGACACTAGGGGTAAAACGGGGGTACTGGGTAGGAAGGAGTCAAGCCAAAAAATGCTCAAAGAATTTATGAAAATTGGTCAAAATTTCATCATTATGGACAAATAAAGTCAACTAGGTCAACTTAGTTTGTAAAGGTCAATAGAACAAATAGGTTGATTATGTAGAACTAGGCTGATTTAGTTGGATAAGGAAGGGGGTTGATTGCATAGTGATAGGCTAACTTAGTTATTTCTAAAGTAGCTGATATAGTACTGTAAAAGTATAAAAGAGGTCAACTTAGTACTAAAAACAAAAGGTGTCCAACTTAGTAATGAAGAGGCTAATCTAGTATAATTTTGACAAGGATGACTTAGTATCCCTGATGAATTATAGGGTTGATTTAGTAGTTAATGGGTTAATTTAGTAGAAAAATGAACAAACTAAATTAGGCTAGCTAAGTTTTGTGAAATTTTTAAGAATGCACTTTGACTATAAATGACATGGATATCTAATACATCATTTTTTATTTGATATTTTATAGAATCACTAGAGATATTGGTGATTGATCAATGTATTATGGTTACCAAATTTGATAGAGCATTTGATAGATGTGGATAGAGAAAGACTAGTTACATTGGGTTTGAGAGGTATCATAGAGATGAGGTGCATCCCATTGAGTGTTGATCTCATTGTCATATTCCTTAGAGCGTAGGAATGGTTGACCAACATGTTTTGATGGGTGGTGGATGGGGATATCATAGAGGTGGGTATCACAGTGGAGGATTTCCATGCATTGCTTGGACTACCTATAGGAGGGATATTGATAATCATAGGAATATTGGATGATTTAGAGGAGAGATGAGCACTAGCCAAGTGGGTGATATGATTAGATAGGATATACCCAACTCATTGAGGGTTAGTTTATTTTTTGTATATTATGCACATTTTAGACATCTAAAAGGTCATGATAAAACTTGTGATAACATGAGTGTTATGTCATAAGTCAGATGGTAAGGTACCATTATATGTGATAGCCTTGTGTTAGTCTATTTTAGATTAAGGGGTGTTATATGATTTTGGGTCTATAATTTGGGTCCATATCATGCATGGTATGTATGGGATGTTATTTAAAGGGAAGAAGACCATGGGATCAGTAGTTTTGCTTAGTGCATGGATATATGAGAGGTTCTTAAAGTATCAGCCAGCTGGGTTACCTTATGTGGTCAATAATAAGTTACCTCAGGTGATGAGATAAATATAAGACCAAGTATCATGGGCCATGCCCTAATTTATAATGCTTTAGATTATCACACTAGGGGAGATTGTGTGGTATACATACACATATATTTCTACTATTTGGCCTAGTTAGGCAACTGTGGCATTAAGGCTAGCTCAAGTGTGGATCATGGACCACTATACTTGGTGGGTATAGTCATAGTCAGTGACATGCTTGTCAGGGAAGTTTGGACTATCATACATAAAATATCCTCTAGTAATGCCTAATTTTTGGGCACATCATGTTAGATATTTGAGGGCAAGAGGAGGATCAGGATCACTAATCAAGAGACTAGTGATCAGGCCATGATATGTGAGACAATAGACTAGTGAGCATGATAACCGATAGCTAGAGGATGAGAGGGCATGGATGTGGATGCATAGGTACATCAAGTACTATATTAGGCACTATTTTAAGATGAGTAGTGAATATATGGACACACCACAAATGAAGGCACCATTGATGAGATCAAGCATAAATAAGGGTGGTCACATAAGTTGACCTGATAGTTGGCCTAGGATAGAGTTGGTCGATAGAGTAACCTCTAGGGAGAGGCTCATGGTGTGCATGAGTGGTGACTCCTATATTTTATTTAATATGGCTATAACTAATGGATGAGGTTCTCAACGGATGGGTAGATGGAGAAACCATGCTTAGTGGATGAGTAGATGGGGACATGGTGCTTGGTAACACTATGACTCATAAGAAATGTTGTAATTTTAATTTTTAATGAAGAATACTAGTTGTATGTAATTATAGGTAGATAGATAGATTTTGATATGTATATGTGATTTAATAGCTATCTAGTTTTGGTTTTGTAGATCCCATGACAAATGAGGTCACATGGGGATCCCTAGTCATGACAGTGTACCATGATATTTTAGATGAGGTATTGACACCATAAGACCCCACCATGTTGTATTATCCTGTGGTATCATCTACTCCAAATTAGGAAGGTTGGTTTAGACTAGTGGGGGAGGCTATGAGGTAGCTACAGACACATAGAGATGGATTTTAGTCAATGACAAGGGTGAGAGCAAGAGAGGCACAAGCCTATCAGGGCTTGGCTTAGGAGAGAGATACACACATGGCTACCATGATCTAGCCTTGATAGGTACATACCCAAGTGGCCAACCTATAGGGATAGGTATTAGGATTAATATCCTAGATGTAATTATTATAGTCCATCATATAGAGGGAATAGTTTGAGGTGTCTATGGGCAGTGAGGCTAGGCCACAAGATAGGCATGATGGAGCCTAGCTATAGAGTTAGAACTATTTATTTTTGTATTTTATATCATTGTATTGTATAAAACACATTATATATATAGATATATTATTTCGGTAGTTGGATTTGATCTCATGAGTTATATTTTGGTTGTGATTATTGATGAATAGATATATTTCTTTCTAGAACATGTATTTTTATTTTGTTGTATATGCTATGGTAAATATATGTGGAGTGTTTTTTGTCAGGGGATCTGTAGCTCTACCAATTAGAGCACAATTGATTACTTTCTTATATGCAATTAAACATGGAATTATACCAGAATGATAAAGTAGCTAGAAACTTGAGACAGCAAAGAATTTGAGAGACAATACACACTCTTGTATTAAATACTACTAGAAGAAAATACAATAAGGAAGATGCCACTTATTCCTCCACCTCAAAGGCTTGCCACACCTCAAGCCTTCTTCCCTCTCTCTCTTGCTCAACACAAAACCAACTCTACAACCTGAGTTGCTATCCCTCCTTGAATGCTTCAGCTGATCTCCTTGACCTTACACCTGTAGATCTCCTTGACCTTGCTAGCTTCAATGCCTTTACTTGCCTTAGAATCATTTACAATACATGCCTTATGGGTCTATAAATAAGATCCCATGCTTACAAAAATAGAAGTCTAACTACTAAAATTAGAAACACAGCTCGCGACTTAAATTAGCCCCTTAGCATGCAAACACTCAGTTCAACTAACTGACTGTTTGTCAACAGCAGTTTTGAAAATACACAGGCGACCAACGCCGGTCCCTGCTGGTCTGGTGCTACCGACGTCGGCTGACTTCCTGCCGTTGCCGGTCTCCTTCTCCACTGCACTTGATCGACATCGGTCATACTGCCGACACCGGTGGCTCTGGTTCTTCAGCATCCTTCCTTTTAGTGTCTGCAAACAGTTGAAGCTTTTAGATCCACACCACAACAATCTCCCACTTGGAGATAAATAGCTGCAACTTGTCCCTGTACCTATACACCATCTATTTTGTTCCTTAGGCTCTGTATCCCTCTTCAATGTCACTCTTGAAGAGCAACCACCATGCAAACCTGTGATGCAGTACCTGTATCTTATGCCACAAGAATTTTGCTGCTCCCAAATTCTCCATGACATACTTCTGAACCAACTCTACCCTTAGCTCAGAAAACTCCCTGTATATGAAACCCTGCAACAAGTAACACAATACAGTAACAGGATAATGTAGCTAATATTATCCAACCTGGTAAATATAAAATACAATGGTCAAACCTCCATTGTTCTGCAGCATAATCAAGACCATATACCATAGTCTTCTATCTCATGTATCCATCCACTCTCTTCTCTAAAACAAGAATCCATCCCTCTATCCAGTGCTTTCTTCTAGCTGACAACACTACCAACAAATACCTGTTTGATTCTCCAAGGACTCACACTCCTCATCCATGCCAAGCTCCCACTGTTTCTGGATTCTACCTGCATTGCTTCTTCCATCTTCCTAGTTCATGACTATCAGTAAGCAATATAAAGAAGGTGAACAACGAATATGAGGTTCACATACCTTTCTTGACCTCCACATGGGTGTTTGAGACTTAGTAGATTCACCCACTATCCGTTCCAGTGACCGATCTAGGCCATCTCCCAGTCTGCTCCCGACCGATGTCAATTCCCTGCACTGACCCTGACTACCGACGTCATTTCCCTGGCCGACACCAGTGTCCCTCCTACCGACATTGGTCCTTATGACCGACGTCGGACTTCTCTTGTCTGACCTACTGACCCTGCTGGTCTGCACATGACTGATGTCGGTATCTGGATGACTGACATCGGTGCCAAGCTACCAACATCAGTGTCTGTGTGTTCCTGTAAGTGATGAAATTTTCATCCGCGAGCTCTTCTTGGATCAAACCTCTATCCATGCTGCCCTACTCAGACTTATTCAGCCCCTGTGACTGATCTCTGTCCTTCATCTCCTCCAAAAACACCAAGGCTTCTTTGTTCCTGTCAAAAGCATCAAATTTCCTCTTTCTGCAATGAACTGTATCTGTGCTTGCCAAATTTGAACACATACCTTTTGAATCAAGAACTTCCATTCTCTTCCTGTTCTTGTGACCAAGCCTATTAGGCCACATCTTCGAATTTACACCAGAAGTAGAATCAGAAATACAAGTAGACAGATAAAGAGTATCTACTTTCTTACCTCTTGCTAGAACAAGTGCTCCCTTGGTAACCTTCCAAGAATCTGCTGTGAGGGTTATTGTGCATCCCTCATCTCCCAACCTTCCTATAGAAATCAGACTCTGCTTCAGAATTGGAACATGCATGACCTCTTTCAACACCCACGTGTTGTCAATCTGCAATCTCAGCTGCACTTTCCCTTTGCCAACTATCTGACAAGGCATACCATCCCCTAAATAGAGCACTCCAAAATCTCCCTGTTCATACTCATAGAACAAATCTCTGTTTGGGGATGCATGAAAAGATGAACCAGAATCTAAAATCCATGATCTTACCTGACTATCTGAAGAAAGCATGAGAGCATCCTGCATCACAATATTTGCATCCTTTGCTTCTCCCATACCTGCATGTTGATTCTCTTTATCTCTCAACCAACACTCCTTCTTTGTATGTCCTTTCTTTCCACAAAACCAGCAGGTAATACCTTTGGACTCGGATCTCCTTCCCGACCTTGATTTCCCTTGCTCAACCTTCTCCCTTTGCCTTTCCCTACTTTCTGCGCTTGGAGCATTCCCTGATGATTCACCTGTGCTTCTCCTGTGTATTTCTTCATTCAAGATCACACTCACAACATCATCAACTTTTAAGATTTTAGAAGCAGATGCAGAATTGCTTACTGCCATAACCATACCGTCCCAACTTTCAGGCAAAGAACATAAAATCAAGAGAGCCTTTACCTCATCATCAAAAACAATATTGACTGAAGCTAGTTGGTTTACCAAACCATGGAAATCACTGAGATGAGTATGTACCGATCCACCTTCCTACATTTGCAAAGTAAATAGTTGCTTCATAAGATATACCTTGTTAGAAGCTAAGGGCTTTTCGTATAAATTTTCCAAGGACTTTATCAACTCTTCCATTGTCTTGCACTGTGATAAGCTGGAAATCACAGATGATGCAAGGCTCAACCTTATGGAACTGAGAGCCTTCTGATCAAGAACATTCCATTCTTCATCCTTCATATCTGTGGGCTTGCATGCAACCCCACCCAATGGTAAGTACAAATCCTTCTGATATAGATAGTCCTCAATCTGCATCCTCCAATGTTGATAATTCTTGCCGTTAAACTTCTCCATTCGTAGCTTACTTTCTCCTGCCATTGCTGAACTCCCACTCAATCAAAAAACCCTGTGAATGACCTGTAATAAAAAACAATACCCTGCTTCCTGCAAATCGTAGCTCTGATACCACTTGTCAGGGGATCTGTAGCTCTACCAATTAGAGCACAATTGATTACTTTCTTATATGCAATTAAACACGAAATTATACCAGAATGATAAAGTAGCTAGAAACTTGAGACAACAAAGAATTTGAGAGACAATACACACTCTTGTATTAAATACTACTAGAAGAAAATACAATAAGGAAGATGCCACTTCTTCCTCCACCTCAAAGGCTTGTCACACCTCAAGACCTTCTTCCCTCTCTCTCTTGCTCAACACAAAACCAACTCTACAACCTGAGTTGCTATCCCTCCTTGAATGCTTCAGCTGATCTCCTTGACCTTACACCTATAGGACCTTACACCTATAGATCTCCTTGACCTTGCTAGCTTCAATGCCTTTACTTGCCTTAGAATCATTTATAATACATGCCTTATGGGTCTATAAATAAGATCCCATGCTTACAAAAATATAAGTCTAACTACTAAAATTAGACACACAGCTCACGACTTAAATTAGCCCCTTAGCATGCAAACACTCGGTTCAACTAACTGATTGTTCGTCAACGGCAGTTCCAAAAATACACAGGTGACTGACGCCGGTCCCTGCTGGTCTGGTGCTACCGACGTCGGCTAACTTCCTGCCGTCGCCGGTCTCCTTCTCCACTGCACTTGATCGACGTCGGTCATACTGTCGATGCCGGTGGCTCTGGTTCTTCAGCATCCTTCCTTCTAGTGTCTGCAAACAGTTGAAGCTTTTAGCTCCACACCACAACATTTTCTTTTCTAGCATTATGTGATACACATGCATGGTTAAAAATAAATAGGCAGAAATTACTTTAAAAGGTATAATTAATAACAAAAAAATGTACTACACACTCTATCATGACGGTAAATGTGTAATAATAAAAGATGACTAAGTATAATAAACCAAAACATGGTAAACAAGAGAAAAAAATGTTTTTAAACCATGAAAAATATTGGCACCAAATTAAAACAAGTAAAATCACACTATATCATGTTGAGAAGTATGAAAATAATGTAATAAAATGGAAAGCACTTGAAAGAGAAATGGTATAATAACAAAATAATTAAGTAAATCAATCATATTAAATCATGTTGGAAAGTATAAAAGATAAAAATTAACAAAAGGATATTAAATTGATCGCACTAATTCAATCTAGGAAGTATGAAAAATGTAAGAAAATGGTTGTGTTCTTACATGCGATCATAAAATGAGAAGATAAAAGTGAAAGATCCATGAAGCAGGCATAAAACATACTATATTAAGATGGGAAACGTGTTCATGACGTGTAACTTATAGTCAATCCCTACTTATATCAAATTTGGCACATGTAATATCATTGTGACTTGGGTATTAGAAAATTTTATGAGGACAACCAAGTCATGTCCATGGTCTTACACTAAAACTCACAAAGGGAATACCAATGAGGTGAAAATAATGGGAAAAATTATGTTAAAGGGGATTTTTGGAATGATAGTGTGAAAATTTGGTAATTTTTAAGGAAGGTCTAGTCCTATCCAAGGTTTTACATTATAACTCACAAATAGGATCCACAAAGGGAGTGATTAGTGAACAAAATAATATTTCTCAAGAGGAAATATTAATATTATGGGAAATGAAAGAGGTAATGTAAAAATCATATCATAATCATCTTATGAGAAGACCTTAGGAAACATGAGGTAAACTAAGGACATAGAAAGACACTATATAACCAGTGACCATCAATATACAGAGGGTACCCTTTTACAAGAAGAACAAAGTTGTATAGGAAGATAAGTGAGATACTAAGATCAAATCATGTTGGTTATTTTGAACAATAAATGTAAAATGGACCTACCTTCCCACAATGTATTCCCTCATTCTTTAATATCTTTTATAGAGTCGTCGATCTACTACGAATATTGGGTACTTGCATGAGAAAGTAGGTAGAACTAAAAGAATTTTTTATTCTCATTTTATAATATACTAGCCTACCATACCCCCAATGGACCTTGACTCTATCATGAGGCTAACTATGGAGTTTGAGATTCAATTAGAAAAAGGATATGTGCTCAAAATCACATCATTTAGTGTGATTTGACTTTTGTAAAAAAATTTATGTTACCTTTTGTATCATTGCATTTTGTTAAAGTGATTTGGCTTTTAAATTTTTATGGATTTGAATATTCCTCTTTTGTATGGACTTGGAATGGCCAATCATGAGAGATAAAGTGAAGCATAAAAATGAGCTTTAATATTTCGCTAAAGGAATCTAAGTATCCAAAGATATGACTAACTAAAACACTTAGGCTTACTTATGAACTAACATGTTATCTCAAGTTTTAACCATGTGTATGCTTAGTTTATGAAAGGAAATAAGGGGGAATGAATCAAATGGAAATTATAATTAGAGGACTTGTTTGTTAACTGATCACATGATAAAGAAGGAATGACTAAGGGGAGCAAGGTTTTTATAACCAAGTCATAATAATAATTATCCATGTTTATAGAGATAAGGTAGAAAAAAATAATGAGAAAGATCAATATATCCATGGAAAAGGAAAATCATAGATAAAAAGTATGTAATCATGAAAAAGAATCCATAAGAGAACAAAAGGAAGAAAATGACACCATAAGCAACATGTAGTTTGAAACATAAGTAATCATGTAAGATAAGAATTTTCCATAATGTCAAATGATATAAAATAGATAAAAGTAAATCTAGATCACACATCCAATACAAAATAAATAAATAAATGAAATAACACCATGTTGTGTTCATAAATACTGGTAGATTTGTCCACACACATTATCCATAACATTTGATAAGTCTCTATGAAACTATACTCTAACTACAGTGAGTGTCTCATCGATATTCATATAAAGTTGAGAAAATACTTCATGTTGAATCTCCTCAATGGAAAATTTATGAATGCCTAAAGGATCATGATTATGAGGACTATCATGTATGGGATGCTTAGGAGAAGGAATAAAATTGGAGTTTGTAGGAAAAGAAGGGATCGTTAGTGGAGAATGGGCCATAAATGAAGGAATCACTAGTAGAGAAGGGGAAATAGGTGATGGAGGATCCATGGGTGAGGTAATCATGGGTGGAGAAACTATATGTGGATAATGGACCATAGTGGAATAATGGGGAGCCTTTTTATAAGGATTACTTATGGGATGAAGGATAGTAGGCATAAGAATGGTCAGGAGGTGATCCTTGAGATTATATCGAAGGATGTAATAATGATCAATGTGATGAGTACCACATTAGTGCCATAGACAATATACCTCTCCATATTTGGGAATGTACTTAAGTAATAATTTTGGGGGAGGTATAGCCTTATATATGGGTTGAGGAAGAGTGAGATCCAGGGTGTCAATATATTATCAAAGCTTATGACAATGCATAGAGGAATGATTATATGTGCCATGGAAGCAACATATATGATTACTTGTAGACTTTCTAGGTGTACTAACATAGGTATTGGCAATAGAAGCTAGGGAAAGCTAGTGTAATATATAGCCTCTGGTCTAATGATAAACAACTCTATGGATATCACAATATGGCTGATCATCCCATTTGGTGGGCAAAGGAGAAAGCTACAGTAAAGTGAGTAAAACATCTAAGGGGAGGTTAAGTTGGTAGAGAGACTAGATGAGGCTCAACTAAAAAATCAATAGTATCTTAAATAGGAAGAGACCCAACTAGAGAGGGAGTGGGAATAGGATCTAGACTAGGCTCAACTGAGGGAGCGGTGGAATGCATGGAAGGCTAAAGGATAGTGGCAAGCATCTCAAGGGAAAGTTGGCTATAGAGGTCATGATATCTAGTGAAATGATAGGGACCAGTCATAGCATGATTCATAAGCATGCTCATATAAGCTTCTTAAAAAATGGGAGGTGTGTGCACCATCTCTACCCTAAGAACAAGAGGAAAAATGTTAAAATTAGTAATTGTATAGGATGGAATGTGATAAGATATATGGAAAGACTGAAGCAAATAAGAATGATAATGAATGATTTTAGCATCTCAGTATTGAATAAGACCTCCTAAAAATGGGTCATCTAAGGTATAACCATTATCATAGTCAAGTGTATGAAGATCAATTACATAGGTAGGGATGACCTTTTCATCAGATGTGGTATCATGAATGGAGTCTTGAGTCTTAGTTAAGACTATGGATATATCATCACTAGGTGGTTAACAACAACATAGATTTAGAGAAGGTATAAGCTAAAAAATGAGATGAGATAGATTAGAGGTTTTTATATTGATATTGATCTGATCAAGCTCATCATCATCTAAATCTAAGAGGTTAGGTGGTATATTCCCTATGAGTTCAGGGTGACCATGATAACCTCATATAGAATTGATAGGAAAGTTAAAGTGTTTAAATTTGTGAAATGGAACACTCGACATGGGTTTAAGGGTTGGAATTTTAAATACACCATGGTCTTGGAATTTTTCAAAATTCCAAGGGTTATTGTCACCTTGAATACTATGGATTTTACCATTGTGTGGTTTTCATCTCAAGTTGCTTGTAATTAATAAAATGAGCCAAGGTATTGTTAGGGAGGTCACTAGTTTGAAACTCTTATACCAAAGAGTTAACTAAATCTTTCAAACTAGTAATGTAATGAGATTTGAGTTGGTTATACCAATATAAATCATCTCTAGAGAGTGTTATTACTAATATCTTGGTAGTATCAAAAGTGTTTAACTTGAACTAATCATTGTATAGATTTCCAAATGTTTTTAAGTGAAGGGTAGGATTGGTTAACCCATTATAACTAATGGTAGGGGTGATACATCTTATGTCTATGATAGCAATTCAAGGCATAAGAGGTTCATTTTCAAGGTGTTTGATTATTTTGTTAAAAATAGGATGTTGAGGGATAATATTACCATGAGAATCCTGAAGAGGAGGTGGGGGGTCATTTTGGTTATGCATTCCCCATGGAACTTGTTGAGGGTGATTTTAGAGATGGATAAGATAATTTTAAATTTGTATCATTTAGTTGGCATTATTATCTTGGAAAGCATTCATTTGGTTGTAATTATTATATTGGGAATAATTCATTTGGTTAAGAGTTTGAAACAAATTTTTATGGGTTTGAGTGGTGTTATTTACAGTGTGTGAAGCATTGGCATTGGTATTAGTGGCTTTAGTACCACTATGAGTTGTAGCATGTGTGTTATTAGTAGCTTGAGAGGAATTGTGATCAAATGAGGCACTAGTAGCATGATTTTCTTGGGTGGAAAAATATGCACTAGTAGAGGAATGAGAAGAGGCAACATAGAAGCCATGATTATCATGGGTAGCAAATGATGCACTAGTGGAAGAATTGAGAAGAGCGGGTCTTAGAAAATATCCACTAGATGTATGACTTTCCATGTTAGTAGAGATACTTGGCATGGAGGTAGAGGAAACCAAAGAGGAAGAGATCATACTATGAGAATGGGTTAAAAGAGAGTTAAGAGGTTGAGAGGCAAAGAAGTTATTACCCCCAAATCCATGTGATAATGTGGGAAAAGGTGAATAGGGCTCCTCAGTTTGACCACTTATCATAAGGTGGTAAATAGTAGAAGGATTTTTTTCTTAGTGTTGAGGAAATTCTTTGATGAAGAAAAGCATTTTTAGATTATATTCTAATTTAGGTTGATCTTCTAAGGAGAAAAGAGGGTTGTGAACTGAATATGTATGAGGGGGATTCCCATATTTTGTAGTGTGAGTGTCCACATACACATTACTTTTATATAGGGTAAAAACCCCAAGTTATTTATGGGAAAACTTATTTGGGTTGGCTCATCATATCTATTGAGTTCAATTTAGTATTATCCTAAAATAAGAGGTTCATGATGAGAGAAACATTAAGGAAGGTTAAGATTATGCAAATACCAAAGGGTAAATATGATACATAATCAAATAAGTCAAATGTTTTTTTGTAATTTAGTACGCAAAAAAGTCATAAAGTTTGACTTTATATTATAAATAGGGGATATAAAAAGCTGATAAGGATACATAGTGGTATAGATTGACCATGTTTTATAACCTGACTGGCAGAGAAGGATACAAAGTCGTATAGGTTAACTTTTTATTATAGACTGGGAGATAAAGCAAGTTGAGAAGAATACACAATAATATAGGTTGATTGTATAATACTAATAGGTAAAATATATTCTATAAGATACTATATCAATCAGAATGATAGTATGCTAAAATAGGGAAAAATTTTGCAATATAATTAGATAAATAATGCAATCAAACACACAAATAATTGAAATAATGTGAGTGATCCAATTAGGGCACATAAAATATGACCTTGAACCAACATTGGCTAATTCAAGTTTTTGTAATACAACACTCAATGATTAAAGAGAAAGCAATCCACTAAAAAGTAGATGCTAACTAAGTGGTCATCCTAAGTGTTATTAGATTATTATAAATTGTTGATTTAAGTGTGATAGGGGACTTGGCTGAAATAGGGAACTAGAAAATCAATCTATGGATGGTTTTAGGACATTTAGGTTGAAAGGGATCTGTGTTAGCACTAGTATTAGCTTGCTATTGGAGCCTACCCACTCACTTCATAATCCTACAAAGATAAAGGTGTCGGATGCTTTGCCAATATATACCATTAACCACATATTTAAACTTCACCAAAAAACCAAGTCAGCTTATCCCTTGGTGATGAAATACAAGTAGTTAGGCCTTAGGAAGACAAGTGTTTAATGCATTTTAAATGTTTTGTGATTTGGTAGTGTGTGTAAAATATTAAAATAGTGTAACTAAATGATAATTTGAAAAACCACATATTTAGACTATGTGAGTTACTCTATGCATGTAAAAATCTAAAAAATAAATGTGAATTAATTACTAGCAAATAGTTATTAATTCCTTGATAAAGAATAGTACAAAGTCAATTTAGGCAACAATATATGTAAATAATATAGAATAGAGTTGACTGGGTCACTACTATTTTATAGAATCAAGGTATTAAAGAACAGAGTTGATTGGGTTGAATATGTCTCTTAAATAGAATATAAACTACATAACTAAGTCAACTAGGTTGACCTAGTTGGCTATAGGTTTACAGTTTTGAAGACTACTAACTTATGCAAAATAGAACTAAAAAAAGTACTAAAATGACAAAGAAGGGAAAGAGAAGAACCTTGGTGGGATTGAATATGGTTAGGATTGGAAATTTTATGTTGACGTGCCTTAATCACTGCTTTCAAATTATGAAAACCAAGTCAACTATTTAGACCTATTTTTGTAAAACCTTGTGTGCTGAAGAAGAATAATATGAAAAATTTAACCTGTTTGACCAAGTTTGTTAACCTATATGCTTGAAAAAATAATAAGATGACAAAGTTGACCTATTAAACCTTATATGCTTATCTATAAATGTAAAAGAGTAATAAGTCAACCTGTTCAATCTAATAACTTGTAGTTGATGAAGACCTACACAAATAGAAGGAAGTCATTTGATGAGATTATGTGTTAAACCTATGCACAAAAAGTTATAACTATACTGAATAGTTCAATATAGTACTAAAAATGTGTAAAAATATAATAAGATGATAAAAATGATAGCATGAAAGAAAACTTACAAGGGTTAGATTCACATCAGGTTCACTATAATGTATGCAATGAGGAATTGAATAAATCTATAAATCAATCCTAGATTGAAGAAGATAAATTCTACTTAAAATTTTGATTGTGGGTACATTAGATATTAAGGATCATGACCAAGATGGATCTATTAGACCTTGTTAAGGGATCTTTTACCACAATAATATCACTAGGGAGGGTTCCAAAACCTCTAGTCAAGCAAAACAATGCAATAATCCTAACTAGGTCCTTTGTTTTAATATTCACTATACTAATAACAACTAAAGTAAAATCTAATCTAGTTCTCACCAAAGCTTGTGGCATAAAGTGGGGGTAATAAACATGAAAATTAAACATGTATAGAATATATATACTCAGATCAATGTATACAAAATCTTAATGCATGGAAGAGAAGTACAAATGCATATCTATCTACTCTTACAAAGGAGGAACAAAGATAGGAATACTTACCTTTAAAGAAAAACCCATCAAGCCTCAATATTTTCCTTGGCCAAGGTGCTTCATAATAGGTTATTGTGGTATGTAAGGATGAAAAGGATAAATTAGCTCAAGGTTACACAACCTATCAATACATCCAAAAGACTTCTCCACAATATAAGATCCATTTATCAAAATAAAGTATGAAACCCTAAGCTTGTTCCTTAAGTAGAATGGTGGATAATCATGTGCACAATATATCTTACTTCTTCTCCTATTATTTTATAAATGATGAAATGGATGAGTTTATATAGATGGATCTAACCCTAATCCTTTTCCAAAGTTTAGGCCCAAGGTTGACCCAACTGATCTAGTGTCGTTATTGACAAAAACAAATTAGGTCATGGACTAGGTCAGCCAGGGGATAACCTAGACCCTAATAAGTTTTATCAATTAGAGTACAAGGTTTATGGGTTTAATAGTGTAACATATACCATCAAAAGTGGTTTTAGGCTAGTGAAGGGTCAATGAAGGTGGTAAATGGCTAGAGGAGGGTGAAAAATGGGAGGCAAAGCTTAGAGGAATGGTTTTAGAAGATGGTTGTGTATATAGAAAGTGGTAATAAGGAACAATAATCTTGTAAAACACAAATAGTATACCCACCCCTTTCCCAGTCCACCCCTTGAGGCATGCACTCAAAGAGATTGAGACTCAATGGATTCCTATAAGATATAAAATGTTAGTAATTGATAAATTTTGAAAATATAATGTGTATTAGTCCCATCAAATGCTCTGACTAATCTAGTAGAGGGGTGTAAAACATGATGAGTATAACCCAAATGCATAAGCAATGTCATAGTGTAAACATTATCATTGACACCATTATCAATCATAACACTATGTATGGGGTGTTTATCAAGGTATGTGAGAATGAATAGAAAATGAAGATAAAAGTCATCATCCTTAATTTCATTGTCATCAAAGGAAATAAAAGGTCTCTAAACTATAGGAGGTATATGTCTTGTGTAAGTACCAATGACCACATCTAGTAGGTGTCCATAATATAATGGAGAAAGATGTGTGTTATATGAAATTTAGACTTTTACTTCCTTCTTATAATGGTATTTCAAACAACTCTTAAATATTTTATGTTTATGGTTATCACCAAGTTATGAACCTAATTCATTTGGAGGATCATCAAATGTAACATATTCATAATCGATGAGGTCTTGAATCTTATGCTTCAAAGTAAAACATCTATTTTTAGAATTCCTAGGGCTTTCATGATAATCATAATAAGCATGTGCATATCATTTAAGTAAATGTCTATTTACATCAACCTCTCTATGAGGAGGGAGAGATATAATATGACACTCTAAAAACCATTTGAATAATGAAGTAGGAGGCTTAGGTAAATGTGTAAGTTGTCTCCTTGGTGAATTAGATAGGACAAGCTGATAAGGTTGTTGTGCAACTATGTTAACTGTGTTGGTTGTTTCCTTTTTAAGCTCAGTAGGTTTTACCTTATAACTTAGTTTGATTTTAAGTTTTTTACTAGATGTAGATATAGCTAGTGTGTTTTCTACATTCTTGAGCTTATTAAATGACATAAGATTCATTTCATGGTCCTATACAACATGGCATAAATCATTTAAGTATTGAAACTTTTTTAAAATAATGGACTCATGTAAAGGAGTAAGCAATATTTACTTGAGTATGTCTTGTAACTCTTTATCTACCATAGGATTGGTCATTTTGTCTAGAATTGTCTTATATCTCAAGACATATTCATTGATAGGCTCATTGGTTCCTTGTTTGATATTTACAATTTGAGTATAAGATACCTTTTTGGTAATGTTAATTGGAAAGTGTGCTAAAAATGATCTTCAAGAGGTTTGAATACTTTCATGGGTTAGAGAGGTAAGTCATGAAACCACCTCAAATCATATTCCTTGAGGATCCTTGGCAATAATTTTGTCAAAGGTTTTTCATTGGAATCATATTCAAGACATGCCACATATAAGGTTTGAATATGTTGTTCAAGATCACCCTTGAAATCATAAAATATAAACTTAGGTGCATTAAATATAGTGGTAAAAGCTGCAAAGAGATTCCAAATGAAAGAGGGTTATCAAACACATCTTGAGAATCAATGGGATGTGAATACTTTGGAGCCTTTTGTTTAATGTTTGTAACCTTTTCCTGCAAGGTCTTTATGAATTGAAGGAATGATTGAACTATAGGCCTAATGGGATTTTGACTAGAAATTTGAGCAGCCACCACAGGGGATAGAAACATGTTTTGAGTTTTAATAGGCATTAAAAATAGTATTTATGTTGAATCAATAGGTAAGTTCATAATAGATGTATCAATAGTAGTTTCATGGAACAAAGTGTAGATAGTAGAAAAATGCACCAATAGCTCTAGATGTCGCAACACACCCTTTCGATCCCTTGGCCCCCTTGGGTTAGAACATTTCTTAACCCCTTAAAAACCCATTTACCCCATACCCACATTTATCTAAATTATTTAATTAATTAATCTAATAAACTTCTATTTACACCTCACCCTAAGACCAAGCCCATGGCTAACTTACTAACACCTTGCCTTAAGACCATTTCTTACCCTAGCATTCACTCCCTAACCACCCTAGACTATTTATAATCGCATGACCACACTCCCTTAAACCAACTTAGATAATTTTTAATGGTCTTAAATACCAAAATTAATTGAAAAATACTATTTTTAGAAAGTTGGACCTATTCTATCTTGACTAACATTGTTTGACTAGGACCAACATCAATTATTTAAGACTGTCCATGACCTTTACTCGGGAGGTTGAGGAATTTGAGTCTGAGTATAGGTGATCATTTTATTTTGAAATTGTGCATCAAATAGAGAGATAAACCAAAGAGCCAGAGACATTCCAAAATCATAAAGGAGCTACACCATTGATAAATTAAAGGTTTTAACACCGTTACGTTGCCTAGATTCTCCCAGGGCTCCATCAAGGTTATCTTGACTTTCCATCTACTTCTAGGACAAAATTTTTGCATCAAAATAATAAATTTTGGGTATTAATCAATTTCAAGGTTTATTATCTTAGTATTTGTTATTTTAGTATCTTCATACCTTCCCCACAGCCTTAACTACTTATGTTTAAGTCTTGCACTTCAACACCCCTTTTCCATCCAACACCCATCAACCTTCCACACTATTTTGAGCCCAAAATCTCTACCTAAACATTTTTTATCTTCATTCTCACCCTCAAAAACCTATCCTAACCTTTTAACAACCCATAAATTCTTCATAACTTTCCCAAAATCTAACCTTTTTGCTAAAAGTTAAAAATACATTTTCATACAATGGCCAACGTTAGTTCTATTTGATCGATGTCAATATATAGAAGACTAACATTAGTATCTATGTAAAATTTTCTCCCCAAAAAATAGCAATCTAAAAATACCCATTTAAACCTATCAAAACTCTTGTTTCTTAATCCCTATCACAACATAGTATTTATCCATAACCTGACCTGACTATTATCACTTTAGCATTTATTTTATGCAAATTAACTTGATTTTTTTTTAAAGGAATAAATTTTTTTGAAATATTTAGTCATTTGTTTAAATTAATTTCTCCTTTCTTTTCTTAAATCATTTCTTATCATCATTCATTTGTACTTAACTTATTTTAACAATTTGGTTGACAGTTATCCTAGAAAGTTTCATACTTCCAAGAGCTAGCATTTGCTAGGCAACCCACTTACCAACCATTCTAATCCAAATCTTGTTTAATTCTTATTGATTTAAAGGTAATTCCTCCCTATCCAAAGAGGATTACTCAAGAAATCTTTATTAACAGAGTGTAAAACCACATCTAGGTTCATCACCACCTTCTCCCTTTCTTTAGTTTTACTTTTTTTCAAAAATAAAATAAAATGATTTAAAAATATAGTGAAACATTTTGGCATGCCGAGTGGGACCCCTAATTTCTCTTGGGTTCATATTTATTTTAGGACATTTAGAATTGCATTAGTGAATAATCATCTAGTTTATTTTAGAAGGTTAAATGTTTTTCATTACATTTCTTTATTTCTAAAAATCATAATTTACTTACTTTCCTTACTTTTAAAATTGAAAAGGCAAAATCTCTTGTTCTTTCTCCATTTCCAAAATTAAAAAGGAATTTTTATTATTTTCTTTCTTTCCAAAATCTAAAAGGCAATCATCTTAGGACTAGTACTTGCACTATCATCTTTCACTTAGGTTGCATTTAAAGGGTTTGTATTCATTAAAATAAATTGAAACTTTATTTTGGGATTAAAATCTACCTTGCATACTTTGATTACTTTTTTAATTAAGTCACATATCTTAATCAATTGGGTAAATTAATCATGTAGCAATCACTTCATTTCACACTCAAAAAATCACTTATATAATCAACTCATCAAAACATTGACATAAGGGAGCCTATTGGGATTTCATCACCTAGAAGCAACCTTCATCCCAGTTATCCTACTTGGATTCGGCACCAAGGGGATAACTTACTCAGTATGTTGACTGAGTATAAACTCTAGATATCAAGTATATATTGGAAAAGCACCTCACACCCTTATGCTAAAATGTGTGAAGTGAGGGGGTAGGACCCAATACCAAACCACATACTAATTCTAATACAGAGATATTTGAGCCTAAAAAAACCTAAAATTATCCATAAACTAGTTCTTATAGTACCCATTTCAAAATCCAAGTGGAGTCTTAGAATTCTAAACTTAAGGCATAAGCACAAAGCAAGATAAAAAATAACTCTTATGATCTAACATACTTTTAGTGTGTGTGATCTTGTTGAATTTTTCTTCTTTTTTCTCTTTTTGAGTTAGTGAGTTCATTTCTATTAACTTTTAAACTTCTACCACTTTATCACATGGTCTTGACATGATAGTAAGCCAGAGACCAAGCTAACCAAAACTAACCTCACCACCAACCTTCTTCCTTTTATTCATCCATTGATCATACTCCAAATGTAGAGAGATTTCTCAACCATGTTAGGAGTCTTAATATGCCCTAATATTTTTCTCAAGGGGACATGGACTTCACAAACCTCATTAACAATAACCTAATTTCCCTCCAACATTACCTTGCCATAATTTCCAATTGTTCCCTTACTTAAATTCCTTCTATTAAACCCCCTTATGGCATGCCTACTTAACTTATGTGTGAGACTTTAGTTTCCACCATTTCCACTACCAAATCCATGGTAACTCAAGCCTCATCTTATACAAGTAACCCATCTACTAGTATTGCCCAAAACCAATCTTCTCTTCCACCACCAACAAATACCCAATCACCTTTAATTTCTACCAACCCCATAACTAACCCTTCAAATGTGATGTTAACCCAACCAATGATAACTAAAGCACCACTTAGCATTAGGATTCCATCCATAGTATGGTTTCCTTACCTCTTACTACCCAAAACCCAACATAATCTACACCATTTCAAATATTAGTAGTTTCTATACCATCCACTCTTCTACCTATAAGTACAAGGGTAACTACACACCAAAAACCAAACCCAACCATGCCCATGTATCAACAAATACCCATTGCACCTAATCAAGGCTATGTCCCAAATACACAAGGATATATACCTCCCATATTATCCCAACCTTTCATAACCAACTATCAATATGTGGCATCCACCCGACCTTCCAACATGCAATACACTACAATATCACAACCACAACAACACATACTCTACAACTATGTAGGTGCACCACAAACCAACCTCATCAATATGTTAATGGGTAAAATGATAAATTTAAAGACACATGTTTCTAGATCTCACAATCTTTTATCCTATTACCAAATTTGTAATGAACCCATTCACCCTTCTCTACCAATTCATCCTTGCCTCACTTAATGGAAAAAATTTAAATTTTCCAAATTCCAAAGTAATGAGGATCCCTAATAAAATTTAAGAACATTTAGGCATGTGTGTTATCTCATTGCCTATGATGATGATCTTTTACTTAGGACTTTTTGCATGTCTTTAATAAGACCTATGTTAAATTAGTATAGTGTCATCACTAGGCACTCCCTCTTTTCCTTCACTCAACTTCACACAAAATTTATTTGATCACTTCTTCATAAACATGTTCAAGACATATTCCTTCCATAGTGGAACCACCCATCCTTCCTTTGGAAATATCAACTAAGGAAGATACCACCACACCTACTCTACTTCCTTCCATAGTGAAACCACCTATCCTTCCTTTGGAAATCTCAACTAAAGAAGATACCACCACACCTACTGCACTTCTTTTCATAGTGGAATCACCCATCCTTCCTTTGGAAATCTCAACTAAGGAATATGACATCATACCCATTCCACTCCCCTTAATAGTGGAACCACCAATAATTCCCTTAGAAATCTTGTTAAAAGAAGAGGAAACAATGAACATCCCACTTTATCAACCACTTAGTCTCCCTTTAAAAACCCCTATTGAGGAGGCCAAGTCCACATATAAACAATTTTCAAGGTTGGTTCAAAATCTCAAATTCCTATCACAACTAAACCTTGACCAAGCTACATTTTAGCACCATCTTGGACTTCCCTACCCTACAAAGAAGGATCCAACAAGCCCATTAATCACCCAACCTTAAAACTCAACAAACTTAACCACCCTCATTTGAATCAAACTAATAAACTCATCCACAACTCAACCTTCAACCAAAACAACCAACCTAACTCCCTTAAAAATGAAAAAAAATAAATCCAACTACCCCACTCAAACCTATCAAAAACTTGGGTGTTCTTCTAACCCAAAACCTCACTCATACACCCTTAAAATTGGATTTAACATCATAAATCCCACCTAAATATCAATAAATTGAATGCAAGGAGGAAGATAAAACCACTTATGACTCAAAATCCTAAAACCATTTCACCTCCCATCTCAACTTCATCCTCCATCCTAGGGCCATACCTCTTATCTATTTTAGGACCTCAGCCTTCCATTTTGTTGAATAAGCCAAATCCTCCAACAAAGAGACCATAAACTCAACCTCCTCTTCTTACCACACCTTCACCTATCAACACCAAATATTCAACCCCCAAACCATCAACCAAAACTTCACTCATAGTACCTACCCCTAAAAAGGTACCAACCCCAACAACCAAAACAAAGACTTTAACCCTCTTAACACCATTGATAGAATCCTATTCTACTATATTACAAAGTTTATTACTAACTTCCTACATAACCCTACCTCACATTACACCATTCAACCCTCTTAGCCCAAAAATGACTTGGTTCAATGATAACTTATTATGTGCATACCATCGAAAACCAATACATGACACTGAGAACTACAAAGCTCTTAAAGACATAATCCAAATATTATGTGATGTAGATGACCTTTTGACATAAGAGCCTCCTCTTATCCCACCTCTAAGCCAAAAAAAACTACCACCTCACATAAACCTACCTCCAAGCTCTCATCAAAGAGTAGGGATGAACCAAAACAACCTAACAACCCACATACATTCCAAAATGACACCATCTATGTAGTCACTCAGTCACAAATTCAAAATGATAAGGGGAAATCTAAATTATCCATCCCTTGGACATATCTTTCTTAACCTATGACCTTTTGATGACCTTTTGACATAAGAGCCTCCTCTTATCCCACCTCTAAGCCAAAAAAAAACTACCACCTCACATAAACCTACCTCCAAGCTCTCATCAAAGAGTAGGGATGAACCAAAACAACCTACCAACCCACATACATTCCAAAATGACAACATCTATGTAGTCACTCAGTCACAAATTCAAAAGGATAAGGGGAAATCTAAAGTATCCATCCCTTGGACATATCTTTCTTCTACAGAAGGACCCAAATCAACTTCTCTAAAACCCAAGATTTTTACCTTGGGTATACCTTAATCCAACCCATCATGACTAATACATAAGTTAGTTCTCAAACAACTTCACCAAACCTAAATGAAGATGACCTTGTATGAATTGAACCAAACTTCACTTCAACACTATCAAGCCATGATGGAGTCTTTACAATTGATTGATGTCCAACCCAAAGATCCTTGACCTCTAGTATCCCTTATTAGAGTCCTCTAAGTATCAACCCTTGTCACATTCCAAGATTTTGAGATACCTCATATCCACCCAAATGATGCAGATCCTCCCCTCTTCATCATAGCCCATATCAATCAAACTTGAATCAAAAAGGTTATGATTGATGGGGGATATCGCATCAACATCATCTCATCCCATGCCTATGATCAACTCAAGTTTACTAAAAACATCAAGTATGAAACCACTATCGTGCTATGATATTTTAATGACATGATGGAAACCACCTTGGGAATAGTTCTCCTTCACATACACTTATTCCCTTGAACACTTCTTGAGATTTTATGCATTGTAAAAGGGGAATTACAATACAATGTACTTCTTAGATGCCTTTGGATTTGAACCATGTGTTATGTACTTTCAACCTTGCATAGAAGCCTAAAATTTGAACATGAGGTTCAATTTCATGTCATCCCTACTAACCCTAGTCCATTTAAGTCATGCAACATGACTTACCACCCAAATTATGTCCTCATCCCATTAAAATGTGTAACCCCTTAAATTTTCATCAACAAATATTCTACAATCTCAACCATTCCCTCTTCCCGAATCCCTATAAAATACCCCTTAGAATCCACATTATAACATCTTTTTCTTAGAGAATAATGCCTATTGACTTTCGATACCCTTTCTACTCCTCAACAGTACATAAATCTTGATAAACATCTTCACTATGATTCTCACATTGGAACCATCATACCTTTTATTCCTCCCAATAACCAAACCAACTTTATCTATGGGGGACTCAATCAACCACTTTGGCTTCTAACACCTCACTTATGTCTAACCATTCACCTTTGATTTTTCCTTCTTAGATAAACCATATTTTTCCCAAACATACCTTCATCAATGTACTTGGAAGGGATTCATTTTAGGCCATTATAATCATAGACCACATGAGCTTATCCCATGTAAAACTCAAAATCCTTGTGAGTGACATGACCTTGGATTTATCCAATAGAGGAACCAACTGATACACCTTCTATCTCAATCATTGAAGAAGAAACCCCATCCTCACCTACCTCTTCTTCTTTAGAGTCTGATGACCCTAATTCCATCCCTCCTAATTTTTTTATCAACATGATTATTTTTGGACCCCTGACCTATCAAATTCATGGGGAAACCAAAACCATTATTCTTACTCATCCTGAGATGGTAGAAGATGATTCTCTAACTATTAATACCATTCAATGTCAGGATGATGATTCCCTTCTCACCTATCTTGGTGTTAAAGACTCCTCCCTTCATAAATCTCTTCTTCCTAAGACATTGACCATGTTGAATGAAGCTATCATTAATATCAACTTGGGCACTTAGGAAAATCTTAACATAATCAAAATTAGACAATCTTTAGACTCTTCAGAACATCAAGATTTATCCTCTTTTCTACGTGGCCATAACATAGCATTTGCTTATTCTTATAGTGATATTCCTAGAATATACCCTTCCATTATCATCCACAACATCATCGAAAACCTATACTCCAAGCCTGTTAGGCAAAATCTTTGAAGGATGTACCCTCATATTGCCCTTCTTATTAAAGAGGATCTATAGCATCTCTTATCCTCAATTTCATCTAACCCATTAATTATCCATAATGGGTCTCAAATTTTTTTTCTTGCCACTAAAGTAATAGGGGGACTTTGTATTTGTATGTATTTTTGTGACCTCAATCTTTATTATCTAAAGGATGACTTTCCTTTACCAAGCATTAACCAACTTATTGATCTAATTATTAGCCATGAGATGATATCTCTTATTGATGGAATTTTAGGATATAACCAAATATTAATCACCCCATAAGATCAACACAAAACCACCATCATCACTCCATGGGAAATTTTTGCTATAGGGTTATGCTTTTATCTTGAAGAATGCTAGTGTAAACTATTAGCTTGTCATGACCTCATCCACAAAACTATGGAAGACTATGTAGATGACCTCCTTGATAAGTATAAATTTCAAAAAGACCATTTAACAATCCTTAAATTCATATTTGACTACCTTATCCAATTCTATGTTCACCTCAACCCAAATAAATGTATCTTTGGGGTCCTATCAAGTAAACTCCTTAGCTTTATTTTTTCCCTTCATGAAATAGAAGTCGATTCTACCAAAGTCAAATAAATCCTATACATGCCTCCTCCAACTAACTTGAAATAACTCCATATTTTGAAGGGTAAGCTTCAATCCATTTACCGATTCATCTCTTAATTATCTGATATATTTCACCCCTTTCAACACCTTCTTAAGGATTACATCTCTTTTAAGTGGAATGCAGACTATTAAAATGATTTTGAATCACTCAGATGATACCTTCTCTCTCAACTTGTCCTTGTCCCTCTAAAATAGGAGTAACCGTTCTACCTTTACATCTCCACTATAGACCATTCCTTAGGTACCATGCTCTCACATTGTGACAATCAACATAAAGAACAAGAAGTATATTATATAAATCAAACACTTATAGAGTATGAAACTTAGTATACATATACCAAGAATTTATGACTCACCTTGATCTTCATGTATTCTAAGCTTCATTACTACCTCCTCGATCACAAAAATTTTGTCATCACAAACCCTAACCCCCTTAAGTACATGCATTCTAATCCATATAAGAATCAATGTATGGCTAATGGCTCATGATTTTAGCTAAGTTTGATCTTGAGTTCCTTTAAAAAAAATCATTCAAAGGGCAAATTATCATTGATCAATTGGCCTAAGCCCCTTTAACTGACAACCAACCTTCCAACCTTGAGTTTCCTAATGATTCCATCATAACTCTATCCAAATAAGACATTCCCTACCAAATGACCATGTTCTTTGATGGATCAAAATTTTAATGTGGTCTGGGTGCTAGAATCATCCTTATACCCTTTGAATGTGATCTTTTTCCCTTATCTTTCAAACTTGACTTTGATTACACCAATAATGTGGTTGAATATGAAGCCCTAGTTTTAGGTCTCTAAACAACTTTGTCCTTGGGAGTAAAATTGATCAACATTTTTTTTTATTCCCAAATTTTAGTCAACTAGATCAATGATTCCTACCAGTGTAAAAATGATGTTCTCTAAAAATACAAATAATTGGTAGATGTATGATTAACATCATTTTATCACTACCTTATCCAATCTATTTTATGTTCAACAAATAAGTTCACTAACACCATGGATTCACTTTCCTCTCAAATCCCATTCATGCCTTTAAAGTCTAAAATATTTATCACCATTCATAGACTTGCCCAACTCTCTTACACCAAAATGGTCCTCCCTTCTATCTACAATGTGGAAGAAATCCAACTGGATATTTGTTATAAGAAA